>CM060964.1:287900180-288500180 GCA_030765045.1 Tenodera sinensis | reverse complement strand
ACTTTGCCACCACTCCACAGATCTCACATTCGTACAGAATCAGAGGCGGGATAATGGCACGATATAGCTGGGGCTTTAGGCGTAAAGGCATGGTTTTAGAACTGAGAATGCGATATAACTGCCTGAGGGCTGCGAGCCCTTGTAGCACTTTGCCCCTGGCGTGGTGTCCATACGTCAGTCGCTGGTCCAGTGTGACCCAGAGATATTTCGCCGTGATGACCCAGGGAATTCGACGGCGCCGGAGCACAAGGTCCCGCGGGAGCCGGTTTGCTGTATTAGCCAGGAGAATCGCAGAGCTTTTTTACGAGTTAACAGACATGCGGCAGTTCTCGCACCGTATATCGATGGCACAGATTTGGGTTTGTGCTTGCCGTTTTTTTTTTTCATGGGTAAAAGGCTACTTACGCCCTAACAGCATGCCAGTGTAAGACTCCTACGCGGGCTTCGAACCCAGGCAGCCTACTCACTAAAAAAACCTACCGGAAGTGCTGAGGTCAAAATTTCATTGCTGCAGTACCGCATAGATGCACCTGCGAATTCTGTGGTGATAGATGGATGCTGCCTGCCAGTGGTAGTAACAACGGTTGAAATTACTGAAGTACCAGAGGACAAACATGACCTGAGTGCTCCCTGGTGGCTAGTGATTGTAAATGTTATGAGTGGTGAACTCTGTAGTGGTGGTGGAAGATGATGTTGTTGGTCAGTCTTGGTGTCAGGTGAATATTTTGGTGCACTTCATATGCCGATATAGCGCGTCGCAACCGCGGCCGTTATGTTGTCGAAGAGGAACTGATGTGGGTGGAGAGTCTCCAGCTGTTGTGGCTGTTGGTGTGGTGTGGCTATGTCGGACTTCTGTGGAGGCTGAGTGGCTGCGCATTCTGTTGATGGCGTCTGTAAGTGTGGAGATGGCCCCCTCCAGGGTGGCTAGGCGGGAGCTGATGTTGAGGATCTCTGAGTGGAGATCCTGTACTGTATCCAACTAGGTATGGTCCCGGGAAGGGGCGGCCGGTGTAACTTCTTCTCTTGGTGTAGGTGTTGGTGTTGCTGATGGAGTTGTGGTCTGCGCTGGTTGTTGGTCTGATGGAGCTGGCTGTGGAGCAGTGTGCGCCAGTGGTGTGGGTTTCTGCCAGGTTCGGTGGGGATGGAGAGGGCACTGCGCCTGACCTGTGTAATGGCCAACGCCATTACAGGTGGCGCAGTACCTACGGCGGCGTCGAAAGTCGTGCCCTGTGTACTGCGCTGTAAGGACCCGGGAGCAGCAGTAGTGGCACCTGGGGCCGACTGTACAAGTATCGGCCTCGTGACCGTACTGGCAACAGCGGCGACAGTGGACTACACGACCGGTTCGGCTGGGCTCTACACGCAGGCGCTGGCCGAATAAGGACAGTCCCACGGCCTGGGCCGCTTCTCGGTCGCCCAGGTCCCGAAATTCCAGTCGAACCATCGATGTTGGGCCACTGTCAGTGATGATCAGTGTGGCCCTACTGACTGAGTTCCAGTGTTGCCTGGCGGCGGTCAGTAGGTAGCGGTACGGGAAGTCCCGAGGTACCCCGCATACCACGGCACTGTGTCGCCAGGCCTGCGCTGTGGGTGGTGGCGGCGTCTGTGTCGGCTGGTGGTGCTGGGTTTGGCTCGGTGGTGGTGCAGGTTGAGTGAGTGTCTGCGGTGATTCGTCTTTCTGGAGGTCTATCAGTTGCCCTAAGGGAATGGGCGGTGGCGCTGGTTAGCTGTGCTGTGGCGACGGCGGTAACCGCGTTGCATGAGCTGTTGGCGGCGCGGGTATAAACACCTCAGCGACTGCTCGGGTCGAGCAGCGAGCCGCGAGTGGCGACTGGTGTGGAGATGCTGATACGTGCTCCTGCTCAAGAGTGGCACTGCTACGCTCTGATGGTGAAACAGCCTGGGCCACGGAAAGAGGCTTCGGTGCGGTCTTGCTGGAATTCAGAGTCGTGCGCTTCTTGGGTTGCGCTGCCCTGGCCAATGAGCGAGTGACGATTTGTGATTGGGCCTTTTTTTTTTTTTTTACCGTGGAGGGGAAAAACCCGTTACAGGCGGAGGCCGACATGCTGAGGCCAACAGTGTGAGGGTCCCTGCGCCCTGAAGGGGGAGGGTTACTCACTAAAAAACCCCTCCACGTGTTAGTTCGTACAATGCTAAGGTTTCGTGCATCATCGTGCGTTAGTCGGGTCCCGCATAGCACCCCGGTTAGTAATTGAAAGCTTTAAGCTGGCATGAGTTCATGCGAGCGAGTCAATTGTTGCTTTTTGGTAATGCCCATGAAACCTGGACATGACCAAGAGAGATAAATGCATTGTTAAATTTGTATTGATATTAGACGCAGTTACGCTTACTTATGATTAGGTTGCACAGGCATAGGCCTGTTAGTCAAGATGTAATTTGTGTGGTGCTTAATTCTAGGGTTGCACAGGTATTTACCTGCCAGTCGTTATACTATCTGCTAATGTTAGTGTTAGCATACCTGAGGTTATTCGTGCAATGTTTCAGCTTATATCTAGTGTTTCACAGGTGTTTACCTGCCAGTCGTTATAATATTTGCTAATGTTAGAGTTAGTGTAACTGAAGTTGATCGTGCAATATTTGAGCTTATATCTAGCGATGCACAGGTGAAACCTGCAAGTCGTTGTGAGATAAGCTAATGTTAGTGTTGGAGTGAAAAGATATTTTCGTGCAATAATTAGGCTTATGTCTAGTGTTGCACAGGTATGTACCTGCAAGTCGTTAGAATCAGCTAATGGGCTGTGATTTTTACGCATGCTTGATATAAATGTTATCGTGCTAGATTTCTTCTTGTCTGCCCTAGGCAGGCAGGTCTTGTATAAGCGTTTGTCCTGGTCTCGCCGTGTCGTCGGAGTGTCCTACTCCATCATACGGTGGCCCGCTTTCACCGCGCACGTAGGACACTGGTGGGAGGCCCTAGTTCTCCCGATCCGCCTCGGCATTGCCGAGGGCTTGTAGGGCTCTGTGGCAGGCTGCGGTCTGAAACAGGGAATAAGGAAGGTTTAGTTGTGAGGTGAGAGGGAACAGTCCTCTGTCAGAGTTTCATTTAGTCGTGTAGTAGGTTGTTCAAGAATTCCTCTACTTCCGTGTTATTTGAAGTTAAATTTCTGTCGAAAAGCGCTAGCGGTCTAGCGTGTTTGTAAATTTCCATGGTATAGTTACCTAGGTTCGTTACTAAAGGGTTGTGATGTTTATGCAAGTGTTTATACGTATCGTGTGAGAGCTTTTTAATGAATTGCTCTATCGTGTGTATTTTTAATTCGTCGTGAAGTAAGTCCGCTGGTGCCGTGTAGGGCACTTTTGCTACCATTCGCAGTATTTTATTTTGTAGTCTTTGTAGGCGCATAATATGTGTTTTTGCGGCATATCCCCAAACCGGAGCAGCGTAAGTGAGTATAGGGCGGATAAGCGTCTTATATAATGTTAGTCCCATTTTGAGTTTTAGATGCGAGTTCATGTTTATAAGGGGATATAGTTTGCCTAATTGGGCGTTCGCTTTTCCCCTTATTTGGAATATATGCTGCTTCCATGTGAGTCCCTGGTCCATTTTAAGCCCTAACCAGGTGACTGTGTTTTTCCACTCAATGTTCTCTCCAAATATGGTGAGTGGTGGAAGCTGGTGTTTTCCTAGTCTATGGTTGACTCTTTTGGTGAATATGATGGCCTGCGTTTTCTTGGCATTCACCTTAATTCTCCATTTGGTGAACCAATCCTGTAGCTCGTTAAGGGCGTTTTGTAGCCTCCTGTGTATGAACTCGACTTTCCCCGATTGCGCTACGATTGCCGTGTCATCTGCATAGATGAATAAGTTCGTGTTGGGTGTTTTCGGGATATCGTTCATTGTTATATTAAAGATAATCGGCCCCAATATACTTCCTTGTGGGACTCCCGCTTTTATAGGGCGGGGTGAAGAGAGGCGGTTGTTAACTCTGGACTGGAATGTCCGATTGTGTAGATAGTTTGCGATTATTTTAATTAGAGAGTCGTGTATATTTAGTGTTTTGAGCTTCTTGAGCAGGCCCGCGTGCCAAACTCTGTCGAACGCGCGTTCTACATCAAGTAGCAGTGCGCCTGTCGATTTTCGGAAGTTGAACCCATGCGTGATGTGTTCAGTGGCTCTCAGTAGTTGGAGGGTTGTGGAATGGCGAGCGCGGAATCCGAATTGTTCATTTATAGTTATGTTTTGTTTGATTAGTTGTGGATTTAGGCGTTTTAGTATTACTTTTTCGAGTAGTTTTCCCAGTATGCTTGGTAGACTAATTGGTCTGTAGCTCTGTGGGTTCGAGAGGTCTTTGCCCTTCTTGGGAAAGTGTACGACTATAGCTGACTTCCATCTGTCAGGGTAGTACCCTTTCTCTAGCACATAATTGAAGATTTTGGATAGTAGTTTGATGGCATCTTCGGGTAGGTTGGCTAAGGCTACCGCCGGGATGCTGTCTGGCCCAGGGGCCTTTCGTTTCGGTAAATGTTTAATGAGCCATTTGATTTCGCTGGGACATGTTTTTCTTATTTTATTGTGAGTTATTTGGTCTTTATATTCGCGCGTTTCTTCTTCGGTTTCGGCGGTGAATTGTGGGCAAGAGGGGGTGGTGTTTGGGGTTAATGTTTCTTGCAGTGCGTCCGCGAGTGCATTTGCTTTTTCTTTATCGGTGGTCGCTATGTTTTGATTTGTATGGAGTGGAGGGATTTGCACTTTATCGCGTGTTAGGCAGCGAGCTACTTTCCACACTGAGTCTCGTTCATAATCGAGATTCTCCAGTGTGTTCTGCCATTGCCTCGAGACGTGATTTGCGATCCTTTCGCTTACTATGCTATTTAGGTGTTTAACGTACTCGAGGTGTGTTAAGTGCCGCGTTTTTTGCCATTTGCGTCTGGCTCTGTTCCTTTCGGCTGTTAGAGAGGTTATGTCTTGTGGGAGTTTAGATTGATGTTGCCTAGGCCGGCTCATAGGCACTGAGGCAGCTGTGGCTATTTTTATGGCCTTTTCCAATTGGATGACCGCTTCGTTGGTGCTTTCGTTAGTGTTTAATGGGACAGTGGGCAAGTTTTTGCTTACAGTGTCTGCAAATTTGTCCCAGTTCGCTCTGTTATAGTTTGGGCGTATAATTGGCGGGATTAGAGCTGCACTGCCCTCTAGTGTAATTATGAGGGGCAGATGGTCGGATGACAGCTCATTCATAACTTTGAGATGTGTTCTGCGTGTTATGTTTTTGGACAGGGCTAGATCTAGCACGTCAGATCTGTGTGTCCTGCAATATGGAACGTAAGTATGTTCCTCTGGAGTATGGATTAAGAGGTCCAAGTTGTTTTCGAGGTGTAATAAAGCTCGTCCCTCTTTATTTGTCTCGTTGCATCCCCAAATTTGGTGTTTCGCATTGAGATCACCGGCAATTAGGGCCCTATTGTGCTGCTGCGTTAAGTCCGTTATATCGGATGTTATTAAAGTACCTGGGGGGGCATAGGCCGCCGTTATGAGCACTTTGTTGTTGTCGAGTGTAATTAGTACGCTGGTGGTTTCCAAGTTTTGGAGTTGCGCAGGGGGGGCCAGGTCGTGTTGTAAATCGTGTTTAATAATGACCGCGGTGCCACCCCCGCGCCCGTCTCTGTCTGTTCGGTGTGTCGTGTATCCGGGGATGTTGAATCTATGGTTGTCTTTGAGGAGAGTTTCTGTGATAAGGGCTATATGAATATTGTTACGGGAGAGGAATTCCTTGAACTCTGTCTTTTTGCGTCTAAGTCCCCTAGCGTTCCATGTCATGATGTTTAAATAGTTTTTATAGGCCATCTTGATACTTAGATGAATCCAGGTGTCACCAGCAGCTGGAAGAAGTCTCTATACGACGCTAGTATGGAGCGGACCTCCGACAATTCCGCTTCCATCAGCAACCCGAGGATGTGCCCCGCTGTCTCCCTCAGGTCGCCGTCTTCCATGCCGGTGCTAAGTACACGCCGGTACAGTTGCCTCTGGTGGTGTAGTCGTGGGTCTCGGGTCTCTCGGGGTCGTCTCTGTTGATCTGGCCGGTCCCTCCGTGCCATGCGCGGCACTCCACGGGGCTGGCGGGGCGTCCTGGAACATGACGGTTCCTCAGCGACCGTAGCTTGTGCCACAACCTCAGCCACACTTGGCACTGGTGGAGCCCGCTCGGGCAATACTCCCCGCGCCCGGCTTCCAGCTCCCACGGCCGCGTGTCTACCAGTCCCCTGGAGGGTACGTGCCGCCGCCACATGGCGCTGGTATTCGGGGCAAGCCCGGTACCTGGCCCCGTGGCCCTGGCGCAGGCATAGCGCGCACGTTCTCAGGGGGGGCGGAACATCGCAGCCACGAGAATCGTGGTCACCGGTGCACTTGGAGCACACCCTAACCGCAGCCGAGCACCTCGCCTCTGTGTGCCTGAGCTGTTGGCACTTACTACACTGGACCGGTATGACCGGTCGCCTGTACATCTCCACCTTCACTCGAAAGTGGAGTATACATTCGACCTGCCTTAGTCGGTCCAGGTCGTCCGCCGTCGCCAGGTCCACCAGATAGAACGGTAGAGGTGTTCTGGCCTGGTCGTAACGCCTAAGTTGCGTTACACTCAGCACTGAAAAGTGCGCGGCACGCAACTCAGCCTTAATGGCCTCCTCCGCCCCATCATAGTAGACGTGCTTTATCACGGCACGGAAGGATTGCTGCTCGTCCTGCTGCCTCGTGAGCTGAATGTTGAGTCCCTTCTGCCGCAGAAAGGCACACATGTGTGCATAGTCCACGGGGGACGACATGCGCACCAGGAAGTCCCGCGACAGCGGGGCCCTGGTCACTGTGTAGCCTTCATTGGCATATTGGGAGTCAAACTCTTGCAGGGTCTGAAACAGCGTGACGTGGTGTTTAGACACGTAGATTGGCGCTTGCATCCTGGGTGCTTGGAGGGGGGCAGTAGGGGCAGGAACCGCAACCGGGTCTGGTCTGGAGGAGGGGCCGGCTACGGGGCTTACGGAAGGGGCCAAGGGAGCAGGTTGCTGGTTTGACTGAGGTGGTGGTGTGGAGTGGTTAGAGCCAGGAGGGGAGTCGAGAGGAGGCGGGGTAGGGGGCAGAGAGGGGACTGACACGGCGGAAGAGGAGCGGGATCTAGGGAGGGGGTATTCAGGGCAGACGGATTCGGTGTGGGAGTCCGGCCGAGCTCAGGCGTCGCGGCAGGGCCGTTTACCGCCTGGGCTGCGGCTGGGGGGATCACGGACGGTGTCACTGGGTGGGAAGTAGGGATGGGGTTAGGTGGGGGAGATTCAGGGGCTGAGGGGCCACCAACGTCCAATTGTCGCTTAGTGACCCTTCCACGGGTCGTGCGCATCTCACCAGGAGATCGCTTCACTGAGGACTTCTTGGACTTGGTCATACTGGGATGGAGAGATGGAAGTTATAGAGTGGAGAACAGTAAATAAATAAACTATATGCCCTAACAATCCCTAACTTGACCTCGGAAGAGTTTCGGAAAAGAAGAAGAAGTAAAAGCCTAGAGGGGACCTAACGGGGAGCTTAAAAACTAAATAGTAAAGAGGAAAATAGTTGAGTAGAAGAGAAAGAGCAGTTAGTGGGCGCTAAAAAGCCCGAAGTACAGAGGTCCTGCCCTAAGGCGCCTAGATTCCAGTCAGGTGACTGTTGGCTACAGACTTGTACTTCTACCCAGCTAAGCTGTTGGTGTGCCTGCACAGGCGGGTTCTAGCTGGCGGGAACTTAAGCTGCAATCGCCGGGCGTCTGGGAGCGTGAGTGGCGGCCTGCGCACTACGCTTGCTGGACTGGAAGATCACTCGGAATCCCTTCTTCACGCTTTTAAGCAAGCTTGGAGGGCTCTTCAAAGCAGCTGCAGACGATCTCGAAGTTCTGTCGTGGCCTGTGATTGGGCCAGCTGTTTCGCGGTATGTTGGTCACCGGCCGCAGTGTTTTCTCGCGGGTCCGTATTTTCTCCGTTTTTTTTTTTAAAAGGTGGAGGGGAAAACTCTTGTTACGAGACCCCATGGTACTGCGGGAGTCGCCATTGAAGATGGCCATACCCAATAAAAAACCCATCCGCCGGATTAGGAAGGTAAAGCCTGCTGCGGTACCGCCTGTGGCATCCGCGCTTTCAGTGGTGAAAGATTGAGCTGGTTCGCAGAGCGTAACCAGAAGGAGTAAGGTTGGGAGCTTGGAGACAAGCTCGACCAAGGCCCAGCTTGCCCCCTAACGGAGTCCTGGATGGTTTTGGTAGGATTCATTTGTGTTTGCTGTCGGAATCAGGGTGCTATGTTGTTTGGCGTCTATGCGCCGCGTCTTGTTCGTGCGCCTCAGAAGTCTCTCCGGAGTTACTGTAGCTGCTATTGTGGATGTGGTCCATTCAAATGGACCAGGGACTCAAATGGAAGCAGCATGTATTCCAGATAAGGGGAAAAGCGGACGCACAATTAGGCTAACTCTGTCCCCTTTTAAACATGAACTCACAGCTAAACCTCCAAATGAGACTAACACTATACAAGACGCTCATTCGCCCTAAACTCACATACGCTGCTCCGGTCTGGGGTTATGCAGCAAAAACACACATTATGCGCCTACAAAGACTGCCAAACAAAATACTGCGTCTGGTAGCAAACGTGTCTTACACTGCTCCAACGGACATACTACACGATGAATTAAAAGTGCACACGATTGAGCAATTCATTAAAAAGCTCTCACATGACACGTATAAGCACCACAAACCTTTATTAGCGAATCTAATCAAATATACAATGGAAATTTACAAACATGCTAGACCACTAGCGCTTTTCGACAGAAACCTAACTCCAAACAGCACAGAAGTACAGGAATTCTTGAACAATCTACTACACGACTGATTCAGACATTGACACAGGACTATTCCCTCCTCTTTCACTCAACTAAACCTTCCTGTTCCCTGTTTCAGACCGCAGCCTGTCACAGAGCCCTCTAAGCCCTCGGCGATTGCCGAGGCGAACCGGGAGAACAAGGACCTCCCACTAGTTTCCTACGTGCGCAGTGAAAGCGGGCACCATATGATGGAGTAGGACACTCCGAAGACCGGCCGAACATCAAGGCACAACGAAGAAACGCCAAGACCTGCCGGGATCCGGCAGACAAAGCTGACAAAGCTAGAATTCTAGCGCAAACACCTAACGTTAAGCAATAATATAATCACTAACCACTAGCCAGAAAGCAACAACTTGCAGGTCTATACCTGTGCAACAATGTAAGCATAAAGATTGCAGGAATAATACATCATTTTTACGCTAACTCTAACATTAGCACATAACATAACGACATAACCTGTGCGACAATAGATATAAGCATAAAGATCGCACGAATAACACATCATTTTACGCTAAGACTAACATGCCCATCCTTAAACACTAGCATTTAACATAATGACTAGCAGGTATACACCTGCGCAACACTAGCCATAAGATAGCACGAAACAATACATTAACCTACTTTAAGCTAACAATGTAGTTACCGACTAACAGGTTTATACCTATGCAACACTAATCATAAGATAGCACGCATAGTTTTCATCATATTAACAATACAGTTAACGAATGGCAACCTGTGCCAAACCTACACATTTAACGCATGTAATTCGCTTTCCTGTCCAGGTTTCATGGGCATTATCAAAAAAGTAACTTCTGGCCCGCTCGCATGCACAGCATGCCAGCTTAAAAGCATTCAAGTACTAACCGGGGTGCTATGCGGGACACGACTAACGCACGATGATGCACGATAAAACAGCATTACACGAACTAAAACCTGGAGGGTTCTTTTAGTGAGTAACTCTCCCCCTCAGGGCGCAGGGACCCTCACACTGTTGGCCATAGCATGTGGGCCTTTGCCTGTAACGGGGTTTTCCCCTCCACGGTAAAAAAAATTGTGGATGTGAAGCATTGTTGCCAAGTTCTTGCCAGATTGCCAGACTAGGTGTTGCCGAACCCCGAGAATCTTCAAGTAACAGAAGAGCCGGACTAGCTGTTTGGAACAGCGAGAAGAAGGGATCAGAGCCAGCTCTACCAGACTTTGCGACTTCGCCGCGCCGCGAGAAACTTCACTGATCCGTGCCAGCATCGCTCCAACTGCCGGCACACGCTCTGCGCGTTTGCCGCTCCGGTTAGAGCAAACTTAGTTGCTCACTGCAACTGCACTCAGTGTTTTTGGACAGGCAGAGCAGCAAGGCCTTAGCCACCATCCATCCGGATCGGTAGTGGCGTACCTCGGTGTCCGGCCCCCTGCTGCTCGCGTCTTTTAGCACCTAACAGAGACTCTTTCTCTTGTACTATACCCTTCTTTCCTCTTTGCTATTAGGCTGTCTCCCCCCAACCTCCCCCCACTAAACTCACTTTACTTTAAACTTACACAACTTACTGCGTTTGACTCATCTCCCTGAAATGGGTAAGACTAAGACTCGGCTGTCCCCCACCTCCCTACGGACGACGCGACGAAACGTGACGCGAACGAATCTTAACTTTTCCGGCTCCCAACCTAGTACCCCCACCCCTCCCTCCGACCCCAATCCCACTGTCCCGGTCGCCTCCTCTCCTACTCCCACCGCCGAACTCCAGAACACTCCTCTGCCGCCATCCCGCTCCTCTTCCAGAACTTCTACTTCATCGCGCTGCTCCCTCTCCAACATCCAAAATATCCCAGCAGTCATTTTTCCTCCCAAGCCCCCTCCTAGGATTCCTACGCCCAAGTCCCATACCACTGCCAACCTCAAAACCTTCCCTGATCCAACTGCTCCATCCTGCGCTCCGCAGCTTGGCTCCCCATCCCGGTCCGATACCCCTCCTTCCACCCACTCCCATTCCACCACCCAGCCCGGCCCCTCATCCCGGCCCGATCCCCAACCTCTCTTTGGTTCCCATCCCAGCCCCCTACCTGACCCCTCAACCCGACTCGATCCTCAGCCCTTCCTTTCAATCTGTCCCAACCCCCAACATGGCCCTTCAACCTTGCCGAACCCGACCTACGCTCACGTCACAAAACACCAGCCGCCCATTTACATTGACCAAATACACTCCACGGACATAAGCAAACTACTCGCTGACTTCACGAGACGGACTGGAATAGCAGACTTGGAGGTACGCCGGACCTCACTGACCCATGACTACCAAGTACGGACTAAAACCGCATGCAACTACCGCCGGCTGTGTCATCACCTACACCAGGCCAACGTTGCATTCCACGTTGTGGCGCCCAGGCAAAACCAGTCCTGTAGGGCGGTGATAAAACGCCTCTACATGAATGGCGCAGAGCCCCAGATCATGGAGGAACTGGCGGCCTCCAACATCTCGGGGTAAAGGTAACACAGCTGCGCCGGTTCAACAAGGAGAGGACCCTTTGGCCCCACTACGTTGTTGAAGTGACATCCCCGGACGATCTCGCAAGACTATCCCGAAAAACGACTATCCTGTACTCCAGAGTGGCGATTGAAGGTTGCTGTCCTCCTTGCTTTCCCAAACAGTGCGGTTCGGTGTCAACGATTGGGCCATTTGACTCCCAAGGCCAGTTCGAGGTGTGCGGGGAGGCATGAATACCAATCATGCAACGTCCCGCTGGAGCAGCGCAAGTGTATGCCTTGTGGCTTGCAGGGGCACGGGGCACGCTTTCGTGGCTGCCAGGATTACCTGCGACACTTGGCCGCGCTACGGACGATAAACCTGGGAGTACAGACACAGACTCCGGCACTTTTACAGACACATACACAAGCCCAAAATAATGGGAGGAAGCCGGGACCACCCGTCAACCGGGGCGCTACCACTGTTAACACTGGCACCAGCACAGGATCCAGTGCGCTTCCTCCTACGATGACGGTAAGATCTCCCAGCAGCTCAAATTTTAACAACGTCAGACAAGCCCCCAAACCAACAGGACAGGCCCAGGTCCACTCCCGTGACAATTACTACCCCACATGTCTCTATATTAATCTCTCCACAACATAGAGATGTGCTACATGGCCCTGGGCAGACTACAACTTAAGCCTGACGAGACGTTAGACACACTTCAGGTCTACTATAATTTCTTTGAACGACTTCTCGACGTGACACATAATGGGCGTAAATCCCACGACTAACTTAATGACTTGGAACATACATGGACTGATTCAACGAAAACATGAAGTTCTTGACTTTCTAGACAAACATGACATACCAATAGTCCTTCTCACGGAAACTCGCCTGAACCCTCGCGACAGACTGAACTTAACCGCATATTATCTTTATAGAAATGACAGAGATAGGCGTGGCGGCGGCACAGTCATAGCTGTCCGCAGAGACACCGCACATTATCAAGTACCAGTTCCACCCCTCCACAGACTCGAGGCAACAGCGATAACTACCACAGTTAACAACAACCACGTAATCATCGTCTCAGCGTCCAACCCACCAGGCGATATAGTTGCAGCAGACATTGACTCGCTCCTGCAGTTAAACCAAAGTGTTATAATAGCAGGCATTCAGGGCTTAGGTCAAGTTTGTCCTCTGGCACTTCAGCTATTACCCGCTGTTACTGCCACTGGCAGGCAGCTTTCATCTATCACCACTGAATGCGCAGGTGCTTAAGGCGGTACTGTAACAGTGAGGTTTGGACCTCAAGACTTCCAGTGGGTTTTTTTAGTGAGTAGTGCTGCTCTGGTTCGAAGCCAGGGCAGGAGTCTTACACTCGCCGGCTTGCCTGCGGTAAGGGCGCCAGTTCCTTTTTCCCCACCACAAAAAAACAGGATGTGCGAACACAGAGTCGACCATGCCAAGGATTATACGTACCAGGCTCCAAAACGCTCTAAATGACTTAGAGCCATGGCTCAAAAAATGGCGCATTAAAGTAAATACCAGAAAAAGTCAAGCAACAGTATTCACCAAGCGAATCCAACACCGACATGGTAAGCACGGCCTTCAGCGTCTAGCTCTTGGACAAGAGTAAATTCAATGGAACAGCACCATCACCTACTTAGGTACAACAATGGAACAGGGCCTTACGTGGAAACAACATATTGACACCATAAGAGCCAAAGCGGATGCCCAACTTAATACACTGTACCCTCTTATAAACACAAACAGTACTCTGAAGCTAGAGATCGGAACAACACTCTACAAGACACTAATCCGGCCCATCCCAACGTACGCTGCCCCCGTATGGGGGCACGTAGCAAAAACACATATGAAAAGACTACAAAGATGCAAAACAAGAGTACTCCGAAGAATCGCGGGACTATCTGAAGTGGCTCCAGCGCTCCAATTATACGAGGAGCTAAAAATGCATTCTATTGAACAGTTCATTAGAAGGCTCAGTTTTAACGTACTCGAGAAAAAGAGTAAAAATCACAATGACCTAATCCAAGCACTAGGAGAATACGATATAACATATGGCATACATACAAGGCCAGTATCTTTATTCGAGAGAGCCATTAGTCTCGGGAAGCCAGCTGTTGATATGGAACAATACCTGGATATCCTGGTAAATTACCCCGACGTTATTCACACGTGACCTGTGCAACACTAACACACACACACACCTTAGGCAGTAGCCCTCAAGCCCTTATTTATAAGGTGGCACCAGGGGGAAGAAGGCCCTCTCGGGAGTGACATTGGCTCGCACCTGTATTTAAGGCAGACTGTCCGCCAAGTGTGCACTCTAGATGACCAGGCTCTAGATTCAATGGAGTTGAGAACAAACATCAAATTGACGATGCCGAACGGCACAAACAACACATTGGGTAATAGTTGAAGACGACGCCGTATGGTGGAGTTTATCAACAAACTATGTACCTTAATAACTGACGACGCCACTGGCGAGCGATTCCCCAATAATTTAATTATTAGACTATTGTAAGTACTTGTTTTTGTGTTGTGTCTGCATGTTCATTTAGTTTGTTTCAGGGATGCAGCATACAGGATATTGACACGCACACTTTTGAGGCGCATTAACCATACGCGGCGCTACGACGCCAAGCAATATCGACAACAATCACAACGAATCTTAATTATACTCTCCAGGACTCCGCTAGGATTCAAGCTGGGCCTTCGTCAAGGCTGTCTCCAAGACCATTCCATTTCACCTGGATCTTTCGGTGGTTAATGCTCTGGACTCAGACCACAACGCAGTTCTTGGTCGTCTCCCACGTTAACCTTACTGCGTTTGGAGTGTCAGACTGGGCTGAGGAAGTCGGCTGGGGCGCAGTCGTCCTAGCCCTACAAAACTCCGTGGAAGCACGGCCTCGAAATCACTTAATGGAGGCTCTCGAGGAGGCAGCAGCGGGGAGTTCAAACTCTGTCGTAAATTCGGTTCGCGCTCACACACATCGCATTCCTACAGAAATGCTAAACCCAACAACCATTCCTGTCCCATTAAAGAGCCTCATCCAAGCAAAAAATGCTGTGAGAAGGCTATGGCAGAGATTCCGTGTCCCTAGGATAGGAGAAATCCACCGGAAATCCTTATCCCTGGTTAGATGACTCCTAAGAAAACACAGTGGGCAGTTTGGGAAAATACGTTGCGCCACGTAAACCTCCAGGAGAGGAAACCGTTGTGCATCGTTCGAGGCTTGTGAAAAGACAAAACTGTACACCAGCATCCTCTGCACAGCCCTCGGGGAAAACTTGTCTTCGAACCGAGAGAAAAAGCAGAGGCGCTAGCAGACTATCTGCAGACTCAATTCCAGCCCAGGAAGGAACCACAGGACGACGACCATACTTACCTCGTGGAGCAAGTGATACAAGACCTTTTAGAAGTCGGACACGCGGCCACGAGGCCTTCCACATCCCGATAATTACCCCTAGCGAGGTAACTTCCACCATCCAGAACCTGAAATCCCGAAAAGCCCCTGGACAGGACTGCGTAACTGCGGAAATGCTCCTGCACCTTCCACTTAGAGCCGTGATTCATTTGACTCGGATTTTCAATGCGTGCCTCAGCATGCGCCATATTCCAGTTGTCTGGAAACAGGCGCGTGTGGTATGCGTTTTCAAGCCGGTTAAGAATCCGGTTTTCCCGCGTAGTTACCGACCCATCAGCCTCCCGCCAGTTATCACGAAAATGTTCGAGAAACTGCTCCTGCCCGCCTCGGAACTCACCTGGAGGAAAAAGATCTACCGGAGCATCAGCAATTACTGGGAGTAGCCGAGAAGGCCTCCCTGGCTTACCAGGAGAGGGCTAAAACGGTGGCAGTATTGCTCTACGTGGAAAAGGCATTCTCTACCACCTGGCACGAAGGGCTTGTCTACAAACTCACACAGCATGAAATCCTCCTTCATACATTTACCTAGTAAAAATATAAAAGTATGGTGCTCTCTTAAAAGCGGTTACTATACTGCTATTGCTCTATGAGTGAAAAATATTGTAGAGCAAGAGGATTAATGACTTCATTGTCAGAAATCCAGCATTAGCTAACAACAACAACAACAACATTTACCTAGTGGCTAGTTTCCTTCAGGAACGTAGCTTCCGGGTGAAGGTGGATGGATCCTTTTTCAACAGAAACGCCCATTGGCGCTGGAGTCTCCGAAGGCAGTGTACTGTCAACGGCAGTCTTTGCTGCTTACATCGCCGAACTCCCCACACACCCAGACACATACACATGCCAGTATGCGGACCATCTCATGATCTTCGCTACTAACAGGAATCCCCGATACAGTTACTGGCAAGTAAAAGCCCATCTCTGTGCCATCGATAGAGGGTGCGAGAACTGGCGCATGTCTATTAACCCGGAGAAAAGCTCTGCGATTATCCTGGCTAATACATTTGCGAACCAGCTCCCGCGGGACCTCGTGCTTCAACGCCATCGGATCCCTTGGGTCAATACGCCGAAGTATCTCGGAGTCACGCTTGACCGGAGGCTCACATATAGATTTCACGTCTGGGGCAAAGTGCTACAAGTGCACGCACCTCTCCGGCAGTTATATCCCATCCTCAGTTCAAAACTATGCCTCTCCACCTGAAGCTCCAGCTACACCATACGATTATCGCTTCTCTTGTTCAGTACGGGTGTGAGATCTGCGGAACGGTGGCAAATTCCACCTTCATCAGGCACCAGACGTTGCAGAATCGGGCTTTAAGTACAATCTACGGTACTTGCTGGAGATTTCCTGACCACATGCTACACGAGCGTTCCAGTACCCCGTACATTATTGATGTGAGGAGAACGCGCGCTCTAACAATGTACAACAAACTCCAGAACCACCCAAAACCGCTGGTAAACTCTCTGGGAAGATACGACCAGAGACAGCCGCGCCGACTACCATCTTTCAGACTGTTGAGGGACATAATAGGTCCGCTTGGATAAATTGGAGATGAGAAAGGTGATGACAATCCGTATCCAAAGCGGAGAAATACCTTGCAGACCATCTCTCAGAGCGTGACTGCCGACCTGAAACTTGGAGGAGATAAGCTCGCCACCTCATTAGCTGAAAGGAGCCAGCCAGTGGGCGGACACCATCCGTTCGCGAATCAATCCTTCGCAAGCAACCATTCCAAACATGTAAATACGCCAAACACCACAATTTCCCAGTTCACCCTTCCCTTGTAGATTCTACCACAACTTCATCTCGCAGCTAAAGCCGTGTAACGGCTAGGTACTGCGAAAATGACACCCGAGCGGGGGACATTCCCCGTTCGACTGGAACCTCCTCTGGGCCTGTAGTCGTTCTCCCCATCTTAACTTACGCCGCCCCTATATGGGGATATGCGGCAAAAAACGCACATAAAACGCCTCCAAACGATGCAAAATGGAATACTGAGAATTATCGCAAAACTACTGCCAGAGGCTCCTTCGTACAAGCTACACGAAGAGGTAAACATGCTCACGGTCGAGCAGTTTATCAAACACTTGGCATACAACTTTTACGCCAAAAAGAACAAGAAACACAATGGCAGATAACAATGCTCGGGGAGTATGACATGGCACGCGACATACACTTGCGCCCTCTATCACTGTTCGATCGCACTATAAATATAGGCTAACCGGAACTAAATATCCAAGAAAGCTTCTATAATCTAGTACACTGACATTACTGGCCAGAGGATTAAGGGAACACACACGCATTCGCACTATCCACTCACATTCACCAGCCCTCACAAGTCCAAGCGCTAAATAGCCAAGGCGGACCCTGGGAGACGAGGGCTGCCCCGTCAATGGCACAGGCTCGCTCCTGCAACTCAGGCAGACAGCCCGCCATATGTGCACTATATACGACCAGGCATGAATAGTTACACGATTGATGACGAAACCTCCGGCTTAATATCCACTTTTGTAAGCAAACATAATAGGTTAGAAAGCGTTAGTATCTCACATATAGACTTAACGTAGATCATAAGCAAAAGCTCACAATACACTAAGCCTACATACATAGGACTAATCATAATACATCTAGTATAGATCACAGATAATAATAGATAATGAACTCAAAAAAAAAATAAACATAAAAAAAAGATCATACTCTAAGGGCAAACAAACGAAACCTTCCGGTGGAGCACACCATACTACAAACATGCACATTTCACTCACCCTCAAGTCCATCTACACCAATCACCAAATATCGACGCCATCTGGCTGACTAATCATTACAAAGTTCACCATTAACTAACAAAACACGTCACCATTAATTGCTACCAGGGGGCATTCAGGGCTCATGTCTGTCCTCCAGCACTTCAGTAATGTACTCGTTGTTACTGCCACTGGCAGCCAGCTTTCATCTATGAGCACAGATTGCGCAGGTGCTTTAGTGCTGTACTGCAGCAGTGAGGTTGGACCACAAGACTTACGGTGGGGTATTTTAGTGAGTAGTGCTGCCCTGGTTCGATTCCGGATAGGAGCCTTACACTCGCAGGCTTGCCTACGGTAAAGGCGTATGTGCCTTTTCCCCATCACTTTAAAAAAAAAGTAGTCGTTCTCTCTAACCCAACAACTGCGCAAGCTGAGCTCTCATACAGTCTTTCCAAGAGACGCTTGAATTCAAAATTTTAAGCTCGATATTTGGATACACACACCAGCAGTGCCCAGCGATACTTCCACACTGATTAGGAACCGTTGAGGCACATAAACTTGATACATCCCTTCTACCCACAACCATATTATTACCCGTCACTCTGAAAAACCCAAAATGCTGTCATTAAGTGGTTAAGCCCTTAAAAGGGTAAGTACACGAACAACACACCTCGGGCTGTTCTCAGCCTGCCAACAGAAGGTCGGCCTCTCTCATTCTTTTGATTCCGAAGAAGGGCATGGGGTCTACAATGGCCGAAAGCTCAATGTTTTTTAATTTGGCACGGCTTGATTTATTATTATTATTATTATTATTATTATTATTATTATTATTATTATTATTATTATTATTATTATTATTATTATTATTATTATTATTATTATTATTATTATTATTATTATTATTATTATTATTATTATTATTATTATTATTATTTATTATTATTATTATTATTATTATTATTATTATTATTATTATTATTATTATTATTATTATTATTATTATTATTATTATTATTATTATTATTATTATTATTATTATTATTATTATTATTATTATTATTATTATTATTATTATTATTATTATTATTATTATTATTATTATTATTATTATTATTATTATTATTATTATTATTATTATTATTATTATTATTATTATTATTATTATTATTATTATTATTATTATTATTACTATTATTGACATTGTTAGTGTTAGTATTAAAGCGCGTTCCACCCTTAGAAGACAGTACACGTTAAATGGAGCGCAGTGTTGCAACATGTACTAGTTGCGAATCTTTCTCCGCGGGCGACTCGAGGTGGCCGGAGTCCTGCACTTAGTCCTTCAATTGCTGCTTGGCGGACACTTTTAACTTTGGTATCCCTGCACGCCTTTGTCACTGTATGACCTAAATTTACAAATGACTCGTCTGTATAAACAATTGATTTCCCCTGGTCCCTAAACCTTTTTACGTCTTTTAGATATTTATGTCGCCATCTGATGGTATCGTCTCTTTCTATTAATATGCACTTGTTACCCCTTCTTTCATATTCGAACCCCAAATCATGTAAGAACCGACTAAGGGTGGTCCTTGAGAAATTCAACATCACTGTTGAATAGTGACAAAATTATATTCAGCATGGGTGGAATATTTGCAAACTGTAAAGAATGAACAATTCGCCGCACTCCACCTTGCACTATTCAATCATATTGCGTTAACCTAGTGTTTTGTGTAGTCCCGCCCTTTTTGCTTTCTTTTTCGATGGCGTTCTTAGAGATCCTTTCATTAGTTCCTTTTTAATCATACACACTACTGCTTCTGAACACCCGATAGCCTTAGCTGTTTCTTTTACTGCCTTACTTACACGCATTTTGCTTCAAAAATAATCTAACACATTCATAATTATTTGGCGTTCCTTACTTCTTAATTTACCAATATATCGTCTCTTCCTAGCTTCCCCCTCCATAACTACAAATATTTACAAAAATATTAAACAAATAACGCAATAACAGCTCACAGTTACACACACGGTTTCTTTCGAACTAATGTTAGTGCTACTCCTTATACTATCTTCTGTTCAGGCCTGGCGCGAGAATACGCTGAATAGATGAATATCTTTTGTTTGCCTTACTGGATAAAAGAAAGAGGTTACTGCCTTTTGGTTTATTTTAAAAACTTTCTCCAACCTTCCTCAACATTTGTTCTCGCTGGTTCCCTGATGTAAACTCAATAACAAAAAAGTTTCACACTGCGTAACTTTTGCAGTGCACAGATATAAAATTTTCCGAAAACATTTAATTTAAAAAATTATAACACTTAACTGGGTAAACATAGAGAAGTCAAAGTAGGCAGGTAGTAGCACTATAGTTTACTCTACCTAAGAAAAAATATAGATGCATTCTACCAGTTAGTTTGTTAGTGCGTGATGAGTATAGAAACAGCAAATATCGAACTTCTATTGAAAAAAAAACGTTTTCTGAAGAAATTTGGGTCTATAGAAATGTATAATGACTCTGAAAAGGATATAACCTGATAGAGAGAAAAAAATTCTGCATAGGATAATGTGTTCAAATCTGAAATTTATAACAAATGAATATTTATACCATGCTATTAGGAATCTGGCAACAGCGCGAGGTTAGAAAAGGACGCGGCTAATGGCAACTTGTATGCGCTAGATAGAGACAGATATATCCCATTTAACTCCATACTGTCTTCTAAGAGTGGAACGCTATATAGTATTATTATTATTATTATTATTATTATTATTATTATTATTATTATTATTATTATTATTATTATTATTATTATTATTATTATTATTATTATTATTATTATTATTATTATTATTATTATTATTATTATTATTATTATTATTATTATTATTATTATTATTATTATTATTATTATTATTATTATTATTATTATTATTATTATTATTATTATTATTATTATTATTATTATTATTATTATTATTATTATTATTATTATTATTATTATTGTTATTGTTGTTATTATTATTACTATTATTATTATTGTAATTGTGATTGTTATTATTGTTATTATTGTTACTATTGTTACTATTGTTGTTATTGTAAGATTTAAAGCTTTCACGGCGCACGTTATTTATTACAGTTCCACGGGCGATCAGCCGTGTGAGGATGATCGCCCGTGAAACTGTAATAAATTGTTGTTATTGTTACTATTGTTACTATTACTGCTACTGCTGCCGCCGCCGCTACCGCCACCGCTACCGCCACCACTACCGCCACCACTACCACCACCACCACTACCACCACCACTACCACTACCACTACCACTACTACTACCACTACATATTACTATTACTATTAGCGGCATAGTGGTGGCAAGCAGGAGCATGCTTTCACGGGGAATTTTTGTTGCTACAGACGCGGCTGCGGCAACTTCAAAGGCCGTGCAGCGATAAAGAATCGATTCGAAAACCCTGTAGCTGCATGTTTATATCCGGTTGCCATGACAACGAAACAGAATATGAGGTGCCATGTATTGCTAAATCGACCTGCTGCTAGGGTAACGTGCAGCTATCAGAAGAGGAATAAAATTTAATGAACCTCAGCCCCTTATAGAGGCTACTCTATCCGTTTATTGCCCTGCTGAAAGACAAGTTAACTCACCCCCTCTCACTAGGGGTATCCCTTTTGGCATTCCCAAAAAGATGAAATTAATTAAACAGTGTAAAAATACTGTGCGGGTAAAGTGTACTCTAGTTACCCATTGCCTTTATTCGTTTTACTGAAGTTAGCTTTTCTACTGCCTCTGTTTTGTTTAGTTAAAATTAGAGGAGAAATGAATCCGCAAAATGATATAGGTGTAATATATTGAACATACCAT
The DNA here is from genome assembly GCA_030765045.1 of Tenodera sinensis. NCBI lineage: Eukaryota > Metazoa > Arthropoda > Insecta > Mantodea > Mantidae > Tenodera > Tenodera sinensis. The sequence goes on along the minus strand of CM060964.1, from coordinate 288,478,809 downwards.
TTTCGCGGTGGACTGATTGTGATAAAAGGGATGTGCAAATAATAAGATCAACCTCTATTCTTAATTTATCGGCACAAAAAGTGGAATAAAAAGTGTAAAATGTTACAAAAAGCACTTTAAAGTTTCGTGGTACAGTGACTATGAGTGGCTATGCGATAGTATTATATGAAAAATCTGAAGTGTTGCACTCACATGACTTTGTCTACTCTTGTACTAACCATTCTTACAAACCCTTATTCCTATATCTTCTTCGTGTTAAGATAAACATTTGTACAAATTATCTTATTGGCTATTTCCTTGTAGGTGCAAGGGGAACATTAGAATACAGTGGGCTTTTTTAAAGCTTTGAGAATCCGTTCTCTTTGCACACTTAACATATAAAAAAATGAACAACGATCATCCATTTCGCGAAAGTTTTAAGTTTTCCGAAACTCACACACATAAAAAGGAATATCTCCGAAATGGTTAACCCTACAAGAAAATTCATTGAGACATAAATTGTGTACTTCAGCAAGATCTACATTTTTGTACAGTATGATATGGTCTATATCTAATGGTTTACCAGTTATGCAAAAGTCGTCTAGGGTAAATACGACTACAGGGGTTATAGCCAGAAAATTCAAGATATACATTTCATTTGTCATAAAAATATCTCAAACATATGACATTTTAATTAAAATCGTTAGAGCCATTTTCAACAAAATCAACATTGTCGAAAAATGTTCCATGTAAAGGGTAATTTAGGGTGGGGCTATTTTCTTCAAAATCTTCGTGTCGCATCCTTGAAAGACATTACGCTTAAATACGAACTTTGGTTTTTAACCAACTTTTTGTTTTTGAGTTATGCTGTCCACAGACTGACTGACACACAGACACACACGGACCTTTTTCTAAAAATGCTTTTTTGGATTCAGGGAGTCTTAAAACACATATTTCCGGTGAAATCTCGACATCGAATTTTTGGATGGAATACAATACTTCCCCTACTTACCAGTAGAGAAAGTAAAAAACTGTTTTGTTGGACTTGCTTATTACTTGGCATAAAAAAGACTGTGGAATAGTGCTGGTTTCTGTGGCATTTTAAACATCAATCCGTCATCACATAAACATTCCGACTCTGCTGAATATCTCAAGTGCGTGCTCCAATTAAAGCAACTCGAAAAGAATCAAAAGACCATTGCTGATACCTTGAAGGAAAACAACCGGTTGTATGTTACTCAGTACTACGAAAACTTAAGATGAACTCATTAATTTTTAAGGTTGTAATTAATATAGTGATGTATTTGACCAGACAAGAGCTTGCTTTTCGTGGTCACGGTGAAAGCTCATCTTCGTCTATTTCATAAAACTGCTGTCTTTATTAATTTTGACAGGTCCTTTAGGGATTCAGACTTATTACAACAAAATCAAAAATATTTTCACTGAGGATTCGAAATCAGTACAGAACGAGATTATTGACTAAATTTTGGAGTACACTAATGATGATATCAAGTTGGAAATATGCAGTTGCGACTTTTTTCAGTTCAAATTGATGATACTACATATATCACACAAATTTCTCAATGTTCCATTATTGCCTAACTAGTAGGTGCTAATGGCGAACTAGTCGAATGCTTTTTGTTTGTTTTTAATGTCAGTCGCGATAGAACAGCGGAAGCATTGCTTAATTCAAATTTGGGACCGTAGGACTATCAGTCAAAACTTATAGGACAGTGGTACGATGGCGCCGGTGTCATGTCTGGTCATTTCATTGGTTTACCAAAAAAGTTAAAGGATTTTGCACCACAGGCAGTCTTTGTTTAGCTTCAGTCACACACAAAAATTAATGAAATTTCTGAATGCCGAATATTTTTGGCTGATATTGCTGAAATTCCTTCACTTTTTCATTGTTCCGCCAAGAGAAGAACCCCTTTTAGGGCGGTGTGTACCCACTGCAATAAACACCCGATGGAGTTCATACTCAAAATTGCTTAAAGTAGTTGAAGCAAATTGGAATGATCTCAGTAAAGTTTTTCAGGAGATAGATGATTTTGAGTCTGAGCACAATTCGGCTTTCAAATGGTTTCCTAAATAATCTGAATGACTTTGAATTTGCATTTTTGGTCACTGTTTCTAATGAGATCTTTCAGGTTACCAGCCTTCTGCTTGATATTCTTTAAGAAAAATCTCTTGGCATAGCTTTTGTGAGAAGCAAATAGAAAACAATTATCATATAATTCAAAGAAAAAGAACTGATGAAGCTTTCGTAAAACTTTTTGAAACATCAAAATAAAGGGGGCAATTTTCAGGGCGAAAATATGTCAAACTGTCCCAAGATGAACTTTTTCAGAAGTACAAATTGTTATATTTTGAAATATTGAATTTGATCTTGGGCCAAATCACCATTCGATTCCAAGACCTTAGAATACTTCAGTTTTGTACTCTCGTTGATTCTTTGAAGTTCCTGCATCATTCAACTGTTTTCCCCATTGATGCTGTCTCCTCTCTTAGGAAAAGTATCCAAACTTATTTAAAATAAGTCGTTTGAAAACGGAACTTGAGATTTTTTATGGAAACGAAGAATACCAGCATAGTGTTCCAATTGCAGAAACATTGAAATTGGTCAAAGAAAACAGCAACATATTTCAGCAGGTTCACAAAGTTTTTCGCTCGTCGTAGCATTGCCGTCAACAAGCGTTTCAGCGGAGAGAAGTTTTTCTGCTCTCAAACGCATAAAGGCTTTTTTGCGTGGCTCTGTGACCCAGGAAAGAGCATAATTTCAGCCATTTTATTCATTCACTGTCCGATAAAAAAATCTGATGTGTTGCACTCACATGACTTTCTCTATTCTCGTACTAACTATTCTTACAAACTCTTATTCCTATATCTTCTACGTGTTGGCCCAAATGAGTTCGTTATCGACGGGCCGTTAAACCCTACACAGTCACTCACTCACCTTCGTGTTAGTTGAAATAAACATTTGTACAAATTATCTTATTGCTTATTTCTTGTATGTGTAAGGGGAATATTAGAATACAGTGGGTTTTGTGCGATAGTCAAATCTTTGAAAGCTTTGACATTCCGTTCTCTTTGTACACTTAAAATATAAAAAAATGAACAACGATGTTGCATTTCACGGAAGTTTTAAGTTTTCAGAAACTCACACACATAACAAGGAATATCTCCGAAATGGTTCACCCTACAAGAAAATTTATTGGGGCATAAATTGTGTATTTTAGGAAGATCTATATTTTTTGTACAGTATGATTTGGTCTATCTCTAACGGTTTACCTGTTATGCAAAAGTCGTCCAGAGTAAATACGACTACAGGGGCTATAGCCAAACAATTCAAGACATATATTTCATTTTTCATCAAAATATCTCAAACATTATGGCATTTTAATCAAAACTGTTAGAGCCATTTTCAAGAAAATCAAAATTTTCGAAAAATGTTCCAGGTAAAGGGTAGTCTAGGGTGGGGCTATTTTGTTAAAAATCTAAGTGTCGCATCCTTGAATGACCTTAAACTTAAATACCAAATTTGGCTTTTAACCGACTTTTCGTTTTTGAGTTATGCTGTCCACACACACACACGGACCTTCTTCTAAAAATGCTTTTTTTGGATCCAGGGGTTCTCAAAACATATTTCCGGTGAAATCTCGACATCGAATTTTTGGGTGGAATACAATACTTCCCCTACTTACCAGTAGAGAAAGTAATTAGGACCATTTGTGATATGCTAAGAAACAGTATTTTTCAATTATGTTTGAAAAAACAGCAAAATGGCGGATAAGGGCCTCTCACGAGAGTACAGTTGCCTTTTTGTCATGAGCGTGCTCGAACGTATCGAGCATTGTATTACGAAATTCTGGATCACGTTTTGATGGAAATGAATGAGAGATTTCGTGACTGTGAGAAAAATTCAATTTGTTTGCTTGGCCGATACTATAAAATTTCTTTGGGCCTCTATTCCTCAAGACACAATGTTTAAGAAATGAACTTTATATTGTGTATGCCGATGAGAAGTATAGAAATATTCCCACTGGAAAGACCTTAGAAATGCTTAATGTGAATAAGGACATCTTTACGGATACTTATAAACTGTTCTCCCTTACTCTGTTCATCTCTTCTACTACAGTATCCGTGGAACGAAGCTTTACTTGTTTAAAGGATATAAAAACATACCTGAGGAATGCAATGTCAGAAGACAAACTTTTTTCTTTAGCGAATATTTTGATTCAGAAAGAACTTCTAGTGCAATTAATAAAAACGCAGCCATTCTATGAAGACATCATCGACAAGTTTGCAGCCCTAACACACTGAATGGTTGATTTGGTGTACAAGAAATACGTCAGTACAATCATTAAAATAAGCTTATAGATATACTTTTTTCCCACTAACTCTTCACCTAGTTTCCCAGCCACGAGCCGACACAGCAGTTTACCTGTCCTAGCTTCCAGTTGATTTAACTATGAAAGTATAAAATCATGTATAAAAAAGTAAACGTGATAAAAGAATTTCTCTAATGGCAGTGTAATTTTTAAGTATGCAAATATTTGAGGTTTCTGATCGCAAGTAGGCGACAGCGTAGCTAGAAACATTCAACTAACTTTATTACACGTTGCAAAGAAATGATGATGATGATGATGATGATGATGATGATGATGATGATGATGATGGAGCATTAATTATGCTGTTCCATAAGAGATTCTGGCCGGATTTGATCAAAAGATCGATTTTGAAACCTTTGTTCTTTATTAATTAATAACGTAGACTGCTCTTTATTTCATTGAAGTTGGAAGGAGATATTACACGTTGCATCCCATGCATGCGGTAATATTACGAAGCAGGCGAACATTCAATATAAATACACAATATTTTAGGTACCTACGTAGTCGAGTTATTGCACATTAGCATGGGACAATTTTATTTTGCATATGTTTCCACCGGATTTGTTTATTTTCCCTCACCTTTGTTCAATTAAAATACGTGTTAAACAATGAGCCATCGCCGGAACAAGGCAACAAAATTCAATAGTGCTCTTTGAAGAATCAAAATTTTCAGTGCTGGTTCACAAAAGTCAAAATTCCAGAATGGGAAAACCTGCTTTTCGAAAAAATACAAGTAGTAATAAAAAATCTAAAAGTAATCTGAAAAAAAACCTCTTCTCATGACCCTCAAAGTAGTGCAAACGCATATCAAAATAGCAAAAAGACAACTTTGCAACCTATTAAGAGCACTAAGGACTATGCAAATCGGTAACGTCCCTAGGAGATGCAAAAATCAACGTACAGCAATCAGAAGTAAAAGTAATTCGAGGAAGCAAAATTGCAGACGGTTCGAGGGACTTGCACCTGTACCTGAACATGGGCAGCAACAGCATCGGTCAGGTAAAGTACGTAAAATCAATTAGTGTATGCAAATAATTGTTGCGATGTTGCTGTAATTATGCTTCTAAAGTACCTATACACTCGAATTCCGTAAATATATTCTAAGCTATTATACCTGTATCACTTAGTAAAAGCTTTGAGATATGGTGTTATAAATACGTGGTCATTGATGGCTCTGATAATACAGGACCTTGCCATCCCGTTCATATACACCTATGATAACTTAGGCGTCGTAACTAGCAGTCGTCCAAGGTGGTCCAGGTTAACACAGTAGCCTCTGGAGCCGAGATCCCGAGTTTGAAACCGGCAGAGGGCGATGGTAAAAATCCTTAGATTGGCTTTCTTCGGAAAAGAAGTAAGACCAGTGGTCCAGTGTCTTGGATTCACAGCGCATAAAAGAACCTAAACCTGATGAACAGGACTGTGAGCAAAATTAATCGGTCTTTCACGCCCAGTATAAAATGTGACGCTGAGAACCATAGCCGTTATTAGAGCGTCTATAAGTACACATTCAAAAAATCGGCCGTAGGTTATGTGAAGCTGAACCCCAATGAACACGGATGGGAAAAAAATTAGTTTGAAATACGGGTAAAACATAACAAATTATTGTGTATATAAGCCGAACGAGTATGAGAACAGAAACTTGTTTATTGGGTAAAACCAAACATTGGATTAAACATCTCGCCAATCTAGCGGATTTCAATCGCCCCATTGGGTTTGCAATCCACTCCGCGCATTCGCTATAGTGGCACGATGGGTTATCCTGTAGCTGTGGGGCGACATGATGAATGCTGTCGTCTGCTACTGCGCTTTGATTGTGTTGATGGACGTATATGTTGCCAACGCCGGAGTATAAAATCCACCGAGGGCATGTGAATATTGCCAACAAGTTCTTAGCGTTATTTCTTCTTCTTCTTCTTCTTCTTCTTCTTCTTCTTCTTCTTCTTCTTCTTCTTCTTCTTCTTCTTCTTCTTCTTCTTCTTCCTCTTCCTCCTATTATTATTATTATTATTATTATTATTATTATTATTATTATTATTATTATTATTATTATTATTATTATTATTATTATTATTATTATTATTATTATTATTATTATTATTATTATTATTATTATTATTATTATTATTATTATTATTATTATTATTATTATTATTATTATTATTGTTATTGTTATTGTTATTATTGTTATTGTTATTATTATTATTATTATTATTATTATTATTATTATTATTATTATTATTATTATTATTACTATTATTACTATTATTACTATTATTGTTATTATTATTATTATTATTATTATTATTATTATTATTATTATTATTATTATTATTATTATTATTATTATTATTATTATTATTATTATTATTATTATTATTATTATTATTATTATTATTATTATTATTATTCCTGTTTTGTAATTGTGTGATGTCACATTAGTTCTTTTCATTTTTTAGAAATTATCGTCATTTATTCTTCAGCTTTGTCATTACCATTCAATCCACAGTGAACTGGTATCCATTGCAAGACTAGGTGTTTTTGAAGTGCTGTTAGGTAGGTAAACATTTTCCAACATTCTATAATAGTTTGATTTTTTGGTGACAACTTAGGAGTAATTTCTGTAATTGCCATCCTGGAATCTGAAAGAATAACTGCTTAACGTAAATGTGAGATTCTATACAAAAGATTTTGTAGGGCCATTCGAATTGCTTCAATTTCTCCATCAAAGGTTGTAGTTCCATAACTTAAAAGATTTGTAATAGGAAAAGAGATGACATGTTACTCCAGCCCCTGCTCCATCTTAGTTTGATATCAGTGATCCATAAGCATAAATATGGAGCCATTCATGTTCCGGAAATCTAGTATGGATTGTCTCTAATGCCAATAATTTTAGAACACTAGTTGGAGTATTACTTTTCTTAACTTCTTCTGTCAGGTGTAAATAATATGTGATGTCTAATGTTTGTGTCAGATTGACTTTATATATGAAGTTTTCCTTTGAATTACGAAGGTCTACATTCTTCTTGATGTCTTGAATTTTGGAAAGAAAGCTCTCCTGAGTCTTTAGTGTATGTGTAAAATTTCTCTTGTTCCATGTATTGAATGAGAGTCTGATCAACTTTTCATATTGAATAAGAGCTGTTTTTTCTATTTCATATTCAATGGGGTATTAGCTGGTTAGTATTTCCATAGCTGGTATTGGTGTGGGTTTGATAGCACCTGTAATTAGTCTCAGAGTTTGGTTTTGAAGGATATGAATTTTTTTCTAGTTGTTACAAGAACTTTGTAGCAGTAAGTAAATAATGGATTTATATATACACTGTAAGTCTTGTTAAGAGTTGCTCTGGAACTTCATTCCTGTTAGATGTTTTAACAGTGAAAGGCACCTTTCTGCTCTTTGTATTACATTTTCTATTTGTTTTGTCCATGTAAGTTTGGCATCAAATATAACTCCCAAATATTTTGCTTCCTTTGTTTCTGGTAATTGTTGACCCTCAAAATTTAGTTTTATTTTTAATGGTTTTTTCCCTTAGTGAAAATATTTGTTAGTTTGATTTTGTTGTATCAACAGTCATTAAATTTTATTTGGTTCACTTTTGTAGGTTGGTTAAGGATTGCTGCATGGTTTTTTCGAGTTATGTACTTTTGTTTTTTGGTCTTGAAGTCCACATTACTAAGTCATCACAAAATAGTGCACACCTCACGCCTGATTCTTGTATTTCTTGTGGAAGATCGTTAAAAAATATATGCTTGACATGGGGAAATTAAATTTTTTTATTCCAGAAACTAAATTAACCTGTTTGAAACCATTCATTCCATCACTTCTGCTATTATGCTAGTAAGAGTTATTGGTCTATAATTTTTATTTCAAATATATTCAAATAAACACACTTAAAATGTTAAGGAATATAAACCCTGTGATCTGTATTTGGTTACCCACGCAACCCTGTATCTCAATTAGAACAGGTGTATAGTTCACATAGAAATTTTTTTTCACATAATTAGTACAGTAGAACCCCACTAATGTGAGTTAATTGGGTGTGTGGTCCGTTCAGATTCAGAAACGTTTGGATTATACAAATAATGAAAAAAAGTATATCATTTCATCTATAGGATTAGCAGCTACACAGTAACATAGTGTAGCAATGTGAGGAAGTGAGAACATTGCGATTACCACTTACAGCACAATATCGATGTATTCTTCTGACCTGTGAACATACTAGGGTCGTTCCAAAAGTAATGCCTCCTATTTTTATTCATGGAAACTACAGGAGATGTGTAAATCACAACAGCACAGTTAAATAGAGTAATATTTCAGCTACAGATTAGCATTTTTTTACATAGTCACCACCATTCGTTATGTACTTTTGCCAACGATGAACCAGAGCCTGCATGGCACGCCTGTAAAAATCTGAACCAGCTGAGGCTAACCACTTTCTTACAGCTTTGACAACAGCATCCGAGTCTTGAAAATGTTCGCCACGTAATCCATCTTTCAGAGGCCCAAAGAGATGGAAGTCTGAAGGCACTAAATCTGGACTGTACGATGGATGTGGTAAGATAGTCTAGCCAAACTTTGGAATCAGTTGCGTCGCAAAACTGGTGAGGGGCCTGGCATTATCATATTGCAGGTGAAAGTTGGTCTTCTTCCCTGGCCTTACCCTGGAAATTCGGGCTTTCAGCTTAGTCAGTGTTATCTTGTAGCGTGCGGAATTAACAGTTGCTCCAGGCTCCAGGACATCCAAAAGAACCACACCCTGACTATCCCAGAAGACTACCTGCAGATGGCTATGTTTTGAATTTCTTATTTGTCGGAGAATTCACATGTCGCCATCCCATGGACTGTCTTTTGGATTCTGGCTCATAGTGGTGACACCACGTCTCATCTCCGGTGACGATGCTATTCAGAAAATTTTCACCTTCAGCTTCATATTGTCCAGAGGGTCATGACAAATTTCCATTCCATGATTTTTTTGTTCTTCTGTAAGCATCCTTGGGATCCATCTTGCATAGACTTTGCGATAACCAAGATGTTCCAACATTGTTTCCAAGGCATTACAGCCAACATTCAGGTTTGCACATAATTCTTTACTCATTATCCGCCGATCAACACAGATAAGTTGATAAAGACGCTCTTTATTGTGACGGGTGACAGCTGTGCGGGTCGTGGCTTGCCATGCACACCTTTTTCACCACCTCTAAAATGCTGTACTCATCGCCCACATCTACTGTTTCATCTCCTTTAACAAGCACCAATGGGTTTCAATTGGTACAATTTCTTCTGCAGTGAGAAATTCAATCACACATCTCTGTTTTATACACACGTCTATATCACACTCCATTTTGGAACACTCCTCTGCTGGCGCCAACTACCACAGAACGACGGAACCACCTGCAAATGAAACAGGGCCCATGAGAGAGGAAGGTTCAAGCCTTACCACTACACTAATGACATCTGGTTCGGACATCCAAAATCAACACAAAAAATAGGAGGCATTAATTTCGAAACGAACCTGGTAGCTGATCGCATGTGATAGTAGTGGTACTTACGTAGTTCAGTTGGTTTCACTATTGTTAGCAGTCATTCTACAGTAATTTATGCTTTTCACTTATAAATTGCTACAAAACAGGTGCTTGCTTGCATTATACCATGCACTACGATGTAAGTTTCTGTACACTACAAATAAGCTTTTCAGTGTTTTTTTTAAATTACCTATGGATTTTGTGTTCAGATTATCCGGAATTTCGTGTTTGTTGGGTTTGAGTTAGCAGGATTCTACTGTAGTTTTATTATTTATTAGGCAGCGGAGCTATAATTCAATAGACATAGTCATAAATATGTGTAAACTATTGTTTACAATTGTAACAGTGAGTTACAATTTTATTATTATATAGCTAGTAAATTTTGCAGCTCATTACATTACAAAAGATATACTTGGAACTATTATTTATTCACAAAGTCAACACTTTGTTGTTGTAATACAATGCTATCACAAATTGGTTTTTACATTTCTTGCAACTTTTTCTTGTCTTCCACTTCCTCTTGTTTGGTTGAGATTTGCATACAAAACAGTCACCAACGATATACAGCTATCCAGAAGCATCTTATTTTGGCTGATCCTTCACTTGTTCAGCAAACAGAATTAGGGGTGCTCCTAACATGCACTCAATACCCAATTTCACCGAAAATTTTCTCAAATAATTTGAAGATCTAGAGATAATTGAAGGCATTGCCAACTGTTTTTCCAAATCCAGTAGACACAGTCTGCATCTATGAGTCAGATATTTTTGCTTGAGGATCACTTTCTGTGTAAATAATGTATGCAACTAAGCAAGCAATGTCTAGAATGTCGTGAAAAGATGCTAGTGGCCATCTCTGTGTTCTCCTCTTTACACAATAATGAGAACACAACTTGTCCATATTATCAGCACCCCCCCCCCCTCTTTTGTACTGTTATAATACTGTATAAAATCTGGCTTTGAAAAAGGGCCAAAAGTAGATGCATCCTAATGCACTGTGGATAGTGTTAGAACTGCTTTCTTCTTTGGGATATGTGAACACAGCAAAACATAATCTGCACTGAATCCAAATAGAGACGACAATTTTTGTCATGAAGAAAGTTGCATTTCTGGGATATATAAGGCTTGTTTCTTTTCATAGTACCAACTATGGACAAATTCCAAGTCATCAGCAGCCTTGCTAATGACAGAGTTGTGATAAAATTGTATATAAATTTGGCCAGTTATTGGGTAAGAATTTTGTGAATCACAAGTTCACCATATCTTCAAGCCATATTTGGCAGTTTTGACAGCATGTATTGGGTAAATTCTGTCTCTTTCCTCTGTAAGAAATAGCTGCTCATCAACAGTGAGAGAATCAGTACGCACATAATTTTCTCCAGTGTTTGAATCAGATTTTCTGACGAGGGAGGAAACTTAAGTTTGTGTTATATTTATGGCAATAATGCTAGTAATACCAGTAGTAGTGGCAATGGTGTGTTATATACATAAAACATAGTAGTAGTGGTGGCGACAGCGGCAGTGGTGGCAGCGGTAACAACAATGGTGGTGATAGTGGTAATAATAGTAGTAGTGCTGTAGTTTTTACCTGAGAAGCTATAACATTAATGTTATTTGAAACTGAAGCCTGAGATCCAAACTGAAATTATTTTCTGTAACTTTTTACTTTCTTGTCACAAATTTATCCATGCTGACGAACAATAGAACAGTGAGCTGAAAAAACTGAACTATATAATGCAAACTGCAATCGTCATTGCTGGAATACTGATCCTGATGCCAACCCAAATAATGTTCAGAGAATTGTGTATTGTTTAGCTTACTTTTGCTTATTCATAGCTCACACACGTACTATGTACAGCCTACATCAAAAGTGTTCCGGGTCTTCTTGTGCTTTAAAAGAGCAGTGATAGTAAATGCAGTGAAAAGAAGAAACACTTCCCTGGTAGGGAAGGAAATTTTCTTTGACGAGCCGGGGAAATTGTTTAACGAGAGGGAAAATCACCCCATCCACCATTCAAATCCTGGTTTTCTCGAAGATTTGAATTTAGCATTTCAAATATGACAGATATTGCAGCACCTTTGTCACTTTTCAAATGCTCAGCCCTAGTATTCACATTGTCAAACCTTATGAATCTGCTTATCCGCCAAAATCTGTTGAGATAAGCTTGCAGAATACAATGGGAATGCATTTGTTTTCCACATTTTCCTTTGCGTGTTCATTATTAGAGAATCTTACTCCTACTGTAATCAGTATACCGAGGTATGCATCAAATTGATCAATTGTAAATGGCTTCCACATTTTCGTTGTTCCTTCTGAAGTTATGTTATAATTTGCAAATACCTGATTTGCCTTCTGTTAGTTTCCTGTACTGTTATATCACGCATTTCATTGGTAAATATACTCTGGAAGGTGTCTTTTATAGAAAGAATTTTTGTAGCGTGTATTAGACCTGACCTTTCCCTCAAGATATGATGTCTCAGTAACTTTCTCGCTGAAAGGTTCTTTATGCCATTCAGTTCCATCTTTACCACGTAGAATGCCTGGAAGACATAAATACATAACTTTTCATCAGCCCTGTCACTTAAATCACTACTATTATCACTCTTCTCACATTCTATTTCAATATCATTACAGGCATCAATAGCATCGTCAATATCTAAAGCAGCAGCATCTTCCTTACTTGGAATTCATTCGTCTGTAGAATATTCTGAACTGAAATCTGATGCTTCACCCTCTTCTGAATCAACAGTAGGCCACAACGTTCTAATATCTTCTTTCTCTTCATACCACAATTCAGACTTAGAGACTTCTCGAATATTATCCATGAGCACACACAGTTGATGTTCACAGTAGCAAAGCTTACATGACAATGAATATTACAGATTGTGTGCAATTATAGCCAGCAACAGTTAGGATGTATAGTTGTAACATTTTTATATACCCAAAACTAAGTGTTGCCAAACATGTCTAATCTAATCTAATCTATTAAGGAGTGTCAACCTAATGCCATATGCACCATGACCACGCTGATCTCCTGTGCTCTCCTTCGTTTCTGAGTCTCCTAGAATACATGTATTCCTAATAAAGGCAGCAAGTCTTTTCACTGAGACTTCTTCAAGCTCATGCAGTTGTATAAACACTTTCTCAAAGATTTTGACTCTTTTCCTTGCCAGTGCTTCACATTCACACACCAAGTATGTGGCTGTCTCATCTGCCTTGCCACATTTCCTACATGTAGGATCTTACATTTATTCCAATCTTGTATATATGCACCTATAGTTGACAATGTCCAGTCAGCAGACCTATTGTCCAACCAAGTTTGAATTTATCCATTGTTTCTTGGTTCTGCCTTTGTACATGTGTTTAATAGTTGACTTTGAGTATTTATGCCCTTCAACTGACAACTAGTACCCTTCATACTTTTTGTCCGTCCATTTGCTTATAACCCCTCAAACAGATCCATATGACAGTCCTAGCCTAGGTTCTGGCGCAATAAATTGGACTGATGAACCTGTTTTAGCTAGCTCATCTGCCCTCTCATTGCCATAGATTCCTCTATGTCCTGGCACCCATACGGGTAATACTGAATTGGTCTTAGCCAGTTTTATTAGTGTTTAGGCATTCCCAGACCAATCTTGATCTGATCTCCTCCGCCTCAAGGGACCTAAGGACTGCTTGACTATCTGAAAGTATAGTACTATGTTTACCTTCATAACCCTTACTCATATTTTCCCATGCACTTGCCATAATGGCAAATACTTCTGCTTGAAAGACCATGGAATATTGGCCAAGGCTCCAGAATAACTTCTTGCCACAGCCATAAATGCCTGTCCCTGTTCCTTTGTCCATTTTGGATCCATCTGTGAACCATACCAGTCCGTGTTGTCTCTGTTTCTCCCATTCACCGCGGTGCAGGTAGACTACAGCAAATGCTGGTTTCTTTTCTTTCCTTATTACCACCCGATCTGGAGTCATAGACAAAATAAGATCCAGATGTGTGTCTTTAGGAAAGTTTAGGTGTCCAATGCCTGTTGAATCTAAGTTCTCCATTCCATTACATTTGAGTCTGTAGTATTCCATCCTAACCTCTGCCTCGATCCACAGATGCAAAGGAGGGAGGTCTAACAGAACTTCCATAGCGGCTGTAGGAGTAGTCCTAAAAGCTCCTGTAATACCTATGCTGGCCATTCTTTGTAGTTTAGAAAGCTGGGTCCTGCAGGCGAATAATTTTACTCTAGGTCACCATATACCGGCAGCGTAGGAAATGAGTCTCACAATGGTTGAGTTGAAGTCCTCCATGTTTTGCTGAATATGCTTCTACGTGTCCATAAGACCGTATAGCATTTATTTATGCATTTATCATCCTGCCACCTCCAGGCTAAATCTCTGTCCAAATTTAGTCCAACATATTTAACCTCATCTGCGAACTGTACTACTGTACCCCCAACACTAGGCTCCTTCAGATTATGGAGGTCTCAAATTTGTGCGAATGGTACAATAATCATTTTTCTGGGATTTATAGCAAGCTCACATCTCTTGCACCAGATGTCTGCTTTTCTTAGAGCTTATTGCAACATCTTTGAAACTGTTCTTGGAAATTTTCCTCTAACGAGTATGACTAAATCATCTGCATACCCCATGGTGAAATAGCCCCTCTTGTTCAGATCCTTTATCAGGTCATCTATAAGAAGGTTCCATAGCAGTGGCGATAGCACTCCCCCTTCAGGCAGCTCCTTGTTGCTGACACATGAACAGTCTCCAAACACAGAGTTGAGGTTATATTTCTAGTTCCTAACATGGAGCTTGTCCAGCAACATATTATTTCCGGTGTTCGACGTTCTCTTACAGTCATCATGATAGCTTTGTTTGAGGTTCTATCAAAGGCTCCCTCAATGTCCAGAAAATCTCCTAATGCAATTTCTTTTTGTTGCAGTGCTTTCTCTATGCTTGTTGCAACATAATAAAATACTGTCTCAGTAGATTTCCCTGATTGATATGCACCCTGGTATATATGTAACGGATTTGCTAACCATGGCTAGTACCACAGTTAACTAATGAGATTACCTTAGTAATCTAGTTATAGAACAAAGTAGAATTTCCTGTATGTGAACACAAGGGTTAAGCCGAACCACTTGTTTCTATCTTCTCCCAGTCCTAAGAAAAAATATTGGAGATCTTAGAACTTGAACGGACCTTGTACTTGCTTTTGGCATCTGATGAAAGACATGGAGACAAGTGATGCAATATTAGAATTCTCTTTGGAAATAAAGACATAGAACTACCAATCCTATCAAAATTTTGGCCACAAAAATGCCTGAATTGGTAATGGGTATTCAAAAACACTCATAGCACAAGAGTGACAATGTGAGTCAGACATGCTTCTCCATCTCTAGAAGGATATAAATTGTTTCCCACATACTGTAGTGATGTAATACATGTTTCACATTTGTGACTTACAGAAGAAAGGCATTTTCACCACCTCTGCTATATATAGCTTGTTAGAGTAGCCATCAGGAACGATGGCGATAAATGACATACATATAGCACGCAGGTAGGGTGCTGCATTGCAACAGTTTCCCATTTTTCTCAGGAAGTATTTGTACATATTACATACCATTTCTCTGGCTAGACTATGAATAATGCAACTTTTTTTTTGCTTCTACCATCGTCAGAACTCTCAACGAACCTGCTGTCACACAATGGAGTGGACTTATGGCTTGGAATTACTTAATTTCAATGTTAAACTGTAGGCAAGTACTCTCACATGTGCTCTGAAACAGACTATGCCTAATTGGCTAGAAAACACATGACTGTGACGTTGTCTTCTGCACAACCACCTTTATTTGCGACGCAACTATATGTATGTTCAATTCAGGAATAAGAAATTAAAATGCTACAACTTTCCTGCATTGCACTCTAACACAATAATGTGTATTTTCTATTAAATATGTACTCAAAACAACAACCATAAATAATAATAATAATAATAATAATAATAATAATAATAATAATAATAATAATAATAATAATAATAGTAATAATAATAATAATAATAATAATAATAATAATAATAATAATAATAATAATAATAATAATAATAATAATGATGATGATGATGATGATGATGATGATGATGATGATGATGATGATGATGATGATTTGGGTCAAATATTTGTAGCCATTTATCTTCTTGACGAATGGATATATGTAAATGGTTTATTTGTTCAATAACTGCCATGAAAACATTGTGTGAACAAAGCTGTAATGTACTTCTACCTTAATTCAAATGAATTTAGTCACAATGTAATGTTAACCCAATGTGATGTTCCCTTTAGATATTAAACTGTATGTGACATTTTAATATTAAATTGTGACTAAAATCATTTTAATTAAGATAGAAAAACATTACAGCATTGTTCACACAATGTTTGTATTACAGTTAGTAAAATAATAAACCATTTATATTCATTCTCAAAAAGCTAGATGGCTCCAAATATTTGACACAATTTTCTTTTGATGAAACATTTCTTTATTGACAATAATTGTATTCGACATATACTTATCGTGTAGAAACCCTGGTTAACATATAGCTGAAGCAGTACCTTCACCCAATATATACAGTTACTTAACAAAAAACTGTTTTAATTGTTTGAGAGGTAGAACTGGAACTTAAAAATTCAATGCCACAGCTGTGGCATTGAATTTTTAAGTTCCAGTTCTGGGATTCAAATCCCAGCTGTGGCATTGAATTTTTAAGTTCCGGTTCTACCTCTCAAACATTTCCCACATACGGCTTGTGTGTTTAAAAGCACCAACAGTAAGTTTTTTGGCATAAATAAATAATAATTAATGTTTTAATTGTAATTGAATCTTGTTTTCATAATGCTTGGTAAGGCTTCAATTGATTAACTGTCCATAACTATGAAATAAATGGTTTGCAGGTACATATCTTCTGCCCAATTTTCCTCATCTGCTTCCTTGTGTTACTGCTACACACATTGGAGGTTGAATGAAACTTCTGTACAAGAGAGGTAGAACTTGAACAAAGTAGAACTGGGACAAAGTACTTACAATAGTAAGTCACCATTGGGGTAATTGTCTCTGATGTGAGACTGCCTTTGTGGTTTACCAGGAGAAATACGAACTGGTTTGAGAATTCAATGCCATTCTGGCAGATTGTCACAGTAGCTCAATGGTTAGAGCAGTCACCTGATAAGCGGAAGGTCTGTGGTTCAAGTCCCAGCTGTGGCATTGAAATTTTAAGTTCCTCTCAAACATTGCCCACACACGGCTTGTGTGTTTAAAAACACTAACAGTAAGTTGGCATAAATAAATAATAATTACCATCTGAAGGTTATTTAATCCTGGGACAAGGTACTTACAATAGTAAGTCACAATTGGGGTAATCTCTGATGTGAGACTGCCTTTGTGGTTTACCAGGAGAAATACGAACTGGTTTGAGAATTCAATGCCATTCTGGTAGATTGTCACAGTAGCTCAATGGTTAGAGCAGTCGCCTGATAAGCGGAAGGTCTGTGGTTCAAGTCCCAGCTGTGGCATTGAATCTTTTAAAGCTTTGAGATTCCATTCTCTTTGCACACTTAACATATAAAAAATTGAACAACGATGTTCCATTTCACGAAAGTTTAAATTTTCTGAAACTCACACACATAACAAGGAATATCTCCGAAATGGTTCACCTACAAGAAAATTTATTCAAACATAAATTGTGTATTTTAGCAAGATCTACATTTTTTGTATAGTATGATTTGATCTATCTCTAACGGTTTACGGATTAGCAAAAGTCGTCCAGAGTAAATAAGACTACAGGGGCTATAGCCAGAAAATTCAAGATATACATTTCATTTGTCATAAAAATATCTCAAACATATGGCATTTTAATCAAAATCGTTAGAGCCATTTTCAAGAAAATCAACATTGTCGAAAAATGTTCCACGTAAAGAGTAGTTTAGGGTGGGGCTATTTTCTTCAAAATCTTCGTGTCGCATCCTTGAAGGACATTAAACTTAAATACCAACTTTGGTTTTTAACCTACTTTTCGTTTTTGAGCTATGCTATCCACAGACACACACACGGGCCTTTTTCTAAAAATTGTTTTTATTTTTTTTTATTTTTGATTCAGGGGTCCTCAAAACATATATTTCCGGTGAAATCTCGACATCGAATTTTTGAGTGGAATACAATACTTCCCCTACTTAGCAGTAGAGAAAGAAAAAACAGGGGAAAGACTAGCAACTCTAGCCAGTATCTCCATCCACAAGGACTTGCTGAATGACCTAGAGAGGAAGCAGCCTTTTCACGACACAACTGAGAAATACGCCAACAGAAAACACGGAAGAATCAACTTAATGTACATACAAGAAATATATATGTTGCATGTGATTTTGATGTGATGTCACGAGTCGCGACTGGGCGCTGGTGAAAATCGTCTGAACCAAGAGCACTTTTTTGCTGTTCTGAGTCTGTTTCCCATGCTAGTTTACCTTTCTTCTTTGAAGAGCAAGAAGATGCTTTCACCCTGGGTCCTCTGACATTCTTTCATTTTCTTATTCATTTTTGTATTATTTGCTCTGGAGATGCACCCAAACAGTTTTAGCTGAGGCGGTCTTGTGAATTTACCTGCATAGGAGTTAAGGAACTCGCCAAAGTATGGAAAAAGAATAAAATTATTTATGCACACTCGTTTCCATGGGAACTGAAATCGATTTGAAATCTCATATCGATTTGCATCTGCAGAGTTTGAAAGTAATAAAATTCTAGCTTGTTCAAGCTTCTATGGTGGTCTACTTCACTTAACCTTATAATGCACACTGGTCCAGCGGCGAAGAAAGCCGAAGTGTTGGAGTCACCTGACTAACATGGCTGGGCGTCACGTGACTATTAATTAGAAAATTCTGACTTGCTGGAAATATGGCTGTCAGTTTGTTATTGAAGGAGCTGTGGCTTGTTTACTGCATTTTAGATGAAATAAGGTAAGCTATAATTTTTTTGAGATTTGAAATAACCTGTATTTCTTACAAATGCTATAATGAGGTGACCTATTTCTGTTGTTTCAGAGCCGCAGAGCTGTTGTGTATGTGGCTGCAAGTCAAATTATAACGTTATTAGCTCAAAGAAGATGCACACCAACTATCCTTGAGAACCAACCGAAATATTTAAGCACAGCATTAGCATTGTCTGTGCTTGTACCACCTCCCACACTCAGAGCACATAAATTGTTTATTTTGGCTCACTTCCATATTGCACTTGCAATCACTATTGGCGCGTATTTCTTACCTTTCCCGCTCAACTTTCTGGTCACGTGACTACAACACTTCGGCTTTCTTCGCCGCTGGACCGGTGTGCATTATAAGGTTAAGTAGTGTCGACTTCGTTTGCGTTGACGACACGACCTCTGGTGATAGAAATGTGAAAGTTGTCGGTAAACAATTAGAGAACTTAACCCCTTAACCTCACTTTCACTGTAATTTTCTGTGCTTTGACAATAGTGAAACGATGGCAGAAACCTTTCAAGAGAGTAGAATAATTCCTCTTGAAGGCACTGTTTCAGTGATCCAGAAGTGCTACATACCACAAATTTACTCACAACAATTTTCTGATTGTCCTCTAGGGTGTTATGTGCGTGTTAAATTATCAAATAGAAGGTGCTATGTGTGTAAATTGTTCTTTAAAGAAGATGTGCACGTGGGATTTTGTCATGTTGATTGGAGTGTCATGTTATTTAATGATGTTAGGAAATCTGCGGCAGGATTTCCAAATGAGAAACTGGATTGTGTTGACAAGAGTGTTTCTGTACAAAGCATTGAGGCCATACCTTGTGTAACAATAAAGGACGTATACTTGTCTGTAGTTTTTGACAGTATTTCGCATTCTAATAGTTGGAAGCATAATTTAATTGCTCTGAAGGAAATTGTGAGAGATTTTCTAAGTATGTTTATAGTATCAAGTGGGTGTATTGTGTATCTGAAGAACATAAAGAATAATCAAAGGTTTGGTATATATTGTCTAGTGATTCATAGAATCTATTATAATGGAGATGTTAGAGACTCCATTTTGGGAAGAACTGCATCCTCAAGTAAGGTTCATCTGGATCACCTTCTCAGTAAGCTATGGTTTGAAGAAATGCAGAATTTCTCTGAAGTTTCAGTCCTTGGAGGGTTGGACATTCCTTCAAGGAAATTGAGGAATATAATTTATAATTGTGTAGCATCTCAGCAGGTAGCTGAGGAATCGAAAATAAAGCCACCCAGACAGGTAGGGCTTAATTTAAACATTCTCATATTACACAAATGTATGTTTATTTTACATTGTTAAGCATCTGTTTATCATGAAATACTGATACAAGACATGATTTCAATATCTGTGTACATTGACACAGAAACAGTTTTAATATTTTGGTCCAGGTTCATTTCCCCATCAGGAAATCAAGAGAAGTTAATGAATAATTTTTAGAAGTTGCATTTAGCCTTACAAAGCAGGGTGCATGCAGTTACACTGGTGTGCTCCATATTCATTTGATTTAATTTGTATTTCATTCCATGCATTCCTTCATGCTCTTAGGATTTCTTATGTCAATTGATAACATTTAGGAGAATCTTCTGAAATATGAGAGTAAGTTAAAACGTGGCTTTATATTTATTTGACTGTCACACTGAAATATAGTAATGGTAATCACATAATTAAATCTGTATATGGAATATAAACTAATAAACTAATTCATGTAACTGTTTAGGTTTTATTGATTGGACCCTCAGGCTGTGGAAAAACATCCTTAGTTCGTGATGTAGCTGCAGAATGTGGTGCTGCATTGTTAACTGTCCTTGGTCCTGAAGTATTTAATCCAAAGCCTGGTGATACTGAATCCTCTTTGCGTCAAGTCTTTCAGGAAGCAGCTTTGTTAGCAGAAGAAGGTGCAAGTTTTGGAGGTTAGAGTCTGTAGCTCTTTTTCAAGCATGACTAGAATGACTAATAATGCCATTGCAATATATGTACATTAAATATGAAAAAGCATGAAATTTTATTGCATTTATATGCACTTGTACATGAAAAACAAAGATAAGGATAGGCATTGGCAATCACTTATACTGCTTATCTTAACATCTGATCTTTCTGAGGGGTATGGCTTCACTAGGTTGATCAACTGTCCAGCTTTTGCTGGACATGTCCTCTTTTTATATGTTTACTTTATTTCTGGTAAGCCTTTAAATATTATGGACAATACGATCTGAAGCTTTCCTGGCGACAAACATATTCAAGATGTTCTTGGGCTTCACTCATCATCCTGATGATGAGAGAGATGAACACTCCTGCAACGTCGA
Source organism: Tenodera sinensis (assembly GCA_030765045.1). NCBI lineage: Eukaryota > Metazoa > Arthropoda > Insecta > Mantodea > Mantidae > Tenodera > Tenodera sinensis. The sequence continues at coordinate 288,457,576 of CM060964.1, read as the reverse complement.
TGGTTCTTCATCACTACACCTGGCTCGAAGCCCAAGAATGTCTTGAATATATTATGGACAATGTCTGGCCATTTAGGTGCACTTTCTCCATTTCCATAGGGACTGATGCTAGCAGTTATGTAGCAGTTTGCTACACCACACCCTTTCTTTGTAAGGAAGTGCAAGGCAGCATATTTGTGTGTCCGACAGACGATAACACATGGAACAGGCTATCAATAAACTCAGGGTGCTTGTTGGAAATATGTTGTTGTTTTCTAGTGCCTTGCATCTGGCAAGCTTGTTGGAAATATGGACTTGTGTAAACTGTGCTTCAACAGAATGTAGGACTTACAAATATTCTGCTCCTAATGCACTCAATCATGTTTTCTATGAAGAAAATAGAATACAGACTAAAGAGTTAGAACTAGAAACATGTTCTAATAAAACAATATCTACATAGGTTCCTGAGACTTTAAAGAGAGTGCTATTTCTGCTAAGTGTATTGCTTTCAGTGGGAGATAATGCTAATATCAATTTTGTAGGGCTTTCTTATAAAATAGGTCAAAATGTTCTTTCAACATATAAAGAATCATAAATCAGGACAAAATAGGTGTTGAATGTCCATCCTGCATTTTGTACAATTGCTTACAGCATGGCGCTTATGTACTTCTAGTTGAGATAGTATAGTTCTGAAAGTTTGCAGTTATTTCCATATTTGTACAATCCTGGTAATGTTACCAAACACAGGCTTAGGGACTGTGTAACAGAGGGCACCAAGGTATGAGTAATGAAAGTAGCCAGCAGTAGTAGCACATAAGGTATATGACGTTGGAATTGTGTAGTTGGCAATGTGTATAAAATCAGAATGAAGAAAACCTCCGGCAACACATGTGCATAGAAGACCAAAAAGACAAGAAACTATTCTCATTCAAAATGGTAAATTTGGGCAATTTGCACATTGTACCATTTCATATTAGGATGAAAAAGATTAATTCATGAATCATATGACCTCAAATAACTATGAAATTATAAGCTCATGCATTTGTATAGTAGGTAGATAACTTTAAATGGGAATATATGTCGTAAATATACATTTATAAAAGAAATACAAAGTTGCATTTTAGAGCATAAACCATATAACCTGAAATAACTATGAAATCATGAACTCATGCTTTGTGCAGTACGTAGTTAACCTTAAATGAGAATATATTTCATAAATATACGTTTATTAAAGAAATGCAAAGTTGCGTTTTAGAGGCATAAACCATATAATCTGAAATAACTGTGGAATCATAAGTTCATGCTGTTGTGCAGTAGGTAAATAATCTTAAATGGGAATATATTTCATAATGTATATTTGTGAAACAAATACAAAGTTGTATAAGAGTTACATGTGGCAGATGATTAATAAATGGAATAGTTTAAACATCAGATTTCACTGGAAATAACTGTCGCGAATTACTGGAGATTTCAACATTATTTGAAATGCATATTTCCATTAATAATAACAGCTAAAAGGAATGAGGAAAAGGGATATTTTCACTTCATAACACTTTCTGCTTATGTTATGTCTCCTTTATTTACATTATTCCACTATTTAGCTCGTGCTTCTATTCCATTGTTTCAAATTTAGATCACTGTTCCGTTCCATTACCTGTGTTTCTCTCTGATTCATAGTTGCCAACCTTTTTGTCCAGTAGCGTATTTCTTCATGTCAAGTTGTCATGGTTAGGGACTGCACATAAAGAAGCCTGTATTTGGCAACATTACCAAACAATCCACACAGAAGAATTAAAAGATCATATGAGTTTGTTGAGGTCAACCATCAGCACTTCTCAGTCACAGCAAACGTAGGTGGTTAAGTTTATTTCTAGCAATGGAGAGAATGCTTATACTATTTCCAGCTTTAAAATCATTGTCCTTCATAGGCAACAAAATCTGCTCCTAATATAATGAGGATTTCTTTTTAAGTATGAACTGTATGTGTGCTCCCTTCATTCCCGTATGCAAATCCTTTATAACAAAGTTGAACTGTTGAAAAAGAAAATACTTATAATTCTGCAGTACTGGTTCATGATCTGTTAATGACAGCACTGATCTGATTAAAAGATAGAATCAACAATCAATTCATGTCTCTTAATGTCAGTCTTTGAAATCCTTCTCCGAAAATGGTTTCTAGAGTGGATGCAAAGTGTTTTGTGTTTAACACGTGGAACATCGGATGAACCTTATGGTAGGATTTAAGTGTTTTCAATGGATGGAACTTAAAAATGTAAAAAATATCAAATTTGCAGAAGTCCTCCATTACCTTGAATATTTGTAATTAAAAAAGGTGCCCAGAGAGGACAACATTTTGAATAAGTTTTGCAAGGCGTGGAAGTATACCACCATTTTTGATGTAGGAAAAAATTCCACACAGGATAAGCAATGGAGTGATTTCATTTTAAAAGTGCTCATAATATAGAAACATGTGGTGAGGTACTGAAAATTTGCCAGTTTTATTGCACTATTCCAAGTTTAGCAGACATTCTCAGAAACAAACCTAAAAATTCAACATTTTTAGCAGGTTCCCATATAAAATGCTCTTAAATCTCTATCAATTTCAACCAAATTTCATCCATGAATATGTATAGAATTTGTTTAAATTCTTTATTTAACATCTCCATTTATTCCCTCTTCATTTAAGTAATGCCAATTTATTTCATTACTAGACCTCAGATTTTTAGGCTCTTAAAAACCAAGTTTTAGCACATAAATTAGGCCCTAAAATGATCAAAATGGGGACTAAAGATAGGGTTTAAACCAGAAAATAAAACAATGTTGCAAAAATGCACAAATCAAAATTTACACTTGTGCAGAATACGATAAGGTTGTGCAAAATTCTGCTAGTAGAAAATTTTATCAATGAAACTATCAATGAGGGTTTCAAAAGTGAAATATGTGTCTGTTAAATTGAAGTCAACAGTAATCTGCTGATGAAAGTATTTTTTTTTTTTAAATTAACTTTTACATATGCATATAGATCCACACATTCCATATCATATCTACATTACAATAAACTGTCAGTATTGATGTGTATGTTTTGAATTAGATTTTATCATATTATGTCAGATTTTTATGCATACTCTACACACTGAATGCCTTTTCAAAATCAAAGTCATTGTGAGATGTACTTGTAATATGTGGAATCCAAATTATTTATTACCTCGGGTATAATTTAGAACTGCTTCAATAAATGAATTAGGTCAACATTTATAATTTGAACTGGGAGCATTGTTTTTCAGAGGAGTTAGATATAAAGAATGATTTTATAATCATCATTTGCATTGCTGTCTATATTAAAACACTGCTTTAAACTGTTAAGTTCTCATGTTTGTTGGGGATGTTAATACTGCAGCTTACCTGATGATGATGCCAAACAATTCTTCTTTTTTGTGTTCTTGCACATTGCACTTTCCACTTTTCCACTAATTGTTTATTTGGTATGCCTATTTAAGTATCAGTTTTGTTTCTTTTTTATGTCCATTTTTAGTTTCAATGGGAATAGGACTTAATTCCCTTTTCTTCCTTTAAACAAATTTATGTTTCACTTTTTAAAAAGCACACACATACATAGTGTACATTTGACAAGAATGAGTAAACCATGCAGACCAGATCAGAAATGAGCTCCCACTTCCATTGGGAAGAAAAGTGGCATATAATTTTTTTGCAAATGCTGTTTTAATGTTTGTCGCATTCTTCACCCTCGAGTAGCAAAAAGTGACAGAAGTGATCATAGTTTAAACCCTGGGTTTAGGCATCTAAAGGTACAAAGTTTGAGAGGTAGAACTGGAACTTAAAAATTCAATGCGACAACTGGGATTTGAACCACAGACCTTCCGCTTACCAGGTGGCTGCTCTAACCATTGACCAAACTTTGCCCACACACGGCTTGTGTGTTTAAAAACACCAACAGTAAGTTTGTTGGCATAAATAAATAATCTAAAGGTACAGTTTCCACAAGATAAATATTTGATTTTATGTATCTAAAATATTTTTTCCTTTCTAAAATCACAATAAGTTTAAAAATGCAATTAATTCTTCATCCTAAGGCACTACAATGCTTAAAGTTTGATCTTGGCTTCCCTAATGATATACCACCATTCAGCTCGATCCTGTGCCTTCCTTCTCCATGTTCTCACACTTATTGCTCTCAGCTCGTCTTTCACGTCATCAATCCATCTTTGTTTTGGGCATGCAATTCTCCTCTTATTATACAATCTTACATCTAAAGTGATTTTGGGGATCCTGTGTCTTCCATTCTTATCAGATGGCTCAACCATTATAGTCTTCTGGTTTTTATATCTTTAACTATGAGGCAGTTTTTTGTGTAAGCCCTCTGAAATAATTCAAATTGTAAACATATAGGCAACAGAAAGCCCCCTGAGATAACCATGTTAGGCAGTGTAAGTTGGGTTCTTCTGTTCATGTGTGATACAATGAAGGAGGAAGAAGTGATTATGATTGACATTATAATGATGAGAAATAGTAATCATACATCAAAAGATGAATAATTAATTGTGAAATTGAACAGAACTGGAATGAAAGTAAAAGTGATGTGATTAGATTAGGAGAAATAGTGAGTGAAATCAAGTTAGGGCAAGAGAAGGTAAGAAAATAAATAAGAACAGAGGTAATTAAAAAGCTAGATGAGTTTTGAAGACAGCAGGATGAAAAGTTGGAGAAACAAAAGGTAGATATGGAAAAGTTAGGAGATAAAATGATGCATGAAATAGAATTAAATAGGGAAGAAATAGCTATAATAGTAGAAAATTAAAAAAAAAAACACATGAGGATGACTAGATTGGTACATGATAATCTTACTGGAGAAATCAGTAGTCTAAGTGATGTTAAGGTTATGGGCGCTGTAATGCGATTACGAGAGGAATTTAGTAAATTCACTGGTGAAGCAAATGTTAAAGTGAAAGAAATGCAGGAAAGTTTTGAAAAAGAGAAAGAGAATACAGGGAAATTGACCAAGTTGTAATTGCATTGCAGACAGATAAAGTAAGTGAAAATCTATATGTAAATGGCTACAAGAATGTAACAAACGCAAACTTACCAGACAATAGTAGTAATATTGTTGATTATCAGGAGAGTGACCTTGCTGTGCCCTCACACAAACATAATCAAAATCATACTTGTCCCACGAATCATTTATTCCAAGATTTAACTCCACTTTCATTTGATGAGGAATCTGGCAATAATCCCAAAATTTTTCTCTGGGAACTCCAGGATTTCTTCAGAATAAAGAAGATTCCAAACGAGTTTAGAATGATGGTTGTTAAATGTTATTTGAAGAAAAGTGCTTTGGAGTGGTTAAGATTAACCCTAGCATCTTACAAGACATACAGCATGTTTAGAAACTTATTCATAAGCAGTTTTTGGGGTCCTGGATGCCAGAACAGAATTAAAGTTGAATTAGCAACTTGACGCTATGAAGCCAAGCATGGAATTTCAATGACTGAATACTTTTTGAAGCTTGCCAACAAAACAAAGTTACTGGAACCCAAGATGAGTGAGCAAGAGGTTATACATACACTAATGTCACTTCCCCCACAGATTAGAAATAATCTAATTGTAACAAAACCTATAGATTTCTCTGATGTGATTGAGTTATTGTCAGAGTTTGAGGCATACAATAACTACCCAGAGGTAAGTTCAAATGCCTGTCACGAAAATGGTCCACAAGCAGAAAGTGCACAGAATAACCATCAGAGACCAAGTTTCTACAGAGATTACACTCAAAGAGGGAACAGGAATTTGGATAAAAGAAATTTCAACACATACAATTTTCCTACACACCCAACTCTTAACTCCTAGACTCAGTGAAGGAAACAATGAACGTGAAACTGACAATTTCACAAGAGCGCAAAACCAAGAAACTAATGTTGGCACCAATCCTGTGATAAGTACCAACTCAAATAAGAACAATTCGGAAAACTAATTACCAAATCATTTTAGCTCTGGGAGATGATGCAGCTACAGGGCAAACACATTGGCAAATCAATTAGTGATCCCAAAATTACACCGTTTCAGCCTAAAAAGGAACTAATCAACCCACCACAAATAGCATTGAAAGTATGGGACCACAGTTATACAGTGTTACTAGACACCGGGGCTAGCACATCAGTATATTTGGAAGAACTTTTTCAATATTGATACTTCATCGAATTGAGTATTTGAACATTAGTAATGTGTAGGGCTCGGAAGTTCATGCCCTAAAAAACACTGAAATATGCATGCCAATATGCTCTTAAAAACTTGAAAATATGCCAAGAAATATTCACTATTTAATTAAAACAATGTTCCTTTGCAGTATACACGACGAGTTAGTATAAATAATAACTAAAGTTATCTTATTTCTTATAGGTTGAAGCACAAGTGGTCCCGCTGCTAGTATTAACTGCTATATTGCAGTTCACAACCAACACTTTGCACAAATTTTCAACTGTAAAACATCGTCTGTTGTCTCGCAAAACACTTTTTTAACGTGAAAAACTTCTTTCCACATCACAAGATGTTATAGGGGCATATTTAAATAATGTTAACTGCTTCACAGAGAGACAGAGTCAAGTCTCTTGGTGTGACAAGATGGTTTTCTTTCCAGGATGTCTCAAATATCGCACATCTGTTTATAACCAGAATTTTTTGAAATTACATAATTCACTTTCTCTTTCTCTTTTTGTCCTACGCTACCAGGAACCGAACTTAGATCACATATTGTTTTTTCAAAGACAGTAAGTGATTCATGCAAGGGAGATCCATGAAATACGCTGAAGAGCGTGTGCCAAACAAGTTACATGAATTAAGGTAGGAAAAATACATTTCAGAGTTTGTCCTGATTTTACCATATAAGGATCTGCATCAGTAACAAATAAAAGTAACCTATCGTATTTGATTCCATATGGCCATAGTAATTTTAAAGAGTCCATCACAAACTGGGTCACAGTTACATTGTCAGTGGCCGATAATTCGCACACATTAAGAAGATAAGGCGTAGTCTTTTGTTCATTATTTAAAGCACCCACGATTATATTAGCAATAGAACGGTGCTCAGAATCAGGGGGTTCATCAACAACCACAAAAAACTGATCCGCTAATTGATTTTGTATATTTGACAATATGTTATTGTAACAATGTCCTACATAAGTCTTACGCAGTGTACTTTCTTCAGTCACATGATGTCGAGTGTAGTAGGTAAGAAAGTTTTTAAATGTCGGATTATTAATTTTGAACAAGGGAATATCAGCAGCTAAAGATGCTTGACACAAGTCATAGGAAAATTCAGTAACCCTACTTCCTAAACACTCTACTAGCTGTTTTTGAAAAAGTTCTTTGTTTGCGAGTTTTCTGATTAAATTCTCCTTATGTTTTGCTGTTTGTATGCTGAACTATTTGAAATCTTTTCTCACTCCCTACATTTTTCTCACACGCTCCACAAATCAGTACCCTATTATCTGTATTCTGTAGATATTAAGTCACCCGAAAACTCTTTCTCTAAATTAATTAATCTAGCACTTGAAGTTGGTTTTATTTTTGGCATTTGATGAGCTTTTTAACATTTTATATGCCTAATTTAATTTGGTAGCAACCAGTTCACAATACTGTTACGTTTGAAGACCACGATACAACTGCTGGTGGACAGGCAAGCGTTGCTATAGTTGTGCTGCTCAAAACGTTGACCTGCACTTTATCTTTGTTAATATAAACCTCTCAGATAACACACTGATTATTCTCTACCCACATACATATAATGAAAGGGTGGAAATGGGATTCACTGCATGAGAATATGACTCAAAATTAGTTCTTGCCACCTAACGAATTGCATCATGTGCAATACTACCAATATGAAAAATATTATCCAGATGGAAAAAAATAATAAAAAACCATAAAAATCATTAAAATATGCAATATAGGGGCTATAATATTGAAATCTTCGTGAGTTGTATCAGCATGTGCAATACTACCAATATGAAAAATATTATCCAGATGGAAAAAAATAATAAAAAACCATAAAAATCATTAAAATATGCAATATAGGGGCTATAATATTTAAATAATATGCATTTATCAAAATCAAGAAAATATGCAGTTATATGCACTATAAAATCATGTCCAAATAACTGAAAATTCCATAATTCGTGCACATAACGTAAAAGCATACATTTTTAACCCCTAAGAAAAAACATGCAAATGCATGAACTTCCTAGCCCTAGTAATGTGTATTGTAGCACGGCTATAGGGGAGAAAAGAGATAGGGTTAAATATTAGGCATTAACAAAGGCATGCATAAATGATTGGGAATTTGGCTTCGTTGCATTGGTAATACAGCATCTGGCAAGAGAACTAATCATTGGGAGAGACTTTATAACTGGCAGGCAATAATAAATTTTGAATTGCATTAGTTGAGGGTTAAAGAAGGAGAAAATGTAAGAAGAATAAAATTGTTAGAAGAAGATATAGATGAAGCAGGGAGAAATCGCAACGAAATATATAAAGAGAGATTTTTTGTTGAAAATGTCATATTGTATGAAGATGACAGTAATTATGAATACGAAGAAGAAAGCTACAAAGATAAAGAAGAAGATACAAAGGGAGAAATAGACAGTGATACAATTGAAAATGATGAATACAAAACTCCTCAAAGAAACAATTGCCAGTTAAGTGAGTTGAAAGTCAACAATGAAGTAAAAGAAACAACAGAAGAAGAACATTTTAGAATGCTACTAAACAAAGAGATAGACGGCACTTATAATTTAAACCCAATGCAAAAGAGTCAGCTGGAAGCATGCTTATTAAAGAACAAAGAAGCTTTTAGTACAAAACCAGGACTGTGCAACAAATACACCCACATTTTCAAGGTCGATAATGCTACCCCATACACTCATAAGAGCCGGCCCATACCAAACACAATTAAACACAAAACAAATGACCTTATAAGACAAATGTTGAAAGACAACATCAATATATACAAATTTATGCTGAATTTTGGAATTTATTTTTGTGTCCTGTGCCATGCAAGCCATCAAGGTTGGTACTAACATTGTAAGACCATTAAAAAAATTGTAAATCATTCTGTGAACTCCACAACAGGATTCTCGCCTTAGGAACTGATGACCAGAAAGCCCCCTGAATCCTTAATATCAAACATTTCAGCCATGATGGAACATCAGCCAGGAAAACCGAATGAGGAAGAAAAGTGTGCTGAAGCGTTTAATAAAATTACATAAAAAGCTGAAAAAAGGATTGCGAGGTTTCAGGAAAAGAAGAACAGATGGAATCCAAAGATAGGGGAAGAAGTGCTTATAAAACATTTTCATCTATCAACTGCACAGAAAAAGATCTACTGGAGGATGAACTTGTATCGAGGACCATTTAAAATTATAAATCATTCGGCAACCACACTTTCGAACTTGAGGGAGAGGTCATAGGAAGATATCACAAATTATTATTAAAACCATACAAAAGACCAGAAATACATACACACACACACAGATAACGCTGCACAGGGGGATTAAAAAAGAGTCTAATAATTAAAATTGTATATGTATATTCATATTGTTATTATAATTTATGTTCATTTTGCTGAGAGGCATTCATCAGAATGTAAGTAATATGTTATTTATTGTTAATATTGTTCTGTAATTTTCAAATTACATACTTTCTGATGAGAGGCATTTGAGGCATTATTTTTGTGTGAGCCCCTGAATAATTCAAATTGTAAATATAGAGGCAACTGAAGGCCCCCTGAAATAACCATGTTAAATTATAGGCAGTGTAGGCTAAGTTCTTCTGTTCATGTGTGATACAATGAAGGAGGAAGAAGTGATTTTGATCGACATTATAACAATGAGAAATAATAATCATACATCATAAAATGAATAATTAATTGTGAAATTTTGTGATACTCATAAAAAGGAACTATATTGTGAATAATTGATTGAGATCAATCGAGTGCGGTGAGATTAGGAAAGAACATTGACTTTTCACAATCATAGGCTGTACCTAGCAATTTTGTTTGTTAGCAAAGAGGACCGCCATATTTAGCGAGAAAATTGTTAGAATGTTTTATGAGAAGGAGGATGATTTTTAAGTGTTAATAAATTGTTTAAAACATTCATTAAAACATTATTGATTGTTTCATCAGTAAAATAGATCCATATTACTCCTTGTGAGAACAGTAATAGAATCTTATAGCTCTCAGACTGATGCTAGGCTGCGAGTAATAAAACTTTGTAAAGACTTTCATTCCAATGAAGATTAATAAAAGCTAAATAGTCTCTTTCATCTCACATTAACATCAACAACTTATTAAAAATCGTTACAACTATATCCATGTCTTTATATCGTTCTGCTATTTCATTCTTTGTTCTAATATGCCAGGTTCCTCCATCACTTACTGGTCTATAAATCTTTCTTAATTTCTTCCTTTCCCATGTTGCCAATATCATTTTTGCTCACTCTGTTAACACTCAAGTTTCACTTCCACATGTTGCAATAGGTTTAATTATCACTTTATACAGTCTTGTTTTAAACTTCTTCCCAGTATCTCTAGCTTTCTTTAAGTTATTGAGAGTATGGAGACATCAGTTACTTTTTGCTATTCTCTCTCTAATTTCCTTTAATACATCAGTATACCTATTCATCATTGCTCCTAAATAATTAAAAGAATTGACCTTTTCATATCTTTTCCTATTTAATATCATATGATTTCAATTGCTTACATTTCCCATGGGTTTAGTTTTATTTTAATTTATTTCCAGTACTGCTGAAGTAGCTTCTGTTTGTAACTGACTAAGTCTTAATGATAACGTTCATATTTCTAGCTAAAAGTACAGTGTCATCTGCAATAGCCAGGTACTGCCTTGTACGGTTAAAAATTGTTCCTCCAGGATTTATTTCAATTTTTCTTATTATCTTTTCTAGCCCAATATTAAATAATACTGTGGGTAAGACATCTCCTTGTCTTATTCCTGAATTTAAGTTAAATTCTTTAGAAAACCTATTCTGGATCTTCACCGTATTCACTGTGTTGGTGAAAGTCATTTTTGTGAGCCGGTTTAGTTTATTTGGTATTCCAAACTCTACCTTGGCTTCTAATATATATGGTCTATCGATACTATCAAACACTTGCTTAAAATCCACATAAAGTTGATGCAGAGTTATTTTATGTCCATGAAATTTTTCAAGAATTGCAATTAATTGGCAAGCATTAAAATTATTTAAAGATTAAACTTACAAAATTATTATGGTTAGAACATTTTTATTATTTTTTAAATTAATTCATTTAAGGTTGCTAATTCATAATATAAGCTTATAAAGTTGAAAAAAGAAAATACCCTCAAAACTTAATGAATAAATCACAATGGAACTGCATTGTGCACTATTGATGTATCATTATGATCTAAACACTCTAGAACTGACACAGAGCCCACCACCCAAAATTTAATTTCCAAAATACAGTATATTATTAAGGAGAACAATGTTGAAGAACTGTCTTAAACACATATTAAAAAGTGAAAGAGAAAACTTGGAGAAATCTTGGAAAAATGTGCATATCAACAGTTTTATTTGGGTTTGTATAGTTTGAGATGGGAGTAGATTTTTGGAAAACCTGGAGTGAATGAGGAATATTAACTTGAAGCATTTGGTAATGAATGGTACAAAGTATGCAGATGACAAAACAATGGAAAATCTGCCACTAACCCTTATTACTCTTTAAAAGAGATTTCTCTCACACTGCATTCACCATGCAATACCAAAGTATTACAAAAGGACCTAGAGAGCTGTCTGTCTTTCTACAAAATGAGTGAATCTATCTCCGAAAGTCCTAAAATAATCCACTCTTTTTTCAGGAATGTCTTATTCCTACAACACTCCTATTAGGAAGCCAATATTGATTCAATCTTGATATCAATATCATTTCTGCATTAAAAAAATTAATAAGACAACAAATGGTAACTTGTTGAGGCCTTTTGGACTGTAAAACCTTCAAATAATTTTCATTGGTTAAAAATAGGCATTTTAGGCTCCACAAAAACGCTTCCATACCTTTATATTTTAAATAAAACATGAAGATATTTAAACAATTTTAGTTTATTTGTAATACATAAAAATTAGGCATTTAGCCTAAAATCTGAGGTCTATTCATTACATGTATCAGTGCACAGTTAGCAAGCCTATCTTCATAAGTAGGGTTTTACATTGCATTGTGTGATGGTAGAATGTAGGATATTTTATGATTCCATGGGATTCTCCAAGGTTTTCTGCACTTTAATGGTGCTTTCACATTGTTATAATTATAAGAACAATGTTTCTGTTATTTTGTTTGCACATTCATGAAATGTATTATGGGGTAAATTAATATTGAATTCAATTCAAGGTGCATATGTTGTTGTTGTTGTTCTTCTTCTTCTTCTTCTTCTTCGTCTTCGTCTTCTTCACCTGATTATCCTCCCCTTATGCAGGACTTCAAGACAGTGTCTAGGGTTAGACCTGTCGGGGAGCAGAGAAACCTATGGACCGGACAGAGTGAAGACCTGGAAGTGGGTGGTCAGCCAAGCACCAGGTATGATAGTGGGGAAGAGGATGACACTTAAACTAAATTTATAATCCTATAAGTCTAACATCCACCTATACAGGCTTGCTTTCATACAACCCCAGGGTTATCTGTATAATGAAGCCTCCCACTATTTACTCTCCTGTGACAAATACCAGTGACATTTTAATTTACTCTATCTTTATTTTATTAATGTCATAGACACTGTTTCGTTTAAAAACTATGTTTTTCAAAAATTACAGTTTCTAAGCATTGCTAAAATCTGTGTATAGAATCCAAATATGAGTCCCTGACTACCATTTAATTCTGTGAAAACCACACTTAAATAGCACTTTCCATTTCCAAAATATTTGTGGTGCTAGTTTTAGGTGTATAGCTTAGTTATTGTATTTGTATATTTCTAAATTTTGAGATGTTCTGTATCTCTAATGTATTTTTATTTTAAGTACAGTCCTAACATACCTTTGTAAAATAGGGCTCTTATTCTTGGAGATTTAATAAATAATAATTTTGTAGACATTCCATCTTATGTATTTGTTTGTAATAGGAGTATGTTTACTTCTGCTGGATGAAGTGGATAGCCTCTGTCCTAGAAGAGGAAGAGGAATATCCTCACATGTAGTGCGAGCATCAACACAACTTCTGACACTTTTGGAGCAAGCAAACAGTGTCAAAGGTTTAGTCATAGTTGCAACCACAAGCAGGCCACAGGCTCTTGACCCAGCCGTTCGAAGACCAGGTCGATTAGAAATAGAGGTAATGTGCTTTTGAAATGTACTTACATTTATTTACAACAATATGAGTGTTGGTTTTCTATAGTGAGAAGACCTCAGCTAGAGGAAACTTACAGAACTTATGCTACCAAAACTTAGCTTAACATGTTTCGGTCTGACACCTACACATTCCTCTTTAATCACACTGCATTGAGAGCAACCACTTGAACTTTCTCTTCACTTTTGAGATAAAAAGTGATCTTTTGAGCAATTCTGTACACAGTAAGAATGTGTTTTTACTACAGAAAAAGAACCAATAAATTTTTCACAATTTTGAATCTTATCATTCCTCTAAGCCCTTAAGGATGGTACACAATAGCGAGAATGGAGACCAGAATAGAATGACAAAGTTAGGATATTGTTGACTATTGCTGGATTTCTGATAATGAAATCATTAATCCTCTTGCTCTTCAGTATTTTTCACTCAAGGATGACATGTTGTTGATAGCTGGGCAGTATAGAAGATGATCTTGATCCATTTCCTCTTGAAGACCACATAAGGGGCAAAGTGGTTAAGAATAAATCGCAATCCTATGGAGAGGCTTTGCTAGACAATCATGGCCTATGAATAGTCGAAAGATTGCAACTGCACTTTTTCTTGGGTATCCAGGGATGTTTTGATTTGTGATAGCTTTCCATCTTTTATCTTTTGAAATTTTAGAGTGATATTCTGTAATCATTTCTTGGAATTGTAGGTGTAAACTTCTTTGAATTGTGTGGAACAATAGTTGTGTAACAGGCTTTTGTATACTACTGCATCCCTTTTTGGCTAGATAATAATCAGAGTTGTCATTGCCGGACAGTTCACAATGTGCCAGTACCCACTGAAAAACTATTGTTTTCTTTAATTTGGTGAGATGAAATAGACTTGTCTAACACTCAAGAATTTGAGAGGTAGAACTGGAACTTAAAAATTCAATGCCACAGCTGGGATTTGAACCACAGACCATCCGCTTACCAGGTGCACCCGCCTGGTAAGCGGAGGGTCTGTGGTTCAAATCCCAGCTGTGGCATTGAATTTTTAAGTTCTAGTTCTACCTCTCAAACATTGCCCACACACAGCTTTTGTGTTTGAAAACACCAACAGTAAGTTTGCTGGCATAAATAAATAATAATTACTCAAGAATTTGTTGATTTTTTGGTGTTAAAGTGGATGTTATGTTAAAATAGCTGCCTTTGAGTCAGAAGGAATCACTGCATTCTGGAATTATGTTATTCTGTACAGAAGATTTGGAAGTGTTGTGCATATGTCTTCCACCTCTGAGTCAAAATTTGTGGTTGGTACCAAATCCAAGAGGTTTGTGGAAGGAGAAGAGATGACACGTAAACCCAGCACCTGCTCCTATTAGTTTGGCAACAAAGGATCATCAGTAAAAATATGAAGCCATTGTTGTTCAGGGAATCTTGTGTGAATTGTTTCTAAAGCTAATGATTTCAGCACACCATTTGAGGTGTCATCTTTTTTAACTTCCTCCATTTAGATCTATATGATATTCAATATCTAGAGTTTGTGTAGGGTTGATCTTTGAAAATAAATTTTCTTTGCTAGGAGGAAAGGTTAGTTGTTTTTTGAGATCATGGATTTTAGAAAGAAAACTTTCCTGAGTTTTGGAATGAGATATAAAATTTCTTTTTTGTCAACTACTGGATAGTAGCTTGATAAGTTTTTCATACTGTATAACAGTATCTTTCTCTAGCTTATATCGGATGGGTTTTTGATTTGTTAACATCTCCATTGCGACAATTGGCGTAGACTTCACAGCACTGTGATTAGCTTGATGCTTTGGTTCTGGATACACTAAATTGTGTTGAGATTTGCTGTTATAAGTACTTCACCGCAATAAGTAAGTATAGATTTTATGTACCTATTATATGTTGTGTTTAATGTGTCTCTTGAACATCCCCATTTCTTTCCTGATAATCTTTTCAATAACAATAGGCATTTTTCAGCTTTTTGTTTTATGTTTTCTAGGTGTGTTTTCCATGTAAGTTTATATACTCCTAAGTATATGGCTGCATGTGTTTCTAATAAAAGCTTGCCAGCAACTGTTAGTATTACTTTTAATGGCTTTTTCCGTAATGAAAAGATCTGGTAATTAGATTTAAGGGTATTTACTGTCATTGAATTTTTAGAAGACCAGCATATCGAACTTGGAGTTTGATATTACCAAATCATCAGCAAAGAGTGCATATTTTACTCCAGATTCTTCAGAATTTCAGTTGCATAGAAAATCAGTTCATTTTTCAAACATTCTGAAAATAGAATAAGGAAAGTGCAGAAGTAGATCCAGGATTCTTTAAGGGCTTTAGGGGCTAACACATTTTGAAGCATACTGTACCGATGAAAAAAAATGTAGTCACTAATAGAGCATTTTACTTTTCTACATTTTCAAACATCATATAAGTGATCCATAGAATCATCCTTTGAATGCAAACATTATTTTGTATTTTGAAAAGCTTATAACAATTTTTATTAAATGAACATGCCTTTTAAATGTAATATTTAAATAGTTTGATTACTCAATTTTACTTAAGTTTTGTGCTCTATGTCAGAGTTTAATTCTTATACAGAAGTGTATACTAGTAAGTGTAAGCATGTTTGCTTTAATGTATCTGAATCTTTTGCTTCTCAAATTAGTGGAGATAACCTACTGCTAAGATAAATTCAGTCACTGACTAAGAGCAAATAGAAACTCATCTGGTTTAAGTAAATAGGAAAGAAATGAAAGTATTGACTTTGAGTTTACCAGGGAAAAGCAACAGCATAATCTTAAGAATAAAAAGTACATATTTTTTCTTTAATGAAGGGGGACGGGCTATACAGGGGGTCTGCCTATGGGAAAGTTAAATTAAAAAAATAATCTGTATAAGTTGCTTCTCTTGCACAAGTGTTTTGAAAGCATAAATTTGCATTTGTCATACACTGTAATGTTGAAAAAACTTTGATAAAGCATACAATGATGTTGTCGATAGGAGGCATTTCTTAGCACTTGATAACTTGGTGCACTTACAAAATAGCATGCTGAAATATAAAATGAGCTATATATATATATAGGTAGACAGTGGTAATACATGAAATGAAACTATAATTGGGATGTAAAGTAAATGTTCTAGGTCTAAGTTTAGGGTATCTCCCTGCCATTTGCTTGTTAAGAGGACTTAGCAAAACCTGGAAAAATGCCTTAATTAGGGAGAATGGTCCTGGCAGGATTTGAACTGCAGACTTCCCCTTCATGAGTCTGTGCTATACATTGTTACAATCTTATTTTGGTTTATCTGTATCCCATTTTTCTATGATATATGTTAGTGTAATTGCAAGTAGCTGTGTTTTTTTTTTTTTTTTTTTTTTTTTTTTTGCAAGCTTGTGTTGCATATTTTTAGAACATAGAAGCTACATACACCTACGAGTTCCAGTTAGTTCTAGTTATTATAGATTTAAATTAATTGTTTAATAGATTTTATGTTGGAGTATCATTTATATTTCAGATATATATAGGAGTTCCAACAGAAAAGGAACGTTCTCAGATATTACAAATGTTAAGCAACAGTATGGTTCCTGCTAGTGTTTTACCAGAACTATGTACTCAAGTGTCTCGTCTCACTCCAGGATATGTGGGGGCAGATTTCTTACTTCTTTGTCAGGATGTGGCTCTTCAACGATACAGAAGAAAAGTAGGTAGGAGTTACCCTTGATGTTGTATGTGAGAATGAATGCACAGTAGCACACATAGCATAGAGAAAGAATTGTCTTCTTCCTTGATTGTATTCAGATATATTTAAAAGAGAACCATGCATTGTTTTCAGTACTAAACCTGTGAAATGAATGCAGAATTTTTAAGTGACGCTAGAGGATGTCCACCTGATTATTCTAATACAGTACACTATTGAGGTACACTGTTATAGGCCTAAACAATGAAATTGCTGGATGAATGTACCTCCATTTAAGTTGTTATAGTTTCCAGATCTCCATCAGTGAGACATGAAACCACCCATTTACAATTATGTCCTATTTTGCTGGTGGAAAAAGAGGACACTTTCACCATAAACTTACTCAAATCTTGCAAAGGAAAGTTTTAGGATTATACAAACAATTTGTTAATTGTTCATTCTTGAAATTTGGTAAAAATGATACAAATTTTGTTTTGTTTTTTTTCTTTGTTTTCTTTTTTGTGCCTGTACCTTTTGCTTCTATAAGCTATTTTCTTAATATTGCCAATTTTTAGAGCTCAGTGCAGTAAAGTACAGTGTTAAATTACAGTCTCTTTCTGCTAAGTACTCTCCTTTGTATTCTTTTACTGTTTGTTTTTAGCATTTTAACCCGTCACTGTTTTAACATTCACTTTTTAATGTTTTAACTGTTTTAACATTAGTTGTTTGGTGTTTTAACTGTTCTACCATTTTTACTTTTATGTTTTAGCTTAGCCTTTTGTGAGTGTTTTAGTCTTCAAAATTTGACTTGTGGCCCACATGACCTAGCTGTCGATGGGCCCTTAAATGCCACTCACTCACTCACTCACTCACTCACTCACTCACTCACTCACTTTTCCATTACTTTGTAACGTTTATGATTGTGCAGGGTACCGTCTACTGTGTGGTAAGGGATGGCGCAATTTGTTTTAGCTGAGCTAGATCAGAGGCAAGCCTGAATAACTCTTTTCATGTGCTATTCGTATCTAGGGTGTGGTATGGGTCAACAATGAATTACAATGATTATTCTATAGATCCACATTAAATGTTTGTTTTTATTTTAATATATAAGCTCACAAATTACACAGTTTCATGGCTTGGCATCCTTTTCTACATCATGCTACGGGGTTCACACTACCACAAACACAGACTATCTATATTTTTATAAGCTCATATTCTTCTTTCTTCTTTTATGCCATTTCACTGATTATACACTTGTTCTATGTGTCGTTATTTTGCATTCTTTTGGCACAAAAAATGTTTGTCTAAAATATCACTTTACACAAACAAATTATTAAATTTATGCTGACTTTGTCTTTTTGGTGTGATGCCTGCCCAAACCATGGAAAGAAGACAATTGAATCTGCACTTCACCAGCTATAATTACTATTCGTAAGTTTAGGAGGCCTTTCCGCTGCCTCTATAATTTTGTATTAAACTATTTTAGAGGGCTTACACAGAAATATCGCCTCAAATGCATCTCTTACATACATTCCGATGAATGTCTCTCGATGATTAGATCTTAAATATATCAACATCAACAACTTAAACATTAATATATACAGAAAAGCATATATACTGATACCGAAATTTAGATTTAAAATCGAATGGGCTTGATAAAGACACGTTTTAATTTAATTGCCGGATGTGAGATTTGCGATAAGTGTTGAGTAATAACATAGGTAGATAATAGAGTAGGAAGTGTTTTAAGGTGAGCAAGATATGAGTAAATAATAGTCGTTAAATTTGTAGGATAAATGCATTATTGGTTTGAAATTAACAAGTCATGACGTCATACCACATAGTTTGAAATCACGGTCAAAATTCAGGTCTGCCAACCTTAAAAGTCGCGCGATATGTTTAATAAAATATAAAGAAAACATCGTTTAATCATAGAAAGGTAATTATATATTCGAAATTCAAAAAAGAACATGTTATAATAGAAAGGGACATTTCTAAATTGGGAAAAGGAATGAAATAGCATTTTGGATACGAGGCTTTCTTGTGGATGACGTCATGAAATTTAAAATCGGAGAGAACGTTTTCCTAGCGTGGGGACGCCAGGAAGCGTGATCACTCGCCCCAGACCGGTAGCGGACGTTGTGGTGTACACACGTGAGTGCGATTCCTCTGCGAGTATATATAAGTATCGAAAGTCGGCATAACTCCCGAAAATGTCAAAAGAGTGAAAAATAAATAATCTACAAAAGTTCTTCTGGGGTAATCTATAAAACATAACTACGCATACCCTGGATTAAAGAGATTTCATGCTGAACTAGCCGGAGCAAACATCACCATTCCGCATCAAAAGGGCGACACAACGTGAAACATCATCTTATATTCCGCTACAATACATATATACATTGTTACATTATCCAATGCATTTGTTATTCTACTTAAATATTAATATATACAGACATACATATTTATACATATGGTCACGATGTCCAATACACTTTTTTTTGTCTGTGGTTTCCGTAACATGATCTCCTGTTGGAATTCCTGCCTGTCTCGTCATTTTCAACATTATGTCTGTATGCCTCACCTCTCGTATTTTTTCTTTGCGAGTGCCGTACATTTTTGTCATTTTGAGTTTCTGACCTTATTCTCTTATGTTGGTATTGTTTATTCTCGCTAACTTCCTTATCAAAATATGGTGGGGTTAAGTCATGTAGCAAGTGGTTCATATTATAAGGGTAACTTTGGTTTTGTATATGACAGGGTTCAACTAAATCATTTTCCTGAAAGTCAACGATGTTACTACCATTGTCAGGTGAGTCAATCTCTGTCATATTTCTATGTCCATTTACATCTTGATTTTCATTAACATTGTTTGCCTGCAATGCAATTACAACTTGGATTAACTTCCCAGTATTTCCTTTTTCCAAATTGTCTTGCATTTCTTGCATATTAATTTTTGCTTCTCCACTGAACTTATTGAACTCCTCACGTTGTAATTGATTTCAGTACCCAGAGCTTTAACAACATTACTTAGATTACTAATTTCTCCAGCTAGATTGTCTTGTGCTAACCTAGTTTCCTCACGCACTGTCTTAGAATTTTCTACTACTGCAGCTATTTCTGCCCTATTTGCTTCTATCTCATGCATCATTTTGTCTCCTAACTTTTCTTAATCTGCTTTTTGTTTTTCCAACTATTCATCTTGCTGTTTCTTAAATTCATCTAATTCTTTAACCACTTCTGTGTGCATGTCTTTCACTGCTCTTTCTTGCCCTAACTTGATTTCATTCACTGGTTCTTCTAATTTAATTATATCCATTTTACTAGATCCAATTTCTGCCCTTAAGTCTAAAGACAAAATTTTCAGTTCTTCTTTACACTCTTTTCTACTAAGTTCAATTCTTTCAGTTACTGTAACTAAGCTACAATCCATCTTTTGTGCTAAATCTGACAAACTACTATCTATTTTTTGAGATAATTCCAACTTCATTTCACTATTTGATCATTTCATTTCCATCATCTGTTTAATTAACTGCTGCAAACATTCTTTTAATCCTAGTTCTGTCTCACAAACCTTTTCCACTGATATTTCACTCTTTTCTCCCTCTCTGCTATCGCCTAATTCTTTAACATTCTCCATCTTTCCTACTACTTTCCTCTTCCTTAATATCTTTAAATCTGTGATACAAAATAGCTACTTCTTTTTTTAAATTTTAAATTTCACATATAATTAGAACAGTCTTACTTGTTAAATGTTGAACTTCACTAATTTCTTTTCTCTTCTTACTACCTCCATTGTCCTTGGCTTTCCTCGTTTCTTCTTTCTTCGATCTTCGATCTTCGTTTCTCGCATTGACCCAATTTGAGCCTAGCATTAAGGCACCATTTTGTAATGTTTATAAAAAACTGGAGGTCCCAATATCCACGACGATTATTTAAAATATTTAACCATTTAGCCCCACATAAGCACCATTTTGCGATGATGAAACTCAAAATGTTTATCAACATTCTCTATGTATCTCGGACGCGGTATGGGTCAACAATTAATTAAAATGATTATTCTATAGATCCACGTTAAATGTTTGTTTTTATTTCAATATATAAGCTCACAAATTACACAGTTTCATGCCTTGGCGTCCTTTTCTACATCACGCTATGGGGTTCAAACTACCACAAACACGGACTATCTATATTTTTATAAGTTCATATTCTTCTTTCTTTTTTTATGCCGCTTCACTGATACTTGTTCTATGCGTCGTTATTTTGCGTTCTTTCAGCACCAAAAATGTTCATCTAAAATAACACTTTACACAAACAAAGTATTAAATTTATGCAGACTTTGTCTTTTTTGTGTGATGCCTGCCCAAACCATGGAAATAAGACAGTTGAATCTATACTATACCAATTATAATTACCATTCGTAAGTTTAGGAGGCCTTTCCGCCACCTCTATAATTTTGTATTAAACTATTTTAGAGGGCTTACACAGAAATATTGCCTCAACTTAAAAGCTCTATATACTGTAGATTTTAATCTATGTATATGGTTGAAAGTTTTAAGAGAGCTCTAGGTATTAAGAAGTTAAAAGCAGTTTTATAGATATTTGAAAATGTTAAGTAATTCATTTGCAATTAAATATTTTCCATAACTCTTGTTGATAAAAGTTAAATTCAATAGCACATAGGGAACATTGGAACAAAGTTCACTAAGCTTCATAAAAAGCTTTCCGATATGGATTCACCCAATTGTATATTAAAATATCATTAAATATAATTTTTTGCCATTTCTCCTTAATACCCATGATTAATATTTTCACTATAATTGGCTCAAAAACATTTTTCATTATAAATGGGGTATTAAACAAAAAAGGATTTTGGTGATAAAGGATTTGAAAAGTCACATTTGCTCTACTGTTAGGTTTCAGAGAGCTTTAAAAAGTGCTAGTAAGTTTAGGAGGAATCAGTTTTTCCTTTCTCCTGAAAATTCTTATTTTCTCTATTGCATATAGTAAGAAAGGAACCACTGAACCCTATCTAAAATTTCAGTGTTATAATTTCACTGGAAATATATGTTTTGAGGCCCCCTGAATTCAATAGAAAAAATATTTTTAGAAAATACAAGAACAAAAAGTTAGTTAAAACCCAAACTTAGCATTCAAGTCCAGCTTTTACCAAGGGGACATAGAGATTTTTAAGAAAATCTCCAACCCCTACCCCAAAGTACCCTTCATAGGGAACAGTGTGAAAATTTTTATTGTCTCAAAAAATTGCTGTAATGATTTTGCTTAAAATATCATATGCTTAAGGTATTTTCATGATAAATGAAACATACGTATATGTAGGTTTGTGGTCATTTTGAGTCTCTTTTTTACACTCTTCACTTAAATTGTTTTAAAAACAGGAAATGTTTTCAAGACTGTTCGGTCCCATCATCAGCCGTTGGGTGACTGACGCTATCTTCTTGTTCCCCCTCTCTGCTACTATTGTCCTGCTGCCATCTGGTGTTAGGGGTGCAGAGCTTTAACACTTCATTTAAAGCTGGGATTTCAAAGTTAATCACTTTATTGTTTTTGATTATGTAAATTTTTTCCCAAATGTGCAGTTCTATTGGTGAATTTAGAGATTTTAACAATTTTACATTGAGGCCAATGTTGTGGATTTCATTCCAAAAGTGGTGTGCCACAGCAGACTTTTCTGTTTGTTTTAATTTTATGTTCCTCTGATGTTCCTTTAGTCTGATATCCAAATTTCTTTTTGCTATATAGCTTTTTTCGCAACTATTGCAGTTGATTTGGTAAATTCCAGATTTTAGATTGTAAGGGATGGTATTGTTAAGTGGCTTGTTCAGCAGGTTTTTTTAAACTATTTGTTTTGTGGTGCCAGTTTTATGTTTAGCTTTTTGAAGATTCTTTCAAATTTCCTGAAGGCCCCGGGATGTTATGTGAATTTTCTAAATTTCCAGTTGTTATTTGTGAGTGGTGTTAACATAGTAGTTTGCAAAATTATCTTGAGCTTTTCTTCATTTTTTGACATGTTCCTAATGGTGGCTGGGTTGAATCCATTTAGTACTGCTGTTTCATGTATAGGATGCTCTTTCAGAAATTCCTCTTTACTTAAAGGGACATTATATAATTGGTGAATTAAGCTTCTAAATACTGCTAGTTGGTGTGAAACTGGGTTGCAATCATTTTTCTTTATGTAACTATCCACTAGTGTGGGCTTTCTATATATTCCAAATTTTCTACCATCTATATCTCTAGTAATTTTGAGGTCCAGGAAAGGTAATGTGTTGTCTTCTATTTCAATTGTTTTCTCAAAAATGGCACTTAACATTTTGATTAAAATACCATATGTTTAAGATATTTTGATGACAAATGAAATTTATAGCTTGAATTTTCTGATAATGTCCTCAGAAGTCCTCTTTTTCTGAACGATTTGTGCATAGTAGTAAACCATAAGAGGTAAATAAAATCTTACTGCACAAAAAATGTTGTTGGGTAATGCTGGATTTCTGACAATTAAGTCATTAGTCTTCTTGCTCTCCAATATTTTTCACTGATGGATGGGGTGCTAGAAGTGGCTGGGCATTTTTGAAGGTGGTCTTGGTCCATTTCCTCTTGCAGATAAAATAGAGCACAGAGTGGTGAAGAATATAGCCCAATTCTGTTCAAATGTTTTGCCAGACAATCATGTCCCGTAATCAACCCGAAGGTTGCAACTTCCATTTTTCGAGGGCACTCAGGAATTACTGTTTGAATGTTTGGTAGTTCCCATCTGTTATTTTTTGATTTTTCATAGTAATATTTTGCACTAATTTTTTTGAATTTACAATTGACCAATCTTTAAGCTGCATAAAATGGTAGATTAACTATAGATTTTTGTACACCGCTGGTACCCTTTTTTGCAAGAAAATCAGCTTTGTCACTCAGTTCACAGTGAGCTGGTATCCATTGGAAGACTAGGTGTTTTTGAAGTGCTGTTACGTGGGTAAGGATTTTCCAACATTTTATAATTGTTTGATTTTTTGGTGACAACTTGGAAGTAATTGCTATAATTGCCACCCTGGAATCTGAGAGAATAACTGCTTGATGAAAATGTGAGATTATATACAAAAATTTTGTAGGGCCATTCGAATTGCTTCAATTTCTCCATCAAAGTTTGTAGTTCCATAACATTAAGATTTGTAATAGGAAAAGAGGTGGCACATGACTCCAGCCCCTGCTCCGTCTTGGTTTGATATCAGTGATCCATCAGTATAAATATGGAGCCATTCATGTTCCGGAAATCTAGTATGGATTGTCTCTAATGTCAATAATTTTAGAACACTAGTCGGAGTTTAACTTTTCTTAACCTCTTCTGTCATGTATAAATAATATGTGATGTCTAATGTTTGTGTCAGATTGACTTTATACATTAAGTTTTCCTTTGAATTAGGAAGGTCTATATTCTTCTTAATGTCTTGAATTTTGGAAAGAAAACTTTCCTTAGTCTTTAGTGTATGTGTAAAATTGCTCATGTTCCATGTATTGAATGGGAGTCTGATCAACTCTCGTATTGAATAAGAGCTGTTTTTTCTTTTCCATATTCAATGGGGTATTGGTTGGTTAGTATTTCCATAGCTGGTATTGGTGTGGTTTTGATGGTACCTATCTGTAATTAGTCTCAGACTTTGGTTTTGAAAGATTTGTTTTGTTTTTGTATTTGCTTCACAAGAACTTCATTGCAGTAAGTAAATAATGCCTTTACATATACATGTATATTGTGTTAAAGAGTTGCTCTGGAACATCCCCACTTCACTCCTGTTAGACGTTTTAACAGGGAAAAGCACCTTTCTACTCATTGTATTACATTTTCTATTTGTTTGGTCCATGTAAGTTTGGCATCAAATATAACTCCCAAATACTTTGCTTCCTTTGTTTCTGGTAATTGTTGACCCTCAAAATTTAGTCTTATTTGTAATTGTTTTTTCCTTAGTGAAAAGATTTTGTGGTTTGATTTTGTTTTATTAACAGTCATAAAATTTTTTTTGGTCCACTTTTGTAGGTTGGTTAAGGATTGTTGCAGGCTTTTTTCTAGTTCTGTACTTTTGTTTTTTGATTTTTAAGCTCACATTACTAAGTCATCAGCAAATAGTCCACACTTCATACCTGATTCTTGTATTTCTTGCAGCAGATCATTAATAAATATATTAAAAAGTGTAGTGCTGAGCACTGCACCTCGTGGTAAGCCACGGTGTACTTGTTTATATTTCGATATATTCCTTCCATATCTGGTGGCAATAAAGCATCGAGTTAGGAAATGGCATAGTCATGAAAATATTGGACCTTGTATACCTAACATTTTTATTTTCTTTAGTAGTTTTGTTCTGCATATAGAATCATATGCACTGTGGAAATCAACTAAAAGTGATACATTATCTTCTTTTCTATTGAAGGAGTCTTTGATTTCATGACTGAGAAGTAAGAGTTTTTAATTTGTAGAGTGGAGCTCTCTGAATCCAGCTTGACATGGGGAACTTAAACTTTGTGATTCTAGAAACCAATTTAACCTGTTTGAAACCATTCTTTCCATCATGTTTCCTATTATACTAGTAAGAGCTATTGGTCTATAATTTTTTATTTCTGAGGCTGTTTTATCTTTCTTCAAGAGTGGGACAGTTATTGCTTTTCACCATTCGGCAGGTACAGTGGTTTTCTAGGATAGATTCTAGAGTTTTAGTAGTAGTTGTTTTGCTGTTTTTCCAAGTTTTTTTTTGCAAACTCTGGATGTATGTGATCTGCTCCAGAAGACCTTCATTGTGTTGAGTGTTAGGATCACTTTCTCTTTTTTGTTTTAAATCTTTCTTAAATTGTTTACATTCCTTTTTATTATTTCTTGTTACTTTTTGTGAATTAGCATAATATGTATTGAAGGTTTTGGCTATAAGTGTATCAATTTTTAATATTTTATTGTTGTGTATGATTAGGTATGCTATCCATACACCAGTACCAGAGATTGAGGGATTGAACCCAGTCCTCCCTGCCAGAGGCAGGTTCGCTACCACTGTGCTACAGAGTGCACAACAGAGACAGTCAAGTTAACTAGCTATGTTTATAAAATATATTATCATTATTATCGTCATCGTCATCATCATCACCACAGCTGCCACTGCCACCACCACCATCAATTTGACATGAACTATAAAAGATATCAATTTTGTGGACATGTTTAATACTATAAAGGAAGAATGGCTTTTGTGAGTTTCTTTAAATTATTATTTGAATTATCATAATAGTAGGATGTCTCTGTGGTGTGGTGTTAACGTGTGTGCCTCACATTTAAGAGGTCCCGAGTTCCAATTTCAGTAGGGTGAGTTATCGGGGCAAGGTTTTTTCCAACGTTTTTCCTTATCCTGAGAAGACGAATGTCAGGTAGCTTTAAGCTCAATGGACCTGACCTAATTTGAACACCAGTTCATTAATTTATCATCTGATATGACATATTACGTTGGAGGACATTAATACACAATAAAAAAGAGCATAATTATAGTACTCATCATGTATCTTATTCCTATATCTCCTTCGTGTTAGTTAAGATAAACATTTGTACAAATTATCTTATTGCTTATTTCCTTGTAGGTGCAAGGGGAATATTAGAATACAGCAAGCTTTGTGCGATAGTCAAATCTTTTAAAGCTTTGAGATTCCATTCTCTTTGCACACTTAACATAAAAAATGAACAACAACGTTCCATTTCACGAAAGTTTTATGTTTTCTGAAACTCACACGCATAACAAGGAATATCTCTGAAATGATTCATCCTGCAAGAAAATTTATTTAGACATAAATTGTGTAGTTTAGCAATATCTACATTTTTTCTATATGGTCGGTGAATTTATTTTGATAATTCTACTGGTCAGGTCGGTAAGACCCGTAAACCAACGATAGGTGTGGTCCTCCAGACATTCTGGGGGTTGTGAGAGAGCGATGTGACCGCCAAAACATAAAAATATGGTGCTCTCTAAAAAGCGGTTACTATTACTGCTATTGCTCTCTTCAATATCATCAGTGAAAAATATTGGAGAGCAAGAGGATTAATGACTTCATTGTCAGAAATCCAACATTAGCTAACAACAACATTTTTTCTATAGTATGATTTGGTGTATCTCTAACGGTTTACCAGTTACACAAAAGTCGTCCAGAGTAAATACGACTACAGGGGCTATAGCCAGAAAATTCAAAATATACATTTCATAAAAATATCTCAAACATATTACATTTTAGTCAAAATTGTTAGTTAGTCAAGAAAATAAAAATTTTTGAAAAATTTTCCATGTAAAGGGTAGTTTAGGGCAGGGCTATTTTCTTCAAAATCTTTGTCTCGCATCCTTGAAAGACATTAAACTTAAATACCAACTTTGGTTTTTAACCTACTTTTTGTTTTTGAGTTATGCTGTCCACAGACTGACAGAACACAGACACACGCACACACACCTTTTTCTAAAAATGCTTTTTTTTGGATTTAGGGGGTCTCAAAACATATATTTCCGGTGAAATCTTGACATCAAATTTTTGGGTGGAATACAATACTTCCCCTACTTAGCAGTAGGGGAAGTAAAAATGGCATGCATCTTAGATAAGTGTATTGGAAGAGCTCAGTAGCATTATTCAACCTGGAGATTTCTTGTGGACATTGCTGTCTGCGGAACTTGGAAGCTTCCAGGATCCATAATCACACTTGTCATTTGTAGTGCAATGCTCTATGACAAAGCATTACTTTTGGAACTGAATGATCGCTTTAGAGCAAATTTAGAGGACTGTTATTGCGTATAACAGTAGATTGATATACCCCATCCTAAACTGATCAGAAATGAAAATAGCATTTTCCTTAAACCAGTGACTCTTGAAGAAATAATTAAAATCATAAAATCTAAAAGAAACTGCTTCTTAGCCAGTTCTGCTGAAGTACTGGAATGCATAATTAAATCAGCCATGAATTATATCGCTACCCCATTAGTAGATATATGTAATAACTCAGTCTGTTCAAGAATATTTCCAGACAATGTGAAATCGACCAGAATAGTCTCTATATTCCAGAAAGATGACCCACAAAATGTTGATAACTAAAGGCCAGTTTCCCTACAATTTGGATTCTCAAAAATATTGGAAACAATAATGTGCACTTGAAATGTACCTTTTCTGGAAAAAAGCATGTGTTCATTGACCAACAGAATGGTTTAGAAACAACAAGAGCATATTTAACGCACTCTATTTTCTCCTTAAAGAGGTGCTTGAAGGAGCATATGAGGGCAAACTCACACTTGGTCTACTTATGGATCTAAGCAAAGCATTTGACTTAATTGATCACACTACCTTGATATCCAAATTGGAAGTTTACGGTATATGAGGCATAGTTTACATGTGGTTCAAATCATATCTCAATAAAAGAAAACAAGTTACAGTCATATGAAATGAAACCAATGGGCAATATGCTAGTTCGCATTGTAAGTTAGCAAAAGGCGGTGTCCCTCAAGGTTCTAACCTCAGACCATTGCTGTTCCTATGGCACTTTAATGATTTGCCACAAGATATACCTTATGGGGAAACTATACTGTACACTGATGATGAAAGCAGTAGGTATACTTAAGAGAGATACTTGTGCAGAATTCCAAAGACAGGCTAATGGTATAATGGAGAAATTAATGAAGTGCCTATCCTCAAATAAACATGTGCTCAACTGTATTAAGTCCTAATGCATGAGTTTTGCAGTATCTAGTAGAGGGAATATCCATATTGAACCTGTAATTATAGTAGCAACATAATTCAAACTGTATCAGACAAAAAATTCTTGGGAATGATTTGAGAGGTTGAATTGGAACTTAAAAATTCAATAATAATTATTGATAAATTTTTGAACCGGAAACAGCACAAACAATACATTACATCTGGAATTAACAGAACACACTATGTAACCTCGGTACTAAAACACATTTGCAACCATATACTTCACCATGTTTATATATTTTAGAAACAGCTTAATAAATAATATTTACTGCTTCCACTTAAATAGCATCATACATGAGCAATTCACTAAAAATAAGAACATTCATATACAAGTGGCCAGAATGACAAAAAAGGTTAATTCCACATCACACACAGAATATAATCTAATTTCAACAAAGGTAAATGACAAGTATCCACATAGATTCCGAAAGCAGGTTAAGAGATTTTTAATTCATCAGTGTTTTTATAGTTTGCAAGAGTTTCTTGAGTTAACTAAATGTAAATAGGATCATTATGGTATAGTGCATTTCCTTCTGTATGCAGTAGGTAGCAGAATGTCAATTAGTTCAATAATTGTTTAAACTATAATAATGTGTAGAATTATATAATAATGAGATGATATTTAAATGGATAAGTTTCCTAATCGCACTCAACAAAGACATGAAATTGTAATAAGTTAATCTTTGGTGAATAAAATATAATACAACATAACTGGGCCTAGTTATGTTATTTTTTTCCTAATTCTTATTATACTCACTACTGTATTCAACTTACAATCATGGTATTGATATGGTATCTTAAGTTAAAGTAATGTTTATAATTACTTCCATATGTATTGCTTTATGACCAATGTACCATCACCTAGTGCTGCTAAGAGAAATGTCATATTAGAAATACATAAATCTTGGAAAATTTCTCCTGTCTTCATACCATGAGCATTTTGAAAGTGCTTCTAATATGGAGCTAAGGCAGAGTTCCTTTTAAGAGATTTAAGTTTAAAATTTAAAGACAATGTTCACACATATAACCGCAACATGCAGTAATGAGTATAAAACTGTTTCATTTTTGTTAAACTTAAGATAAGTCAGTTAAGGTGATACTAATACCTGAGTTCACAATGGAGTGATACTGGTAATGCAACATGAGTGACAAAACGAATGACCAATAGAAATTTAGCATTACAACAAAATGTTTGCTATGAAAGTGTAATGGGAGTGAACTTTTACTGTGGCATGGCAGGATTCACAGAACTGGTTTGGATGTTCTTGAGAGGATGACATCAACCTTCATGAAAATGCATTCTGTTACAGAAGAAAGTATTACATTCCCTGAGTTGTATTATTTGAGTTCAAATGTTGTTGTTAGCTAATGCTGGATTTCTGACAATGAAGTCATTAATCCTCTTGCTCTCCAATATTTTTCACTGATGATATTGAAGAGAGCAATAGCAGTAATAGTAACCGCTTTTTAGAGAGCACCATATTTTTTTGTTTTGGCGGTCACATCGCTCTCTCACAACCCCCAGAATGTCTGGAGGACCACACCTGTCGTTGGTTTACGGGTCTCACCGACCTGACCGGGAGACTTTCGCCTGAGCTTTGAGCAGCAGTCTAAAACTGTCTTGCCTCATGGCTAACCCAAAATTTTGAGAAGCAGTATTGCATTGCATGTCAAATTGCTAGTGTCATTTCATTGTGAATTTGGTGGAACACTTCATTTACTTGGTTTAAAGGGCACATCTCAAATATGTTTGTTTTCATCTTCAGAAATGTTTGTGACACTTTAAACAACTCATCTAGTGTTTAATACCTGTCCACTTCTGTGTTGCTACACATAGTTAAATATTTGTATTTATTGCTAGTTTGAGCACATTTAAAAATGCTTCTCTTGCGAAGTATGTGCATCATATTTTTTTTTTCTGTTTGTATTTTCAATTATTTGAGCAAATATAAATAATAATTCAATCCCACTAACAGTAAGTTTGTTGGCATAAATAAAATAATAATTACCATCTGAAGGTTATTTAATCCTGGGATATAAAGTACTTACAATAGTAAGTCACCATTGGGGTAATTTGTCTCTGATGTGAGACTGCCTTTGTGGTTTACCAGGAGAAATACGAACTGGTTTGAGAATTTAATGCCATTCTGGCAGTTTGTCACAATAGCTCAGTGGTTAGAGCGTCCGCCCGGTAAGCGGAAGGTCTGTGGTTCAAATCCCAGTTGTGGCATTGAATTTTTAAGTTCCAGTTCTACCTCTCAAACTTTGCCCACACACGGCTTGTGTGTTTAAGAACACCAACAGTAAGTTTGTTGGCATAAATAAAATAATAACCAATGTGTTTTTACAAATAATAGGCAGAAGACAGTTCTGTGGATGTAGATGATTGGCTTAAAGATTACAAAGCAGCTGTGAGCAAAATAAAACCTTCAGCTCTTAGAGGAGGGCTGGGGATTGTTACAACAAAATCCAAAATGTTATCTGACATTGGTGGCATTCAGGAAGTGAAGAAGTCTTTATGTTCAGCAGTAGAATGGCCATTGCTACATCCAGAAGTTTTTGTAAAGTTTGGCTTACCACCTCCAAAAGGTATGCATTTCAAGAATATTTAAATCAATGAGTAAATGTAACAGAACCTCATATTAGACATCTTTGCACCAATATCCAACCATCACATGTGTATATCCATAGCATGGACGTCGCGAAGGGGGGGCAAGGGAGGGCCGCGGCCCCCCCTTGGAAATTAATGAACTTAATGTGCTGACTATTAAACTATTATTATAATTTTTAGGTAAAGAACAATTTCTATTTAGCGCAAATTTATATGGTTATCCGCAACAAATACTATAACTTTTGACAACAAAATAATGAATTAATATTATTTGATTGCAAAATTCTAACATTTGGCCTCCCCCTGGAAAAAAGTCTGCCGACGTTCATGATCCATAGTCAGAAAATTATTTGCTTAATACTAAGATTGGCTTAATACAGTTGTATTTACTATACTACACTGTACTATACCATACTATACTATACTATACGGTACTCTTCCATACCATACCATTTCAATTTGTAGATCCTTTAATGAGATTAGACCAAAGGAGTCTAACTTAGGATGTAGATCATGTCAGGAATAACATTTGTTGTAATTTTACTGTAATATACTTCATTATTTACATATTAACTGTGGTGAAGTTTTCAGAGGAGTCAGTTTTACGTAACACAATTAATTGCAAGAATGGTGCTAACATGCTTTCTTAGAATATTTTATCTATTAATTACTCATTACATGTGATTTTGCAAGAATGAAATTCCTCCTCAGTATAGAAGGTGTGAGTAATGGGATATCTTTTTAATGCTGACTGGAACTTATTCTTGTTCGTATATAATTCTTTTATATATAATTGAAGAGAATCACATAAGAATATGCCATTGTAATACCCTTTTGGAATAGCTGTAAATTATTATTATATTTTTTGCAAACTTCTTTGGGTTGTCTACTACAAATAACAATACAGCTAAAATCTACTCATAGGCCAATGGTAAGATTTCTAATGTCTTGAATAGTGATTTACAGTGAGTAAATCATCTTACTCCCGACATTATTCTTATTACTTTTTTTTTTTCAATAGCAAACACTTTTTGTCATCTACCTAATTTCCTCAGAACCTTAATGAATGAAAATAGGCATAATAAACTGTTTTGATGATGCTTTTGTTTATAATCTGGGTTATGATCTAATTGCATAACATGCAGAGCTCAATTTTAGTAAGATATAATCAATATGGTTCTTCTAATTTATACTACTGAAGCAGATATTATATGTATAAAGAACTCTTTAAGTTGAACAATCATTCATGACAGCTTGATTTTGATAATTGAGTGTTTTTTATTATTATTTAATCTGCTATCAGTTTATGGAAATTATCATTTTTATTAACATTTTTTCAATATTTTGATCATGTTTATGTAATTAGTAATTATTTTACACAATACCATACAACTTGAAACTAGTCAGTTATTGAAGAACTTGCAATATTACCAAGAGAAGTGAAGCTTTTAGATTCTGTTGTTTTGGTGTTAAAAGCTTCAATTTTCCTTGTTTTAATAAATGTTATTATTTATGGCATGTCCAAAATGACCTTTAAATCATGTATGTGTGACAAGGACGCATGTCATTGAAATAATTCTGATGAAATAAGGAAATGCATTGTTAAAGGTGACGAGCCGAACGATATCATTATAGTTACCTATAGAAAATTTTTCAAACAGGCGTTGGTTAATGGATTCATGGAAGACAGAAGCCGTTTTCAATAGATTACCAAAAAATCACAAATTGTATGGTTTCAGGCATGCTAACAAGTTAGAAGTGTTTATAAAAATGAACAAAAATTGTAACGAAATAAAAGTGATAATAAAAAAGTGTACAGTAAATGAAATTCAGGAGCTTAGTTAGAAAAGTGAAGTGTATGCTTTTAGCCACCACCTGCAAAGAGATAAGAGTTCTTATTGCTCATCGCATAAAATCGACTGCACCTTTACAAGACCTAGGAATTTCACATTATTAGCTTCTACTTCTTTTGATTATATTCATTCTTGCCTGTGAGAGGCTTTTATACTTTGTACTGAAACTAATTTAGTTCGTTTTTCCAAAATCTATATGAATTTTGTTGCTTTCAAACCATTTATTATGCTGAAAATTCTATTGGATGAATCTTTGAAGTGACTGATTTTGTGTTCCCTAAAATACTTGTATCATCTGCAGAGAGAACTGGTAAACCATGGTCTTTTATTACTGCAGGGAGATCATTGATATGTAGAAAAAATAATAGGGGACCCAGAATCAAACCTTGTGGGACACCATGCTTTATTTCAAACCATTTTGAGTATGCGCTGCTATTTAAAGTACTTATTATAATCTTTGTTTTCTGTGCAATAAGTATAATGCAATCCACTGATAACTTTTGTCCTTAATGGCTATAAGTGTGATAATTTTGATGAAAGTATTTTATGATTAGCACAGTCAAAAGCCTATCACATAAAATTCCTAGTGTGTTTATTTTACATCAAGGGATTTAATATCTCATTAGTTAATTTGAAAGTGGCATCATTAGTTGACACGTTTCTTCTGAATCCACACTGTTCATTTGCTAAAATATAATTTTTATGTAAATGTTGATAAAGTCTTTTAAGCATGGTCTTTTCAAAAAAAAAAGCTGTTAATAAAGATAATAATAAGTATTTCCGGGGAAGGCCGCGTCTTGGTTATGTTGTTGTTGCCAACGTTTCACCCTGCTATGTAGAGCTTCTTCAGGGCTAATGCTTTGTTTGGCAGCACCGCAGGAAACTGTGCTGTCTCTTCAACTTTTCACTTGTTTATATCTTGGCCGTAGAGGTTAGAGCCGGCCCTCTTGTTCTCATTGGCTGATGGTCCGCCAATCCTCGCGTTCTTATCAATGTTTGCCAAATAGTGTGGAGATGTCTTCCATTATCCCTGTTCATACTTTCTTTTAATTTAAATATTTCTATGCTTTCTCTGGCCATTCTATATGTAAAATGGTCAGAGTTAACTAATAACTGTATTTGGTCGAAATCTATATGGTGCTTCATGGATATGGCATGTTCAGCCAATGCTGATTTTTTGGGTTGGTTTAGTTTTAAACTTCTGATATGTTCGTGCCGTCTGATTTTTATTGATCTGCCTGTCTGCGCTATATATGCTGCTCCGCAATCACAGTCGATTTTGTATACACCGGCATTGTTCAAGGGGTCTTGTTTGTCTTTATCTGGACGTAAAAACGATCTGAGTTTCTTAGTGGGTTTATATCTGGTTTTGATGTTGTGTTTTAATAGTATTTTTGCTGTTTTGTCGGTCGTTCCTTTTACATAAGGTAGCCATGCTGTGTTTTTATCCTTGTCCCTTCTGTTTACTGTATGGTTTGATTCTGTGAGTCTCTTGTTGCTTATGTGCAGATTTTGTATTTGTCTTTTTGAATATCCATTTGCTTCTAGGGCATATTGTAAGTAATTTAATTCCTCTTGTAAGTTCTCCGGATCGCAAATGCGGTTGGCTCTGTGTAAAAGTGTGTTGGCCAATGCTCGTTTAATAGCTGGGGGATGGTGGGATGAAGTGTCCAAGTATCTGTCTGTGCACGTGGGCTTCCGATATACTGAAAACGTTAGCTTATTTTGTTTCCGTTGAATTAGAACATCCATTATGGACACTGGCCATCGAAGCTTACGTAAGTTGTTAATAAAGATATTTACCTATAGTGTGACATTTGTAATTTTTGACCTTTGTTGTATAATGGCTTAACAATCACTGTAACCTGTCTGGAAATGCCCCTGTCAAAAAGGATATGTTACGTATATGACTTAAAGATTTACAAATAATATCACCTCATAGTTTTAATATTGCTGTGGTTATTTCATCACATCTCAACAACTTCTTGCTTTTGAGGGATTGCATTACTTTTTTTTACTTCATTTGCACTTGTGGGTACTATCTCTAAAGAAGAGAGATTAATGCTGATACACCTTATGTACACTTAAACCGAAATATAAGGAATATAGAAGTTACAATGTACCAAAGGTAATTAAAGTACAACATCATACTTTTCTACCATTTTGGGATGAGTTAATAAAATCTGGTGATATTTGGGTTGTCAGTTTACATTTATAAGTGGCAATTCCTCCACAAATATGCACCTGCTACATGTGTTGGGAAAGATAGTTATATTGTATCTGTTACAGTGGTGCCTTGTTTTTATGTTCATTGTGTTCGAACTTTGTACGCTGACCATTTATCACCAGCTGATGCACAGATGATAATATTAATTATATTATATATTTGTTGTGTTACATTAGTTATAGTCATTAATTAAGCTAATTATATGAGCATTTAATTATTACATCTTCCTTTTGCAGTTAACTAGAAAGCTGAATTGATTTTGCAGTTTTTTGAGCAAGCATTGTCTGTTTGCATCGGGTTTTGTTTTTAGGGGCAGATTTGTGTAGAAGAAAACCAAGAAATTTATTGCTTGATTTAAGTAATTACACTCATGTCATATAAGTTGTTCTTCAAACTGTAACAAATTATGTGACAAATTACTTTTTGTGTCACTTTATTTTTCTTCTAAAACTGAAGCACTAAACACATTTCTGTTCTCTTTTACCATCATTAGCACAATCTACAGTTCTTCATAATTTTACAACTCATAGCTGTTCTGTCTTCTCAGAACTTTGACACACACTTTTCTGTCTTTCTTTACTCTGTCTCCCAAACAGCTAGCTTTGATGATACAATCACTCAACACTCAGTAAAACTGCTTCAATTCAAGACTAACTTCAGTGCGACATATCAGTGGCCTAACCTTCTCTGTTGACACATACAGTTCTCTCACGATGATGACTGTACACACATGCACACTGCAAATAGCTCATTCAACACTAATTATTCCATCACTTACAACTACTACTGCGAGGGCAAATCAAAAAGCAACTTTCACTTTCATGAAAATATTTTTCATATCAAGCTTTGGAAGACCCCTTGCTCCTATAGGAGTTGGAATTCTTGGCATTTGGTTTTTTTCTATTCATTTAAGAGATATTCACCTGTAATACTTTATATGGACTATCCTGTATATGAAATCATAGATAATATATCAAACCAAATGACAGTGACTTGATCCGATTACTAAGCTGGAATTGATGACTTCTGAATGAATACAAGTCTAATTTTTATGAATCCCTATTAAATAAACTCAATACCAGTCCATATAATAAGTTATTTGACTTTTAAGCAAAGAAATGAGCAGGTTGCTCTTTGATTTTGAAAGTAAGCCTTGAACTGGTACCCTCTGTGAATACCAATAATAGTAATAAAATGTTGAGTGAAACTTATAAATTAGCTTCTTTAATTCTATCTATACCAGCCACTACTGCAGTAGTAGAGAGATTATTTTCAACATTAAGAAGAATACACAATTATGTTAGCGCAAGCCAGTCACAACGCTTGGAATATTATCCACTGAAAGAAAAATGCTTTTGAAACTGAAATCACTGCTGCCATTTTATGAAAATGCCACAAAGGAATTTACTACTCAAAATATAATAGCAAAATTCACACTTAACAAACTGTGATATGGCAAAGTTCATACAAATTCTTTTATGATTTTATTTTGCAGATATTATTTTATTACATAAACAAAACATACCATTTAATTAGCTCCACTTATTTTACAATGACCTGCAAATATGTATTAACCATTTCTTTGTCCTTTGGAGTAATTTCATAAATGGCATCAATATAGGCAAGTTTTATTACTCACAATGAATAATTCATAATTTCATTTTTAAACTCATTATTGCATTATTCTGAATTCAGTGAACAGGTATACAGCTATCCTTGTTTATCAGGTATCTACATTTAAAGAATGGAGTTATGTAGCATCCCATTCATGAAAATCCAGAATATGCCCCTGGTACAAAGTAATATTATTATAAATACAGGCTGCAGTATCTACTCTGAAGGAGGAGCACAAAAAACAATGAATTTTATGCTGATTACTAGAGAAGCTGCTAGTTTTGCATATTCTGTTGGTAACATTTTTCAGATTTCACCTATTTTAATAGATATCAATGTTACAGGAGTCCTGCTGTATGGCCCCCCAGGTTGTGCCAAAACATCTCTAGCACGTGCAATAGCAACTGCTACCAATACCACCTTTCTAAGTACCTCTGCAGCAGAACTCTATTCCCCATATGTTGGTGACGCTGAGAAAAATATTGCTGAGTTTTTCCACAGAGCAAGGTTGGGTGCTCCCACCATTCTTTTTATAGATGAAATAGGTAATAACTAATGAACATTCTACTGCATTTATATAGCTGTAATTATTTAAACAACTGCTAAAGAAAATGATGCTTTAGCTTAGGATTAAGATATGTACAACCAAGTCATAGGTGATAGAAGGAAACACCGTAATTAACTTTGTTCCATGCAAGAAGAAATTGCATTTTTTAAATTAATAGGGTAAGGAGTGCCATAGCCTTTTAATGTTAACAGATAATTAATTTAAGTTTTCACGGAAAACACCTTAATCAACAAGTGCATGAAACTTCATGCAAATTAGTTGAAAGTTCTGTAGATCTACATTAAAAATTAAGCCTTACATTTATAGTGAGAAATGTGCACTTGAGTTGAGCATTAATGTATAGTTTTAAGCCTTTATATAGTCAGTTACTGTTTTTGTTCTTTTCCTGCTCTTTCCATTTTACGTTACATATTTTATCATGTATAGTTATGTACTTGTTTTTACTTTTATATGCACTACATTGTACAATAAAAATCTGCCATTGAACCACTTACAAGATGAAAATGCATTTGTTTGAGAGTTTCTAATAACACTGGTCAACAAAGAATTTCCGCCAGAAAATCTGATTGGCGTAAGATGTGAAGTTTACTGCGTTGATTTCAGAACTCCTTCCTATCATGTATAGTTTCCTGTTTATCCGTAATTTTTTATTTACGCTTTACTCTGCTTAAAGGCTGTAGAATCTATTTGCTGTAGCACACCACAAGGGAAAGAGGAAGCGATCTTATATCTCTTATGTGTCCTATTACACTGCAGTTAAGCAATGATTCACCAAGGAATGTAAACAAGTTCCTTTGCAATACATCCCAGACAGCAAGCATCCTGTCTGCAGTTTCAGTAAGTGTCATGTTTGTTGCCAGGAAACATGGTGCACAAATACATATTTTAGCCTGCAACTTGTAGATATATATCTTTGAAATAAGAGCGAAATTAGTATTTTTTTATGTTTTCACAGATTGCTTTCCATTACTATACCCCAAAAATGTGTCAGTTACCCAAAAAATTATTGCTACGTATGTGGTTCATTCAAATCGCAGTGGTGTACATAACAGAATAAATTGTACCAGTTATACTTTGGGGTTCCAGTGGGTGATCAGGTTAAAAATTGGGTCTCACATATCATATGCAAGCCATGTGTGACAGGTTTAGGGGAATGGATGCTGAAAAGGAAAAGTTTGATGCCATTAGGTGTACCAGTGATTAGGAACCAAAGAACCACATCGAAGACTGCTATTTTTGCTGTGTGAATATTAAAGTATTCTCAGCAAAGAACAAACATAAAATTATGTATCCAAATCTTTTATCAGCAATGTGACCGGTCACACATAACATGCTCCAAGAAATGGGACTTGAAACTGATAATGATTCTGTGGACCTGGATCCTGACTTTGTTCTTGATGTTTCTACTTCTGAAACACAGAAACTTAATCATTCTAAATTAAATTATCTCGTTAGAGACCTTTCACTTTCATAGGACAAATCAGAACTACTAGTATCTAGGCTGAAGGAGAAAAATATGCCTGAGAAAGATGTCAGGATTTCTCATTACAGGACAAGAATCAAAGTTTTGGAAAAATTCTTTTCTTTAGGCAGTCCAGTGGTATTCTGTAATGATGTGAATGACCTCTTTGAAGAACTAAAACAAAAGTACAGTGCATAGAATTGGAGATTGCTTATTGATTCGTCTCAGAAAAGTTTGAAAGTGGTTCTTCTACATAATGAAAACCTGAAGCCTTCTGCACCCATTGCCCATTCTGTCCATCTAAAGGAAGGTTATGAAAACATGAGTGTGGTATTAGAAGCGATTAATTTCAACTTCCACCAGTGGAATATCTGTGGAGATTTGAAAATTCTAGGTATGCTATTGGGAATGTAATGGGGGGGTTACAAAATCCTGCTGCTTCCTGTGCCTATTGGTCAGTCACAAAACAGAAGAACGTTACGTCAAACATAACTGGAAACAAAGAAGCACTTTCAACCCAGGAGAAGAAAATGTCAAGTATGTCCAACTGGTTGATCCTGAAAAAGTACTACTTCCCCTTCTCCACATAAAGCTTGGACTAGTGAAAAGTTTTGTAAAAACTCTTGGAAAGGCCAATTCAATTGCATTTGAATACCTGAAAGAGAAGTTTCGTTTCATATCAGCCGCAAAACTGAAGGAAAGTGTGTTTGTGGGACCACAGATAAGGGAACTGTTGCGTGATGAAGAATTTCCAAAAAGATTAAATGAGACTGAATTGTGAGCTTGGAATTCCTTCCAAGTGGGTTTGCATGAATTTTCTTGGGAAAATAGTCACCTGACTACAAACAAGGAGTGCTGAAACTGCTTCATGCTTATAAAGAAATGGGTGTTCGCATGTCACTGAAAATTAATTTCCTAGATTCCCATTTAGATTTTTTTCCAGCCAACCTTGGTGATGTAAGTGATGAAATGGGCAAAAGATTTCACTAGGACATCAAGGTGATGAAGAATCATTACCAGGGTTTCTGGAATGAGGCAATGATGGCAGAGAAGAGCACACTGAACTGGGACGCCGGATTGCAGTTTAGTCCCTCCTGGAAATCAGCCTTAAAGTTGGAGATCGACCAGCTCAGAAAACACAGATTCCAATGGAGCATTGAACCACCTCCACATTAGACTGGGTGTTTTCCACTCGGTACGTACTATCAGACAGTACATATACTGGTCCTTTCACTCTTACTAGTCATTCCATCATCCTGATGATGGGCGAGAAACGTCTATGACTCTTCATCACTACACCTGGCTCGAAGCCCAAAAACATTTTGAATACTTATTCCTCCGTCTACTGCATGTTAATTGAGATAAACGTTTGCAGAAATTATCTTATTGCTCATTTTCTGATAGGCGCAAGGGAAATGCGGGTCTACAGTAGGCTTTAAGCGATAGTCAAATCTTTTAAAATAGACAGAGTGGTTAGACCACTTGACTCCCACCAAAGCGACCCGGGTTCAATCCCAGGTGTCCACATGGGATGTGTGGTGGACACACCGGCACAGAGGTGGGTTTTCTCTGGGTTCTCCGGTTTCCCCCGCCATCATGCCACCAATTGCTCCATCAGAACCTTTCGTATCATCTTTTGCCATAATTTCATATCCACTTCCTCGCTCTCACACCAGACTTCGGGCTGATCATACTAAGACTACATATACTGGCTGGGAGAGTTTGGAGCACTGACCATGTCCCACTCTCCACCACTGGACGCTGCTCATGACACCTGTACTGGGCAGAGGTGGGGGATCCAGCAGCCAGGCAGTGGGCCAAGGCTACACTCAAAGGACCGTCTGTAGTGCCACAGGACAGGACAAATGTTTTAAAACTGGTCGCTGTGTGATGACTTTGAAATTCTATCCTCTTTACATAACCAAGAGATAAAAAGATGAATGACAATTTCCCATTTGAGAAAAGTTTAAGTATTGGAAAATTCAGACAAATAAGGAAATACCTCTGAAGTGGCCCACTCCACTGAAAAAGAAGAAGAAAAAAAAGAAAAGAAAAAAGAATGTGTTTGACATAAATTGTGTGTTTTAACAAGATCTACATCTTTGTGTAGTAAGATTTTGTCCATCTTTTACGGTTATGCAAAAGTCATCCAGAACGAAGAGGACTTACTTCTGAGGACAATTTCCAGAAAATTCAAGATATATATACATTTCATTTGTCAGGAGGTATTTTAATCAAAATTGTTTAAGCTATTTTTGAGAAAATCAAAATTTTTGAAAAATTTTCCATGTGAAGTATAGTCTGGGATGGGGGATTGTCTTGGAAATGTTTGTCACATACTTGGAAGATGCTGAACTTACCAAGTTTGGTATTTAACTGACTTTCGTTTTTGAGTTATGCTGTTCATAGACACATGGAGAAAGAGAGGAAGGGGGAGGGGGAGAGGGAGGGAGAGAGAGGGAGATGCACACAAGCACATGCACACACACAAATTGTGGAGGCATTGATGCAGATGGTTTGTAGAAAATTGTGTATCTCAAGTTATTTCTGTTTTAAACTGTTTTTGCTGCATATTTCCTATAAATTGGAGTTTCATTTAATTATATATCTTGTTGAACTGTTGTGTTACTGTTAATATTAGCGGGGTTTACTACATGATGTTATTTGTGAAAATTTTGAGTCAATCAAATTTTTTGTTTTAAAGGACTTTACTTCAATGCTTTAGGAGGCCATGCTTTTAAGGTTAATGTTAACATTAAGGTTAATGTTTCATTGCTTTATACCTGAAGATC
This sequence comes from Tenodera sinensis, assembly GCA_030765045.1. Taxonomy (NCBI): domain Eukaryota; kingdom Metazoa; phylum Arthropoda; class Insecta; order Mantodea; family Mantidae; genus Tenodera; species Tenodera sinensis. The sequence goes on along the minus strand of CM060964.1, from coordinate 288,415,688 downwards.
ATAGTGAATGCCGAAAGAAAATAGTGAGTTAGCCTCCAAGAGAAAATATAACCTGTGTGCACACACATCAAGATGTTAATAATGTTGAAAATTCTCTCAAAGGTTTAATAAATGTGACGGAAACAAGTGGCAATCTTCTGAAAGATCTGAAGAAACTCATCTTAATTTCAGTGAGTATCCTCCAACATGCATTTTCAGAGCTAAAAGTGCATGTTAATTCTTAAAGTGAACTACATAATGCACTAAGCAATAAGGTTAAAGACGTGAAGGAAAGAATGCAACAGCTAGAAGATCCAGGAAGGAGGGAGGGACAAGTGGCGCCATCCACAACTGGGATGCAGAACCATGGACTGGCTGCTGAGGAGATTTCATCTAGCGGCAGTCAGCATAAAAGCTACTCTGATGTCTGCTCAATCACACAGACAGTTGAGAAGAAGCACAAGCTACATGTAACATCTACAATCCAAGAATCAATGCAGTCGATGAAAACTACCTTGAGGTCAAAAATAAATCCTGCTGCCATAAAAGTTGGAATAAAGGCTTTTAAAGGACTAACGGACAGAAGAGTGCTTATCAACCAAAGAAGAAATAGAAACACTAAGTAAAACAATTCTAATTGTAGCAAATATTTCAACATTAAGAAATCCAAACCTAATCATTTACAACATCCCTACTGAGATCAGGAAAATATAGAGGAATGCATTAGATCACAAAAGAGGAGAAATGAAAGGAAAATTCTCATTCAAAAATAGGAAGAAAGGTAGAAATGTCGTAATAGAAGTGGGATGAGAGATAAGAAAGAAACTCGTACAATAAAAAATCAAGTTAGGATGGACGATATGCAACATACAAGACTACAGCAAACCAATATGTTGTTTCAAGTGCAGTAAATTTTTGCACAAACAGACAGTTTGTAAATCTGAAGAATCCTACGCATTGTGCATAGGAAAACCCAAATTAAAGGAATGTGAGGCACCTAAAATCAAGTACAAATGCATAAATTGCATTATATATAACTCGTACAAAATGGATGGGAAAATCCCAGTGAACCATTTGTTGCTGGATGTAAATTGCCCTAGCCTACTTGCAATTATACAAAAAATACAGAAAAAACACTGATCACTGATGGCTCAGTGGGTAAACCAACATCAGCAGTCTTGAAAACCACATTCGTTGAGCATGCCTATATGTTGCCTGCAGGTAAATCTACAGCATTCAAAATTAGCAACATATAACAGACACAATTAATTACATAACTACAGACAGACATAGCCCTTTTACAGGAGTCATACCTATATGACAACAAACCTGTCTGCATTCCAGTGAGTTACAGAATGCTCACTTTAACTAAAGGGAAATGCAGAACAGCCATTGCAGGCATAAATAGATCCATGGATGCCCTGATGATAAAGGAGATATCTGATGGTGATGCAGTAGTTGCAGAAATGCAATATAGCGCCTCAAAATTTATAGTAGCAAGCATGTACTTTCATGTCGAGAGACACATAGAATTCAACATTTGTTGTTGAATGAAGCCATTACTAATGGCAATGAAGCCATTAGCATTCGTGCTTTCCAATACTTTTGAACTGTAGTTTCTTCTGATCTTAATGCTTCACAGGTCTTCAAGTGGTCTTCGTTCATTTCTGCTGGATCGTTACACAGGACACATATTGGTGAAGCTGAGATACCTATTCTGTAGAGATGACTTGCTAAGCAGTCATGATTTGTCAGTAGTCACAAGGCTGCAACCGCTGTTTTCCTTGGTCTCTGGGGGATTATATCTGGGTTGGAAAGTAGTGTAATCCATTTTTTATCTTTGGCATTTGTTTCTATTTCTTGTAGGTATGAATGAGAAAATTTTTTAATGATCAAGCATTTTATTGAGGAATATGAGAAATTGAATTTAGACTTTTGTTTTATTGTTGTGCCTTTCTTTGCAAGTGAGTCTGCAGCTTCATTCCCCACGACTCCACAGTGTGCTGGAATCCACTGGAGATGAACAGTCTTATTAACTTTTTGGAGTTGTGTTAACATTTTGTAGCATTCTCTAATTTTTATTGACTTCTTTGTAGTATTTGAACATACTCCCTGAATTGCAGCTTTAGAATCTGAAAGAATTACTGCCTTGTTAAATTTATTTAAGGGAAGATTTAATAATTGTTGGAGAGCAATGTGAATAACCTCTATTTCTCCATCATAATTTGTTGTGTCTCTGCCAACAGAATGATAAAAGGAAAAATGTGAACACATAACTCCAGCTCCAGTAAGGTTTTCCATGGAGGATCCATCAGTATATATGTGCAGCCATTCTTCTGTGGGATACCTAGTATTGATTGTTTCCAGAGCTAGAAGTTTTTGTATTTCTTTTGGTGTGTCTGATTTATATATTTCCTCTATTAATTCCAAACTGAAGGTAGGTTGCAATAATTCCAATGGATTTTCTCTTATAAGTAGATTTTCTCTGGTGTTAGGAATGTTCAATTTGGATTTAATCTGTGTTACCTTTTCTAGGAAACTACTACGAGTTTTAAGGATTGAAGGGGGGAGGTTCTCTTCTGTCCATTTAGAGTTTGGCAGTCGTAACATTTTCTCGTGTTGGAGCAATGCTTGTTCTTCTATTTTTGTTGTTATTGATGGGGTCCGTGTTAAGGCAAGCATGGCATCAATAGATGTGGATTTAACGGCTCCAGTGATTAAGCCAAGACCCTGATTTTGTATTTGTTCAAGTTTATTGATGTTAGCATTCAGAACAGTACAAGAGGTTTGGTTTAACATACATTTTGTATGTTGTGTTAAGGACTCTCCATGAGCAGCCCCATTTAGCACCAGCTAACCTTTTTTGGATTTGCAGTTTCTTTTCAACCTTTTCTGAGATGTTTGTTATATGTTTTTTCCAACTTAGCTTTCTGTCGAAAGTGATGCCTAAGTATTTGGCATCATCAACTGCTTTGAGTGGTTTACCATTATAATTTATGTTAATATTAACTGGTTTGTATTTTAGTGTAAATAATTCATAATTTGTTTTTTCCACTTTGTTAGTCATGAGGTTTTTGGAGCTCCATTCATGTACTTTGTTTAGGGCTGTTTCTATTCTGTCTTTAATTAATTCAGGTTTTTTTGGAGAGCCGGGAGTCCAAATGACTACATCGTCAGCAAATAAAGCAATTTTGGTTTCTAAAGTTTTTATTATTGATGGAAGGTCATTTATATATATGTTAAAGAGTGTTGTGCTCAGAACAGCACCTTGTGGAAGTCCTCGGTGTGTTTCTTTATATTTGGAAATGTATTATATTTTGTGGCACAAAATCTTTGTGAAATAAACTGAGTTATCCATTTAAGCATGTTACTTTTCACACCTATTGATTGCAACTTCTCAATTAATTTGTTTCTCCAGACTGAGTCATATGCTGATTTAAAATCAATGAATACTGCTAAGGTATCCTCCTTTCTATTGAAAGCTTCCTTGATGTCTTGGCTTAGTAGGAGTACATTTTCACTTGTACTATGATTCTGTCTGAAGCCAGTCTGTGAACTATTAATTAAGTTGTAATATTCTAGGAACCAGTTAAGTCTAGATGCCATCATTCTTTCCATCACTTTTGCAATAACACTGGTCAAAGATATTGGCCTGAAACTATTAATATTGTTTGAAGGTTTGTTTTTCTTTAAAATCGGGATGATAATGGCTTTTTTCCAGTCGGAAGGTACAGTCATTCTCCAACACGTTGAGAAGACCCCAAAAGAAAATCATTTATGTGAATATTTGTTAAAAGTGTAATTTGTTTTTTGATTATTATTTATTTATGCCAACAAACTTACTGTTGGTGTTTTTAAACACACAAGCCGTGTGTGGGCAAAGTTTAAGAGGTAGAACTGGAACTTAAAAATTCAATGCCACAACTGGGATTTGAACCACAGTCTCTGATGTGAGACTGCCTTTGTGGTTTACCAGGAAAAAATACGAACTAACTTGAGAATTTAATGCCATTCTGGCAGTTTGTCACAATAGCTCAGTGGTAGAGCGTCCGCCCGGCAAGCGGAAGGTCTGTGGTTCAAATCCCAGTTGTGGCATTGAATTTTTAAGTTCCAGTTCTACCTCTTGTTTTTTGATGTTGGTATGTGTTGGTCAAATGACGAAAACGTGTTACAAATGTTCATTGTTACGAACAACTAAGTTAGTTTAAAGACGTCATAAATATTTCCATATTTGATTTTAATATATATGTATAAATATTAGAATTATATGTGTTCCATAATAAAAGTAGGGGAGGATGGTTAGGGATCGCTTCCCTAACAAGAAAGAACTATTTGATGGACGCATACGCGGATGTATACGAAAAAGGTGGTGTCACGTGAGGTGATGCCATAATCTGCCCACTCGCGTGTGTGTAATCAAGGCATAAGGATGTATTGGTGTAACGTGTGAACATAGAACTTTCACCAGACTTTCATCAAGCATTAGTTCCACTAAATGAAAAAGTGGAAACGTTTTAAATCATTTAGAATGGTGCTAAGAGGAATTATTTAATGTAAAATATCGAAAAAGTGTTAATAAAATAATACATTGTGGTGAAGAAACATCGTGTGATTTTTCATTCCATCCGTTACCACGCCCTGAGATCACAAAGATCTCAATAGCTCAAAGACCCAACGAAGCATAATTATAAAAACTGCACCAACGTGTTATACAGTTTAAGTAGGATTTCTTTTCCTTTCCTGCCAAGGTGTTTAATAAAATCTGGGTGGATCTTGTCAGGTCCTGGAGATTTTTTGTTCTGTAATTGTTCTATTGCTAAATCTAGTTCTGTTTCGTTAAAATCCTGAATAAAAATATCATTTCGTATACCTTTTGGCTTATTAGTTTCTCTGATAGTTTTTTGGATAGCTTTATCTTGTTTTTTATAAGCTTGGGGTATTCTTTGTGACTGAGCATAAAACTTGTTAAGGGATTCTGCAATTTCCCTATCTGTAGTTAAGCTTTTGTTATTATGTTTTAATGGTTCAGTTGTATTTTTTGATAATTTTGTTTTATTAAGGAATTTGTATATTTTATTTCCATCTTTCCTATAGTCCATATGTTCTACAAAATTTTTGAAACTGGCCCTCTTTGCTGTAATTAATTCTTTCTTAAAAATGGCTGCTTTTCTTCTCCAGTTTTGTACATCTTCTGGACACTTGGTTCTTTCGGCTTTGACTCTTGCTATATTTCTTTTGTGTTTTAACTTAGATAAAGATGGAGACCAAAAGTAGCTATATTTCTTTAACTTTCCTTTGGGCATATATGTTTTGGCTGCTGTCAATAATATTTCACAAATTTTTTTATTCATTTCATTTAAAAATTAAATATTTGCTGGACTTCATAAAAAACAGAGGCGTAATAATAGGTGTTTGATAGTAATAATTCAAGATCGCAACTATGGTTTGACATAGTAATGTATACAATGGACAACTACTTAAGGAAGTATAGTACAAAAATGGCAAAATTCCAGTGAAGAAAGCTGCTCAGACCACAGCTAAACTTATAAAATCAATCTACCAGTAAATTAGAAGTTAATTACCAGGGCATCAGATACTTAGTCATGAAGGAAGGTCTAGAACGCCTTCAAAAAAATTTCAAACAACCTTTGAAAGAACATTTCGAGTTACAAGATGCTGATTTTCGCCAGCTGGATCTGGACATGGAGCATCAGATATTAGAGCAGCCTGATGCGGAAGAGAGCATAAAGAAGTTCCAAGGCATTATCACTGCAGCTTGCAAAAAATTGTTCAAGACCTGTACACAAACCACAAAGGTATCAACAACAAAACAGTTCCATGGTGGACCACAGAACTTACAATTTTGAGGAAAAAGACAAACATCCAAAGAAGAATATATCAGCAGACAATAGCTAATTAACTATGATTGCAACGAGAGTTACAATACCATGAAACAAAACTGACATACCAAATAACTATCTGACAAGAGAAAATAAAGTCCTGGAAGCAGTTTTGCAACATAGTTATGAATTCAAACCCATGGAATGCTGTATGCCAACTGGCATCCAGCAAAATTAGGAAAATCCACATCCTCTCCACCCTTAAGAAATCAAATGGCACATATACCATAGACACAACTGACACAGTGAATTACACAATGGATTACTTTGTCCCAGCCGATGATTAAAGAACTGATAACGAGCAACACAGGAAAAATAAGGAACAATATACTGCAATCCCCAATAACGCAAGACAGCAGACCATTCAGTATCAAAAAAATCAGAGACATCATAGAAAACATGAACAGCCAGAAAGCCCCATGAGATGATGGAATAACTAGTAATATTCTCAACCTAGCATTTATTTCAACACCACTGTATATGAAAGCATTATATAACAAATGTATAGAAAGGGGAACATTTCTGGAAGTCTGGAAAACAGCTAAACTAATTATCTTCCTTTCATAGAAATTTGAAAACAGTGTTGTTATAATAAATTTAATTTAAAAGGCGAGTCAAATAATAACACTAAACAACACATGGAGGAAAGTTAACGTTCCGGAAAATTATAAATGTAAGTGTTGTTTAGTGTTTTGACTCACCTTTCAAATTTAAAAGCTAAACTAATACCTATTATAAAGCCTGGTAGAGAAAAAACTGAAGAAGTCACCAAATACAGACCAATAAGTCTACTAAAGAGGTTGCTGCTAAATTACTAGAGAAACTTTTTATAAACCGAATCATCCACTATTTGTACTCAAATGACAAATTAAGCAAAAACCAGTACAAACAAGTACACTAGATGCAACCATGTCAGCCAAGGACCTCATAGGAGAAAGCCTAGAAAAAAGCAGTGTAGTGGCAATCAGATGTAAAAGGAGCATTTGATAGTGCCTGGTAGCCAGGCGTACTCAATGCCCTAAAGAACTTCCAACGTCCGAAGAATTCGTACAGATTAACACAAAGTGAGAGACGATGCACACTCACAACAAGCAGCATCTCGGTAGAAAGAAAAGTAACTAAGAGATGTCCTCAGGGATCTTGCTGTGGACCTGGCCTATGAAACATCTACTAGACTCATTACTAGAGTGAGGACATATATCCACTGAAGAAGAAATCAGGTGGACTGCACGGCGAATTGCTTGCTTGACGTCATCGCTGCTACCTCGGACTGAGGGGTGAACAGCGTGCTCTGGTTCAGTATGACAGCTGTACCGTGCAGATAAGGGAGTGTTATTTTCTGTGCGATCCGTGCTTACATGGATGGAGTAGCTGGCTAAATGCTGCTGCATATTATGCAGATTATTATGATAAAATAGTTAAAGTAATCAATGTTTTGGTTAGTGAAGACAGCTGTGCTATTGAATCTCCTGAGTCACTGATTTCAGGCAATTTACGTAAACATTTGTTATTTATTAAAAAATATTTTCCAGTTGTCACCAAAACTATTCTGTGTTTAGAATCAAGAAATCACAAACTGTCGTAAGCTTTACAGTTGATAGAAGAGCTTTATATGGAAATTGAAAATGTAGATCCTGTGCCTGTAACCGAAGCAGTGCAAAATAAACTGAAAACCGTGTTGGAGAGAAACCCTGGCTACACTACAATGGTTCATATAAAAATTGGTTTACAACATCTTGACAAAACGTCATCTACGTATGACGAACACAATGCAAAATATCTTACGTTTGCTCCCGTTACATCATGTGACGTTGAGAGAAGTTTCTCGCTGTATAAACATTGTTTGAATGACAAGTTTTACTTTTGAACAATTTAAAAAGTGTATTATTGTTCACTGCAATGTTTTTGAGGAACGAATAGATGATGATATGAACTGATGTAAATGGACTAGAGCTTCTTACACAGCCCTGCCCATTTGTTTACATGTTCTGAACTCCTGTACTACGCCGTCTGCTAGTCACCACGGAGTGTGTATAGTACGAGCGCACAAACATTGTAGGCGATGGGATATTTATCCTCGCTCTACTCATTACTGAAACTAAACTTCAAGCCATACACTAAACTCATCATGTTGCTGACGACATTCTGGATCTTATCAAAGGAAAAAAGCACACTGCAATTATAGAACCAAGCAAACATAGAAATAAAAAAAATAACAACATTGGCCACAGTAAACAAGACAACGTTCAATAGAAGCAAAAGTTATATAATGCTAATACCTAGAAAGAAACCAAAAACTTGGCAACAATTAAGCGTATACCTGGACAATGGCAAAATAGAACAGAGAGTATAAAATATTTAGGAATAATAGTAGGCAGCAGATTCAGATTCCATCACCACATTAACTATACAGTAGAAAAGTCAAAGAAACTAATACATGCACCTGCAAAATCAGCAAGAATCAACAGGGTACTGCATTCCAAAGTAATGACCATAATCTACAAAGGAGCAATCTTGCCAGTAGTCTCCTATGGAGTGCCTGTTTGGATAGATGCGTTAAAAACACAATACAGTGCCCAAAAAATAAGACAGGCACAAAGACTAATAAATACTAAAATGACAAAAGCTTTCAGAACTACATAAAATGAAGCTCTGTGTACTCTGGCTAGAACAACTCTGATCATCGCCAAACTAATAGAAATAACCAAGTATAACAATATTATAAAGGGAAGAGCACAACAAGCAAGCACAACAGCCCAACTTGACATTCCAGTTAACTATAAAAGATGGCCCCATCTGCAGATAACAGAATCATTGAAGAAAATAATGAAACAGACACATATGCAGTTCAAATATACACTTATGGCAGAAAAACTCAAACAGGGGTAGGTTCTGGCATTGCTATCATCTACCAGGACCAATCAGTATAAATTACACAATAGGTGCTGAAACAACCAAGTGGAAAACAAGTTGTACTGAAGGCCATTAAAATTCTAAATTCCACAGAAATTACTGATAAATCTGCAGCAGTGTGCACTAATAGCCAGATAATATTAGATGTTTTTCGGAACAACAGAAAACATTATCCCCTGATAGAGGAAATAAAAACTAACCTAAGAAACTTAAAAGTCCAAATAATGGAAGATACATTTTGCATGGCCCTAACATGCTGACCTGTCATGGCATGTAATACGTGCTCTGATTGGTAATCAGAGGATATGGTCGGTGAATTTATTTTGATAATTCTCCCGGTCAGGTCGGTGAGACCCGTAAACCAACGACAGGTGTGGTCCTCCAGACAGTCTGGGGGTTGTGAGAGAGCGATGTGACCGCCAAAACGTAAAAATATGGTGCTCTCTAAAAAGCGGTTACATTTACTGCTATTGCTCTCTTCAATATTAATGCATTGTCTGGCAAAACATTTAAACAGAATTGGGATATATTCTTCACCACTCTGTCCTCTATGTGATCTGCAAGAGGAAATGGATCGAGACCACCTTAAAATATGCCCGGCCACTTCTAGTGCCCCATTCATCAGTGAAAAATATTGGAGAGCAAGAGGATTAATGACGTCATTGTCAGAAATCCAGCATTAGCTAACAACAACATTTTGCATGGGTTAAAGTGCATGTAGGAATTCAGAGAAATGAACTTGCTGACACATTAGCTAAAGAAGTAGCAAACAACCCAGCTACAGCAATAGGTGTGATCTAATGCCCATTAGAACAACGAAAAGTGAACCGGGAGAAGGAAGCCTGAGATGGTGGAAAAATGAGTGGAAAACCATACAGAACGTGCAATTACAAAGACTGTTTTCCTAGCATTAAGAAAACACTTCTAATCTAATCTATTAAGGAGTGTCAACCTAATGCCATATGCACCCTGACCACCCTGATCTATTGTGCTCTCCTTCATTTCTCAGTCTCCTAGAATATCTGTATCTCTGATAAAGGTAGCAAGTCTTTTCACGGAGATTTCTTCAAGCTCATGCAGTTGTATGAGCCCTTTCTCAAAGTTTTGACTCTTTTCCTCGCCAGTGCTTCACATTCACACACCATCATCTGCCTTGCCACATCTCCTACATGTAGGATCTACATTTATTCCAATCTTGTATAGATGTACCTTTAGTTGACAATGTCCTGTCAGCAAACCTATTATCCAATCAAGTTTCAATTTATCCATTGTTAACAGTTCCTTGGTTCTGCCTTTGTCAATCTTTCTAATAGTTGACTTTGAGTATTTATGCCCTTCAACTGACAACCAGTACCCTTCATGCTTTTTGTCAGTGCATTTGCTTAGAACCCCTCAAACAAATTCATATGATAGTCCTGGTCTAGTTAAGAAAACACTTAAGATGAAATTAGCTCTAACACATAATTTTACAGCTGTAACTATTGGCCATGGAAAGTTCAGTGAATACTTTCATAGATTCAAATTAACAAATGATTCAACATGCTTGTGTAGAAAGAAACCATTTTAAAGAAGTAGTGACACAGAAAGGTGGGGAGTGACCTGTTAACAAATGAGAACTGTGAAACTATTTCTAAAATATGTAAATAATATAGACTTTGAAGTTTTGAAAATAACTGTGAGAACATAGTTGTATGAAACCAATAACCATTGCACAGTAGTGCTAGGTAACTATAATTATGCAGAACATATGCATGCATGTGCACAGGCATATGCGCACACCACAGGGACCTTTTTGTTACAATGTTTTTCAGGGGACCTCAAAACGTGTATTCCCACTGAAATCTCGATATTCAATTTTTGGGTGGAAAGCAGTATCTTCTCTGCCTACTAAGTACGTGGTAGGGAAATTAAAAGTAGAAGAATATAATTGCAATTTATATCTTAATTTATGTGATTTCTCCCTTTGTCTTTAACCAAAATGTCATTCAATATCCCTTGTACTTAAAGTCTGTTCACCAGCTCATGGTCCCTGGCAGGAATACAGCAACTCAGTACTTCAGTTAGTAATTCTAGATACGCAGTGATACAGTGAAGCTGAACTGGTACTTCTGGTTGTACGTAATATAAGTGCAATCAGAAGCAGCTTCTGTTTCAAATATAGCTATGTACCTAGAAGTACTTTTTGACATACTGACTTGCTGCATTCTTGCCAGGGGCCATGAGCTAGTAGACACACTGTACATTGGAATCCATATTTGTTTATTTATTCACTCACTCACTCACTCACTCACTCACTCACTCACTCACTCACTCACTCACTCACTCACTCACTCACTCACTCACTCACTCACTCTCACTCACTCATCTATTTATTTATCTATTTGTAATGTGAACATTACAGGTTTCCCCAATTACAGTGTTCACTTAAAATTTGCAGTATCAGTTTGATTATGTTAAGGTTGTAAGGGGATTTTTAATAGTACTTCATGTCTGCCCTTACTACAAATGGCACCACAGATGATACATTGATAGATGCAATGAAATGATAATTTGGGAAGGAGATATTCCAGACCTATGTTTGCCAGTTATGAGGACTGTGGAAAACCTGGAAAACATCTCTGTCAGGAGAATTGTTCATTATTTTGTTGGAATTAGGTTTACAAGGATTTGAAAATTAGATTATGCAAAATGAAAATTTCAGTCATAAATTTCTTCTTTGTGTGGTGATTAGAAGCCTTAAAATACTCAAGTGTGACATAATGAAACTCATATTCTTCTGTAATTAGTATCTTTGTGTTGCTGTGAAGTATTAGCCTATTGTAATCTGATATATTCCAAAGTCGGTTTTTTCCTGGTGCATGTTGATAAAGATATAGTGTGGAGAATAGACACTGAAGGCTGGCTCCTATAGCGCAGTTGGTAGAGTACCTGCCTGCTGTGCATGGGGTCCCAGGTTTGATTCCCGGCAGGGGGGTAGAAATTTTTCTCCAGCCAGGATTATTCCTCAACCTTCCCTGAGTCTGGAAGTATAATGGCAGCTCCGTGGCTGAGTGGTTAGACCGCTTGCCTACCACCTAGGCGGGATCCGCATGTGGTATTCGTGGTGGACGAAGCGGCATCTGGGCGGGTTTTTTCCGATTTTTTCTGCCATTCATTCCACCAATTGCTCCATTATTACCCTTCCAATCATCCATTTCGCCTGCATTTCATATCATCCTCTTCCTCACTATCATACCTGATGCTTGGCTGACCACTAGAGATCCCTCTGCTCCCCGACAGGCGCCTGACCCTAGGCTGGCTTGTAAGTCCTACATAAGGGGAGAGTAATCAGGGAAAGAAGAAAGAATAGACACTGAAACATCAAGGTTCATTTTCTACATAACTTTGACATGGTGTGGAACTAAAAATGCTTGGCTGCAAGTACAGTCTAAATAATGGGCCATCCAAATGCTATTTAACAGTTACTCATGGGCTTCACTCTTTATTTTCCTTCATACTTCTAAAACTGTTGAAAGAAAAAACCAATGGCATGCTCATTGAGTGCAATTTGAGCTTAGCATATTTCTTGTAATATTTCTGTACTTACACATATTAAATGCCCAAATTTTATTTTTAGATGCTTTGGTTGGTAGTAGAGGTCTGAGAGAAAAGGGAGTTCAAGAGCGTGTTCTGTCAACTTTGCTCACAGAAATGGATGGCATTGGGATTAGCCTGCAGTCTTCTCCAGGAATGGTAATAATAAAATAACAAGTTTTAAAAGTTCAGCAAGGCTAAATCCACCAATATAATAAATAATGTAAAGACCACAGGCTTCATTTATCTTAAATATGAGGTGTAAGTTGTTGAAACTAAGTGAAGCCTGAGGTCTCTATATTATTTGTTATACTGGTGGATTTAATTTGCTTCGCTGTTAATAGCTTTAGGTTTGTATATCAACAAGGTTAGCTTTTGTTGTGCTAACTAACATTGCCAGTGTCCCAGAAATTTGTTTCACAAGAGTTTGAGGTGGTTTTTAAATGTTGTTTTATTTATCTTCAGGGTCTACTGGTTTGTAAAACAGGGGCATTCTGAGCAAATGAGAACTCCAAGTTGAAAAATAAGTTTTGTTTTAATTATTGAAGCAAAATTATAAGCATGTATGTCAACTTTCACATTAATATTAAATTTCCACTTTGTATTAACTCTTTAAAGTCTCTTACTATGTATTATGTCTTTACAAAACTTAAATACTTCTCAATTAAAGACAATTTTTCAATGACTCCATTGTTGTAACTATGCATAGTTACCCCCTCCCCCCCCCAAAAAAAAAATTAAAATAACTCTAATGAATTGGAACAAATATAGGTACTGAAATAACAGATGAACTGTTACAAGTTGTTTTGCATGCCAGTATATCTGATGATGGATGCTGTTGTATTTAAGCTTAAATGCCATTTGGTAAGTTGAAGCAGACATGACAAATCCAATGCCATGACCAGGACTCAAACCGTGGATCTTTGACTCCCCATGTTTACACATCGCTTGAGGTAGACAGAGCACAAACAGTAATAGACATCAATTTATGATAGTCTGTAGGGGCATTTATAGGGTGATAGGGTGTGTCTTCTGATATCGATCTCTACCAGTATGAAAGGGGACAAGTTACCTCCTCTCCCTTCCAGTTGAAGGAGGTGGCTATACCTATTTGTAATTAGCAAATGAGTTGACAACACCAGCATATGTATGCTCTATTGGTTCAATACAGAAGACAAGGCAGCAACACAGAACTGCAAGGTGACAGTATCAGCCAAGAAAAAGAAAGTATGACATAATAAGGTAGCGTACAAATGGTAAGGAATGAGGTGACCACAAGAAAGCAGTTCTGATTTCATTCCATGCTGTTTGTACCAAGCCAAGGTACCATATGTTCATTAAACCTGAACATTGGCACAAGGAACTGAATATCCGTGGTTCACATCCTGTCAGTGGCATTGGACTTTTCAATTTACTTCACATAAATGGTAGGCATGATAGAACAGTTATCAATTAAATGCCATTGTTCTTGAACGGGATCAAACCCATGTTACTGTATTACCTGAGCTGATATTGGGAAAAGTAATAACATTTAGAATAATTTTCATTATTTTTCATTTTTCCTTGGTTTTCCAACCATTTTGCCCATGAACTTACTGTTTTCAATTTGCATGGGGTATGCATCTAAATGTGGATGTATTTATTTTTCAACTTGAACTACTGTCACTGGATAACTTGAACTCTATAGTTTATAAATAGCTGAAGTTCAAGGAACTGCTAAATACATATGACTTGCCAAAGATATATAACAATGTTTTCTGTAATATCTGTATCTTTTAAAAATGTCTTTCCTCCTGTAACAATTATATATTATGGCTAAAATTCTAATGGTATATTGTGGGATAAAGGTTTTCTCAAAGTTGAATTTACTTCCATCCCCCACCTCTCTTCTGCAAATAAATTATGTTGAATCTTATGTATTTACTAATAGTTTTGAATATCATCAAATGTAGAAACACAGATAGTTTAATCTATAGAGTATCTCCATCAGTGGGCAGTGGGGACAATGTTGTGGTGTATACCATATTTCTTTCATAATTGTGGCCATTGTATAATGGTCATACCTTGATTTACAGACAAGCTATTAGGACCTAAGCTTTTCACCTTTTATATTCCAGGCATTTCACTATTGGGAAATATTACAAAATAATGTACTACTAGTGCAACCTGTTAGGTTTATGGAAGAGAATACAGAGTGTGCATCCTATTGGAATATATGCCTCATTGTCAGTGCCATTATTTGCCGCTGAGATGATGGCTAGCCCATCAATAAATTTGATTGGTTCAATTACCTAAAGCATGGGAATTAGCAGATGGAATTAGCAGACGTGACTACATGATAAGCCAATGAAGCGGCAAGTCATGTGGACCATTTAGTTAGCACATGCCAAGTCAGTAACATCTTATTCTTCAATTTTGTGTGTTTGTTTCTATAGTCATTCTAATGAGTGCTTATTTTGTGAAACACCAGTATGGAGAAATATAGAACTTATACAACAAGTTTCAAATGAAGAGTGATTACATTTGCAGAACAAAAATGTAATCACGGCCGTGCCGTAGCCGAGTGGTTAGACCATTGCTTCTCACCAAAGTGGCCCAGGTTTGATCCCAAGCAACCACATGTGGGATTCATGGTGGACGAAGCGGCACTGGGGCAGGTTTCCTCTGGGTTCTCCAGTTTCCTCCGCCATTTCATTCCACCGGTGCTCCATCTTCATTCCATGTATCATCAATGTCACCACCTGCTGTGCCGTAGTAGTAAAAGCGGGTGTTAAACACTACAAAAAAGAAAAGAAATGTAATTGAGCTGCAGAAAAGGAGTTACACAAATTATGGACTTGTTCTGTAATCCGATAATATTGACTCCAGTCGAAAAATACATGTGATTCAACAGTTTTGCAAATGCTTTTATAAATAATGGACAAGTCTTAATTCAATAAATCCAGTCATATTCTTTTTTATTTACTGGAGTAAGTGTTTGCATTGCGGTGTCAGCATCATTTTTGTTTCCTCTCCTTCCCCTCTCATTTATTTTTAACTACAGTGTAGCGTGGCCATGCTTCAATATACTCATACTCCTGTTACTGTACACTAGTCAACACATCCAGTCTTAAATAATTTATTTTTTGTGTAATGGTCGCACTGTATGTTTTTACTTTATGAAGAAAGCATAAAAAGTGTGACAATTATGCAATGAAGTACAGTAAATACGGTAGTTTATTGTTTTGCATTTTACTTTCCCAACTGCTTAGTTTTAAGAAAAATGAATATGGGAAATTTTTTAATGAACTAAGAACTTTTGATAAGATGTCAATACTTCCTAGCATGTGTAGGAACAAAGAAGGAAACATTCTTACGCAACAAAATGCTGTTCTGGATAGATGGGAAAAATATTTTAGCGATATGTTTAAGGAAAAGGGAATAACAGAACTTACCAATGAAATAACATGTGTAAACGACAATGAGGAGCTACAACCTCCAGATCTAAATGAAATAACATACATAATTAATAACTTAAAAGCATACAAAGCAGCTGGTTCAGATAGTATACCCCCTGAACTAATACAATACGGGGGCAGAACCTTAAAAAAAAGTTTACACAAACTATTGGAAAAAATATGGAATAACGAACAAATACCAAGTAAGTGGAGTGAAGGAATAATTTATCCAATATACAAAAAAGGTGATCCATTAGAGTGTTCTAACTATAGACCTATTACTCTATTGAACATAGGATATAAAATCTTTGCAATTGTATTGAATAACAGATTAACAGAAATTATTGAAAACAAATTAAATGACTGTAAGGCAGGTTTTAGACCAGGTCGGTTAACAGTTGATATATCTTCCTTTCATAGAAGTTTGAAAACAGTGTTGTAATAATCAATTTAATTTAAAAGGTGAGTCAATTAATAACACTAAACAACACTTACAATATACTAAAGTAAGAACAAATTAGAAACTAAAAACTTCACTTATCTTAGTATGATTTGCTGACCCTGGGTTTCAAGCTGTGTCCAGCTCATTCTCAAAGCCATATAAACAAACTCGTTGCCAAGCTACAATCTTTTATTTTTTCTGAAAAACAATTACTCTTATTCAATTTTTATTTACCAATCTCTGAAAACAAAAATTTATAAATACAATCTATAGATGGTAATTCGAAGTTCATGACACGGTTCCTGTTTTTTAAAATAAAAATTTTTTCCCAAACCATTAAATCTATAGGATTACTTAATTGTTTTAATAATTTAACTTCTGGATTAATTTCATGATTAAATGACCAAAAATGATCTGCCACAGCTGATTTATCAGTTTGTTTATATTTAATATTTCTAAAGTGTTCTTTTATTCTGGTTTCTAGATGACGTTTAGTTTTACCAATATAAACTTTATCACAATCTAAACAGCTAAATTGATAAATGCCAGATTTTTTATAATTTGGTATTTTATCTTTTTTTGAAAAATTAAGTAAATTTTGTATATTAAATTTATTTTGAGGGACCAAATTTATTCCATATTCTTTAAAACTCCTTGTAAATTTTTTATTAGCCCATGGATGGTAAGTAAACTTTTTAAAAATACAATTATCTTTTATTTTTTTAAGGGTTGAAACTTCTTTGACAGCTTTTTGATACTTAAATTCCTCTATCCTTTTATGTATAAAATCTGTATTAAAACCATTAATTACTGCAGTGTTAATAATGTGTTTATATTCTATGTCAAATTCATCTTTATTAAGGGGTATATTTATTAACCTATAAATTAAACTATTAAAAACAGCAAATTTATGTGCAAAAGGATCAAAACTTTTATATTTTATGTAATTATCAGTGTGAGTATATTTTCTGTAAATACCAAATTTCAATTTATTGTTATGTCTTTTAATTTTTAAGTCCAGAAATGAAAGGAATCCATTATTCTCAGTTTCCAAAGTAAATTGTATAGCTTTATCTTGTAAATTTAAAAGTTTTAAAGCATCATTTATCTGTTTTTTAGGGACAACAGCAAAAATGTCATCCACATATCTATAATAATCATTTCTGATTACTGTCCACATGGGAACAAATCTTCATTTTAAAAAATAGAAACTGAATATTTAATTTTGACATTCCTCAGAAAGATATTTTCAGCAAGTTCCTTGAACTGTTACCAGAAGAAACATCAGAAGAAGCATCGCCATCTGCACCATGAAACACCATGGAAACCCAGTTATTGTTATTAATGGAGGAAAGTTAACCTTCACTTAACTTAACTAGTTAATTTTTCACTTAAATGAAATGGTTCAATAATGCAATGTTATTGTGTGCTGAAGGAAATAGGAAATGAGATGTGGGTGACTCGAGTACACCACCACATGGTGGTCTTAGTGTCTTCTATGGTTATTAAGGTCACCTATTGGCAGTATTAGACATTTGCCTTGCTAACAGATATTCAGAGTCTCTGGGTAGTTGTAGTACTTTGTGCTATTACTTGGTTCAACATTTTGTGAACTGCTTATAGCAGGTGAACTGTTGGAAGAAAAATTTCTGTTATTGAGATGGACAAATATCCTACAGTTAGCTTCAGACAAATGGCAATACATAACCCTCCAGCCTAAGTCATCAGATATGGGAAGAAGCAAAAGTAAACAATACTCTGTGCATTGCATATGATGGTAGTATTTTGCTACTTTAAACCAAACGCACATTTCTCTCAAAATGGAAAAGAAAGGAGAAAAAAAATACTTATCCCCTCTTCAGGTTTGAACTCGATTTCTCAGTTTCATTAGGTCCACAGTCAGTCGGCATATGGCCAAAGCACATGTTTTAGAACTGTCCTATATTTCTGTAGCTGTTTGCCATAACCTATTATCCATTGCAGTGGCGTGCAGCCACATGTTAAGTCTCCAATTTAAGCGCTTTTTGTAGCGCTACAATTTAGAAGTGCTTCAGAGAGACAGCAGACAGGCTTCACTAAGTTCCTAACAAGCACTATTTTGATTCCAGGGGATTATATTGATATATTTCTTTCTGGTTATGACTTATTGGTCACAGTCCTGAATTACTTTGAATATGTATAACTTATTAACTTGATGTCATAGACCATTGGTTTCCTGTATCAAATTGATTGTCTATAAACTCTCTATTACCAGAAAAATTTGAGCGGTGTTATTCATTTACACCCTGTATACAAGCAACAGGGCATTAGACTACTACTACTACTGCTACTCTTACTCTTACTGCTGCTGCCACTGCCACTGCCACTGCCACTGCCACTGCCACTGCCACTGCCACTAGTACTAGTACTAATACTAATATTTTTCTCAAAGGGAAGATATTTGATGTTTTATCTCTTGACCATGCAAACAAAACAGAATTTCAGTCATCATAAGTGCAACCTGCTTATAAAAGATTTGACTATTGCTTAAATCCTACTGTATTCCCTATTCCCCTTACAAGTACAAGAAAATTAGCAATAAAGGAATGTTTATCTCAATATGAAGTAGATAGAGGAATAAGCATTTGTAAGAATAGTTAGTACAAGGGTAGAATAAGTCATATAAGTGCAATACACCAGATTTTTTTCACATGTCATGTGATCAGGGTTGCCAACTCGTACGATAATTATGGGGGCATACGATAATTTTAATGTTTGTATGATGGTTGTCAACCCGTACGATAATTATGGGGGTGTACGATAATTTGAATGTATGATAGTTCGATATCGGTGAAATATCACTTTCACTGGTTTGTCACTCCAGCGAAGTGAAACTAGTTACAAATAACACCACCTTTGTCCTCATTGTCTGCCTCCACCCCATAGGTACTAAGCCTACTACTCTTTATCCTCTTACTGCCAGTGTGGCCAGGTCTGATAATCTCAAAGAAGAAGGCACTGTTCAGAAAATTGACGATCAATGTAGAAAACTCTGAATACGTGCTATTCCGTGTGAAATAAAGAATATGCCTGAACCTGACAGTTTCTGGAGTGCTGTTAAACACATGTCACCTTGGTGGAAATACTGATTTCAAAGAACTGGCGGAGGTTGCATTATCAGTGGTTTCCTTGCCCTACAGAAGCACTTCTTGTGAAAGAGTTTTTTTTCTAAACTGGGTTTAATAAAAACCAAAGTTAGAAACAGATTGGCACTAGATACGGTAAATGAACTCATTTTGTCGTCTCAACTTATGAAAGAACGTGGTAGATTGTAAAATCTGCAAGTCACCGAGAAGATGTTAAGGTTTATCTGAACAACAAATTTGTGCAATGCTGCAATGGTTGAGGAAGCTGAACTTTCAGATGAATAGTGCGAGAAACATAAGTGCTAAAGTTGTAATATTTGTTGAGGTCATCAATCTTGTAAGTGGATATAATAAACATCATTATTCTTATATTTTCATAAGTATTATACTGATATTTTTATTGTTGTAGCGTTTGCTTTATGATGTACGATAATTTTGAATCCAAATCTATAATTTTGAGTGACTGGTACAATAATTTTACTTTTAAATGTTGGCAACCCTGCATGTGATATAAACATTTGAGTGTTAATTTGGTTAAAATTCATGAGTAGAATGATTATACTTTAGTTTCACTTACTATTTTACATTATTTTTGGACAATTGTTTCGACAGCAACTGTCACCATCATCTGCCATATGCCTACTCAACACTTACCTAAACACTTACATAATTCTATCTTGAAATTATTTCTAGCAAAAATGTTTGTTGATTGGTTTAAAATGGATAGCATAGTCTTTTTTTGTATATGAATGTATAATATACAATTGAATCAAAATAACACAAAACAACTTCCATGCATGGTTCAGGGAATCTGTTTAAGTATTTTCATACAGCAATATATATATATATATATATATATATATATATATATATATATATATATGTTTCATTGACAAGCTATGCAACATGTCAAGAAAAATGAAATTCTACTAAATTGATTTCTGCTCCCATTGGAACATGGCCAATATTTTATTTGTTTTGAAATATGGCTTGTATTCACTTTTTAACACTGTTAATACATCTAGTGAGAGCATATCACATTAAGTGGATACCTCAAGTTTCTAGTTAAAAGAGTATATAAACACCTAATTAAGTTAAGAGAAAACTTCAAGTTATCTGGGAGGTTGAAGATTGATGCACACAGTCAGTCGGAGTGGCTCAGTTGGTTAGACGCTGGCCTACTGATCCCAAGGTTGCAAGTTCAAATCCGGCCCAGACCAATGGTTTTTAAGTGTGCTTAAAAACGGTAGCTCCCTGTCAGTAGATTTACTGGTATGTAAAAGAACTCCTGCAGGACGAAATTCTGGCACACTGGTGATACTGATGTGATCCTATCAATTGACTGTGTCGTTAAACAACAAAATAATTTAATTTTTTGATAGATGCACAACTGTTATATGGTAACCCATTTACCATAATCTGGTATCAAGAGAGTAAATGCACCTAGAAATCCTTTCTGCAAAATTTCATCTAGCCTTTACATATGCATATTTCCAATAACAAAATATTGAATTAAATCCTTTAAGTCATGTCTGAAAATTGTTTGGTGTTATTCTGATTCATTATGTACAAGGGATATGTTAAGAATGGTAACAGAGAAAGTATTACATGTGTTACATATCATATTTTTATTTCTAATACAGGTGAATGATGCAAGTATAAGTAGCACTGGAGTGGTTGTAATTGCTGCTACAAACAGGCCTGATATGTTGGATGATGCATTGCTTCGTCCAGGACGATTTGATAAGCTGTTATACGTCCCTGCTCCAGACGAGAAAGATAGACTTAATATTTTGAATGTTCTTACTGCAACCGTGCCTGTAGATATTTCTGTTGACCTTCAGGCCCTCGCTAAAGCAACTGATTTATTTTCTGGAGCAGATCTTGGAAACTTATGCAAAGAGGTATAGTGATTAACATATGACAAGTTTTGATTAATCACACATTTTCTTGCAAAGAAATAATGTAATTTGTAACTTAAAAATTATCCTGTATGCATTTTTCTCTCTTAACATATATAGCATAGATTAGTGCATCAGGAACAAACTAGCATACTAAGTACAGAAATTAAAAAAATAATTAGGTTTCATAGTATGTGTTGTATTTATTTGAATACAAGAGACCTCAAATGCAAGACATCTCCCATTTTCCAGAGCCTAATTTTGGAATTTAGCAGTAGTGATTGTTTCATTTATTTCCTAAATCTTTTCTACTCATCAGTAGTGAACACTATAAATACAGCAACAACAGCAATGATGATAATAATGAATGTGATTTTATATCTAGACACTACACAATGCATTGTTGTAAATGCTTACTATAACATATTCATGCAGAAATGCACATGGTAAATAGAGAAGACTGGCAGAGATGGGAGAAGAGAAATGTAAATCTGGCTTTCAATGTACAACCATCATATCCCAATACAATGTTATAGCCACAGATCGGGAAGGAAATCCTCCATTTCTATTTTAACTTTAGAAGAAAGTTTTTTGTTAATGGGAAACCTTATAATCCCTTTAAGTGTGTCAGTAATTCACTAATTTTACAATGCAAAATGAAACACACAAAATCTGGCTGTTATACTGTGACTTTCATAGCAACTTTCCACATTTCCTGTGTGCTTCTCCACTGACAACACCCAACTCATACCTGAAAATTTGAGACTTCCCTTTTCCTGCATGCTAATTGGAGAATGTACATTGCAAATGCATGACTACTTATGGTTTTTAAAATTAGCATTTTAGAAAAAACCAGTGTCTTGTATTCAGATAAACACAATGTTTTTGCTGCAGTATTATCATTTTCCGGTGTACATAAAGGTAATTGAAAGGGTTTGTCATCCAGAAACTTCATTATGCTTATTTGTAGAGTCAGAATAAAGGCTATTAAGGGATTTGAGGTGTGCATTTTCAGTATTATAATAAAGTGTCAAGGAAATAAATGCATATCACATGCAAATTATGTTGTTATAGTCAACTGTCTGGTTTGTTAGATGTTAGTGTGACCATCTGCATTCTTTTAAATCGAATATGAGTGGCTTGGATTTGTTAACAGTTACCATCTAAATACTATTTAAACCCAGAACATAATGGAATTACGATTGTAAGTTGCCCTTGGGGTACTTATCTCAGATATGAGATTCCCTAGTGGTCTACCAGGAAAATATGAATCAGTTGGGGAATTTAATGTCATACTGGCAAGTTGTCATGATAGCTCAGTGGTTAGAGCAGCCACACATAAAGCGGAAGATCCATGGTTCAAATCCCAGCTATGACATTGAATTGTTTAGTCCTGATTCTACCTCTCAAACATTGCTCACACCCGGCTTGTGTGTTTAAAAAACCAGCAGTAAGCTGATTGGCATAAAATAACAATTACCATCTAAAGCGGTGGTATTCAACATTTTTTCTCTGCATACCCCCAGAGACAATTTTCCATTTCAGTCCATACCCCTATGCCTAGCCCTAGAGTTATCCTTAAATCCAATTAACCATATCTAAAATAGATTATATTTATGCTTTGTTTAATACTACACAAAGAAGGATTAAATGAAATGAAATTTTACCTACCATCTAAGAAGTCTTTGCATACCCCCAGGTTAAATATCACTGATTTAAAGGTTATTTAAACCTGGGACATAAAGTACTTAGGATTGTAAGTCGCCCTTGGGGTACTTATCTCAGATGTGAGATTCCCTAGTGGTCTACTGGGAAATACAAATCAGTTGGGGAAGTTAATGCCGTACTGGCAAGTTGCCATTGTAGCATGTTTTGCAGTACATTGGCTGGCAAAAATAATTACTTATGCCTGTTTACTTTGAATATGGTGATTCAGTTGTTTAGATGTCTGTAGAGAATTGCCAAACAAGCAAACATATTAACTCCTTATATATACATATATAATTTTTCTTTACAGGCAGCACTGTGTGCATTAACAGAAGATGGCATGGTTGTGAATCAAATCAGGCAGAATCATTTTCTCAAAGCCCTAGCAGAACTCCGACCGTCTCTTTCTCAACAGCAAATAGCATGGTATGAGTCATATAGTAAATCAAAAAGTTAACTTATGTTCATGTACATTCATGTATTTTATATATTTATAAATAATATTAAATATATATAGCATAATTGCAAAATGAGTTACACATTTTAATGTCCTGTCCTTTTTAATTAATTCTTTGTTCCTTACTAGAGCAGTCATCAGACCTCACAAATAACAGGAAAGTCAGCAGTTGCTGCAAGTGTTTGAGACCGGCATTATGAAATAAGCAGACACTGCATAAAAGGCACTTAAAGGTTACATTTCAGGCACCTAGAGGGTTACCAAAATAATAAAATCACGCAGGAAAAAGGCATTTAAAGATTAAAACGGGAGGAAAAAGCACTACTCTTCTATGGCTAGTGCACAGTCTGGTTCAAGTTTGAGCACTTTTAGCCTTATAAACATCCATATATTCATAGTTTTTAACTTGAGATATACTTTAGGAAGTCATATTTATACTTGTGATTGAGTTCTGCTGAAAAACCTACATTATGTAATTTCTATCACCAAACACAGCATTGAGATAGCAGGTGAAGAAAGTCATCCTGTAAGCTGCAGGAATCAGATACATTAAGATGGGATTACAGTGAAGTTAACATAACATGATTTGTAACATAACATAACATAACATAACGTGATTTGGAGGTAGCATGTATATCTGAAATTCAAGAGGTCCTGACTTCGAATCTTAGTAGTAAGGAAGAGCTACCTAGGTAAGGTTTCTTTGCTGGAGTTTTTCTTTAACCTGAAAAGATGAATGTCTGGTAACTCTAAGAGAACCTTGGGCATGTTTGAGTATCATTTCACAATTTTGTTAATTCATCATCTGATATGCTCTACCTGGTTCAAGGACATTAATCATCAAGCCGTCGTCCTCCCAAAAAGGAAGACAACATAACTTGACACTACATATCATAAAGGTTCATAATCATAATATTTGTATCCAAATGAAGCTGAAGAACTTGGACAGAAATAAAAGCTTATGAACAAAACTCAGTCTTTAGACCTATTTGACACAACATTAGATAGCTATAATTGGTAAAAGAATCCAAAAAACTGAAACTTTTGTGTTTTGAAACAGATTTTGCTAAATTTATAATATCCTACTAATGACTGGCTACATTTTTCACCGATGAATCCAGCTTACCAAATAATGAAGGTACTGATGCCGGTGCAGTATGCTCACTGTTTTCCTTTCACATAAAATTGAAGTTAAAGTCTACAAATTTTAATGATGAAATTTCAGCAGTCCTTCTCAGCTTATAAATCTCCTGTGTCAAATAAACATTATGTAAGAGAGTTGTAATACTATTTGATTCCAAAGTGCCTATAATTGTGATAGCATTTGACACAACGGCAAAACTTAATCCTGTAGAATTAGTTTGGGCCAGAGTTAGCAAAGTTTAAAAATTGAAAATATTATGCTACTTACACCTATTCATGCACACTATAATTAATACACTATAATTACCAATATGTGTCCTGTATAACGATCCAGCAGAAATGAACGAAGACCACTTGAAGATCTGTGAAGCATTAAGATCAGAAGAAACTACAGTTCAAAAGTATTGGAAAGCATGAATGCTAATGGCTTCATTGCCAGATGCAAGGCACTAGAAAACAACAACATAATTAATACTTTTTGTAAATGTAAGCTATCATATCTAACTTAATACTGATTTTGAAAAAATTTACTCAGATGCAGTGTGCTGTAAGCTATATACACATGAACATTTTTGCAAAAGTCGGTAGATGCAAAAATTTCCAAAAATGAGTTATATATTATATGCTTTTTAACTTCTAAACTAACCTGTGAAATTAGATTTAGCAAAGCACAAATTGTGGCATAATCAGAGACACCATTACAGGCTTTTTCAAAACTCAATGGATGCAGCCTCTTAGTCAAAGCAAAACTTGATACATACTTTACACCATATTTTAAATGATGATGATGATGACGAAGACGATGACGATGATGATGACGACGATGACGCCAACGATGACGCCAACGATTATTATTATTATTTGCCTATAGACGTACAATACATATGTTTCAAGCATTGTCACATCTAAATTCTTTATATTATTTACATAACTGTAGTTCTATTTTTAAAATTCATCTATTCCATGGGTGCACAAATAGTGCTCTGAGCGCGAACGCTCGGTACGAGCGGGCTAGCCACAATGACAGCTCGTAGAGCGCTGACTGTGTGATAGAGAAGGATGACGTAGGGCAGTTTTAAAGCAGTTGTCTGGTGGACTGTGTGTTGTGTGTAGCCGGTTGCTAACGCTCCCTGCTTAGGTATCCTTCTATAATGGAGGAATCTGAAAGGCGGAAAAGTGACCATCAGGCAAATACTTTCAATGTTGCATGGGAAAGTGATTACTTTTTCATAGCAGCTGGAACAAATTCTCAGGGCCTTATATGTCAGAAAATTTTGAAAGGTGGAAAAAAGCATAATATAAGCGTCACTACGACAAAACACATAAAGATGTTTACAGTGAGCTTGTTGGTGAAGATTGCAGTAAAAAGGTTCGAGAGTTGAAGGTTGCATTATTACCTGAGGGAGGTTGGAATTCATAATAATTTATTACTAGTGAAGTTAGTTTCCATGTTTAAATATCACGAAAACATGGAAAATTGTGAATTTGAATATGTATTTATTTATTATTTACAGGAGTGTGGCGAACCAACAGTGTTTAATGAGGCTATGCTGCGCGTGAGTTACAAACTGTCATATAATATTGCAGCAGCAGGTAAACCATTTACTGAAGGCGACTTTATAAAACAATGTATGATTAATGCTGCGGAACTAGTGTGCCCTAACAAAGTGTATCAGTTTGAAGCGATCCCACCCTCACGTACCACAGTTGCTCGCCACATCAGAGACATGGCACAAGACGTGTAGCTTCAGCTCATACAAACAGCAACTTAGTTCGTGGTGTATTCTTTAGCACTCGATGAGTCAACAGATGCATCTGATATGGCCCAGCTAGCTATATTCGTGCGCGGTGTAGACAACAATCTCCACGTTACAAAAGAATTGTTAGATTTTGTCCCATTAAAAGACACTACTACAGGCAAAGATATTTTTCATTTTTCACAGTGTTGAGGATTCTTTAAATGCCATTGCACTACCCTGGGATCGCCTGGTATCCGTAACAATGGAAGGAGCTCTGGCAATGTGTGGCCAACGTTCAGGGTTTGTAAGTTTCGTTCTAAAAAAGGTTAAAAATGCTGGTGGCTCTGAAGTGATTGGAGTTCACTGTCTCATTCATCAACACGTTCTCTGTTCCAAAGTAGCGAAGCTTGGTACTGTGATGGAAACAGTGGTAAAACATATTAATTATTTAAAATCACATGGGCTCACACACCGACAGTTTCAAGAATTTCTCCGTGATGTCAATGCAGAGTATGGAGATATTCTCTATTATTGTGCGGGAGGGTGGCTAAGTAGAGGTAAGATGTTAAAAAGATTTTACCATCTTCGTGATGTCATTTGTCAATTTCTTGAAATGAAGGGGAAACCTGGACCAGAACTCAGTGATCCCACCTGGGTAGCCAACCTTGCATTTCTTGTGGATATTACTGGACACCTCAACAAATTAAATATTTCTCTTCAAGGAAAGAACCAGCTCATTCTCAATATGATGAATGAATTATGAGCTTTTTGTCGCAAACTTATACTTTTCATAAGTCAATTACGGTGTGGCAACATGGCTCACTTTCCAACCTTACAAAGTGCTTGTGATGGAGTGGTGTTCAGTGATTACGTTGAGGTATTAAATGATATTCAAAATAAATTCGATTCTAGATTTCAAAACCTTGATTCACTTGAGAAGTAATTTCAAATACTCCCAGTTATTTTCTCAACATCAGTTGAAATGGTGTCTCATGATTTGCAACTTGAACTTATTGATCATCAGTGTGATATAAGAGCTAAAGATCGTTTCAACAATACCACTAACCTGAGTGATTTTTACAAGACTGTACCTCAACAAAAATATCCATGACTACACAGGCTAGCTGCGAAAATGATCTCATTGTTTGGTTCGACATACGCCTGTGAACAACTGTTTTCTATCATGAACTTAAATAAAAACAGGTATTGAACATCTATGACTGATGTTTCATTAAGGTCAGTACTTTTTCTTTCAGCTGCCAATCACATAAAACCACGTTTTGATGTATTGGTAAAGAGACATAAAATATGACTAGTTTGTACGTGGATTTAATCTGCTATAGAAGGCAATAATTTGTTTAAAAAATATTTTTCCTAATCATAAATTACTAAAATAATATTTTGAGAAATCATTTATGAAAGCTTGCACTTCTTTTCGTGTACTGATCAGCCACAATATGAGTGCACTCGGTGAGAAGAGTTAGTTTAACATATTATTGGCAGAGACAAAGAAAGCATCTCGACGATGTAATCGGTGAGGCTACAATAAAAGGTTATCTCATAAGGTCACATTCTGTATTATAAGCCACTGCAATAAACGTAAAGCACAGAGAACTTTGTGCCATTGTTACAGTTAGGACATAATAACAAATTTGATATAGCACTCTTAGCAAAAGGTGAATGTTACTACCTTTTCAATGAAAAGTCCCTTCAATGTCTTTGGTTACCAGTATCAAATGCTGACAGCCAGAGATTTTTTTCTATATATCGTATAACTTGGTTGTAATAGACAGAAGGGCAATGAAAAATGAAATTGCCATAACTTCTTGCATACTGCAATTTGGTGATGCTGATTTATGGGCAATGACCCTGATGTCTAATGCATGATATGCATGTTTTGATTCATGTCATGATAATAAAATAAATGTTTCAATTTGGAGAAATTTCGAACAATAATGTTACAGTAACATTACTCACCTGTTAATTTTAAATTCAGTAAAGTCTATGTGCATTAATTGAGCATTTTTTCAAAATTCAATAGATGCAAAATTTTATGAAATTGAGTTATATATAGTATCTGCATAATTTTCATCTTCTGTATCGCTCTGTGAAATCAGATTTTGCAAAATTTGATTCTTGTTCTATGTAGAAGGTAGGGAATATTAGCAGTTTTTTCAAAACTCGATAGATGCACTTGCTCAGTTAAAGCAAAGGTCGATAGATACATTTTATGATCCAGAATGTAGCAACCTCAATTCTATCAAATGCATGTTGGCATTGACTGCCATCTCACTGTTGCGATTCTTGGAATGCTCAATCATTTCTGCAAGCTTTGTACACTGCTGCATTGTTGGCAATAACTGCGAACTCAGGTTGTGCGCTTGGATTTCACATTCATTTCTGCAAGCTTTTGTTTTGTTTTTTGTTCCATTTATATCCCGCCTTTAACTGCAGAGGCATATCGGCAGCCTTGCCTATTGGTAATGGTGTTACTCATTGAACACTGGGTTTTTCGGTCTTTGGGGGTTTTTGTATGTTAAATTCACACACACTCACACTTTCATTCATACTTCCAGACTCAGGGAAGAATGAGGAATAATCTTGGCTGGAGAAAAATTCTTACTCCCCTGCCAGGAATCGAACCCAGGATCCCTTGCACAACAGACGGGTGCTTCTGCAAGCTTTGTTATACTTACATGGCATTTTTATTCTTAGTTGAGACACTGCACTGTACTATGCACAATGAACAGGAGCTCAGATTGTGAAACTGTACCAGTCGTAGAATGCGCTGGAGGTATTAGTATTGTCAATAAACAGAAAAAACAATTTTTCTCAGAAATGCATTTTGTGCATCTATCGAGTTTTGAAAAAACGCTCCTCAATTTCACCTGAAAATTTGTGCGAAATTAATGCAAATTTTTAGTATAATATTCAACAGAAAACACCGCTAACTTAAATTAATAATGCAAATTTTTCAAATAATTACTACCAAAACATTTTCCCTTTGATGATGCTCTTTCGCATATTATTTATTGTGCTGGGAAAGAAAGAATAAGTTCCTACTGTGAACACATCAGCAGGTGAGTACTGTTTTCATTGTACGACTGTACATTCCCAGTATTGCCTTTCCCCTCGCATTCCTTCGCTCTGCGCAGATCCCTACACTTAGGTTAGTAAACAAACCTGTGGCGTCCTCCTTAAAGTGTATTCATATCGTGGCCGAGTAGTACGTACTGTACGATACCTGTCCTCGCTGTCCACTCGTAAACAAGAGTGCTGCCAGTACCTATACTCCGCTTGCGAGCCGTGAGCCGGCTTCAGGAGCGCAAGCACTGTGCAAGGCTGATCTATTCTATATATACACATTTCTATCAAGTATCTTTTCAGTTCTGTTTTGAAACCATTGCCAGGTAATGTGTTTAGTTTATTTGGCAATTTATTGTAAAATATAATTCCTTTCCGTAATGGGTCTTTTTCAGCTGATTTTGTTCTTAATGCTAATCTATGAAAATTATCACATCCTCTGGTATTGAAATCATAGAAATTGCTATTTCTATTTACACTATTTTCAGTTCTATGTACAAGCAGTATTAATTTATATATACAATGAGGTTACAGTTAAAATCCTTTCCTTTCTGAAAGTTGGTCTACATGAAATTCTATTTCCTAATTTATATATTATTCTCAAATACATTTTTTGTAATTTTAATATTCTGTTTATATTTACAATCCCACTACTACCCCATATTTCAATTCCATAACTGAGATGGCTATATATTGAAGCATAGCATACTAATTTTAGTGACTCTGTATTCATATAGTTAGACAAATTTCTTAGCAAATACACACCACTACTAATTTCAATGACTCTGTATTCATATAGTTAGACAAATTTCTTAGCAAATACACACCACTACTAATTTTATTGCATATGTTCTCAATCTGTTTATGAAAATTTAAATTTTGGTCAACTTCAATACCCAGAAAATTTATGGATTCTTTCTGTTCCATATCTTTACCATCAATTACAATATTATCAAATTTTAGACTTAGTTGATATTCAAAAATAATTAAATTACTCTTTTTTATAGTAACTTTTAAATTATTATCTTTTATATAATTTAGTATTAGTGAAGTTTGATTTATTAGATTTTAACTGGTTTGCTGATTTATTCCAAAATAATACAGAAGTATCGTATGCATATGTAATTGTCTTATAATCAATGGAGTCTGGAAGATCATTTACATAAACCAAATATAATAATGGGCCCAGCACAGATCCCTGTGGTACTCCTAATTTAACGATATATTCTGATGAAATTTTAATGACTTTATTCCTATTTTTATAGTTTATTTCAGTACATTGCTTTCGATTTGTCAAATATGATTTAATTATTTCAAGCAGCTTCCCTCTGATACTATAGCTTTCTAATTTAGCAAGCAAAAGTAAGTGATCTGCTGAATCGGAGGCTTTAGATAAATCAAGGAATAACTCCACCACTTTATCATCGTTTTCAAGATGTTCAATTATCTCATGAATTAGTTCTATCATTGCAGTCGTAGTTGATAAGTTTTTTCTGAAGCCATGCTGCGTAGGTATCAATGCATTATTTTTGTTAAAATAATTTGCTATTTCTTTAACTATTATTTTTTCAAATAATTTTGCAAATATAGAAGTAAGTGTAATTGGTCTATAATTACTTTTATCATCTTTATCACCTTTTTTATATATTGGCCTTACTATACTAATGTTCAAGCAATCAGGGAAGATGCCTTCAGATATACAACTATTTATAAGATGTTCAAATATGCTATCTAACGCCACTATAAATTTTTTAAGAAGATTTGAGAATATACCATCGCATCCTGAGGATATTTTGGTTTTAAATTTATTCACTATACTTATAATTTCCTCTCTTGTTGTGGGCATAATATAAATTGTATCTGTAACGTAGATATTTAAATTACCTTTAAAATTTGTATGGCCAATAGATTCACCTATAAAGCGAGTATTTAATATTTGAGAGGTAGAACTGGAACTTAAAAATTCAATGCCACAACATTCTAAGTTCCAGTTCTACCTCTCAAACATTGCCCACACACGGTTTGTGTGTTTAAAAACACCAACAGTAAGTTTGTGCATAAATAAATAATAATGAGTATTTAATATTTTACAAACTTCATATGGATCTTCTACAATATTTTCATTTTCCCTTAATACAATGTTATCATGTCTAATTTTAGCTTTCCTATTTTCATTTATTATATTCCAAGCTGTTTTGATCTTATTTGCTGACTGCATAATTTCTTTACCATATTTTTTAGATTTTAGTTAAACTAGTGAGCGAGAATACAATTTTTTAAAATTCTTATATATTTCTTTATATAACTCGCAACCTGTCATCTTATAAAATTCATACATACTTTTAACCTGTTCCCTCAACATGTTATACTAATATGGTAACTTCATTCTTTTGACTTTTTCTGTGTTCTTAACTAATCTTAATGGGAAATTTGTGGAAAATATATAACCAAATATTTCTTAGAAGATATTCCACTTGTCATTTACACTTTTGGCAGCATACACATTTTCTTGCAACAAGGCTTTTATGAATTTTGCTTCTCTACTAGGTGTAATGATTCTGTTAAATGTACATATATTGTCTTTTGAGTTAATTTCACAATTGAAAATATCTATGGCTTCTGCTTGATGGTCAGATATATCTAATTCTTGAACATAAGATGAATATTCATATGGCATTAAGTTTGTTATTACATGATCTATAATTGTTACAGATTTATCTGTTATTCTGGTTGGACATTTAATAACTTCATGTAAATGATAACTTAAGTTTATCTATACTACTTGTTGGATTTCTAAGGTCCATATTTATACCAACAACTATAACAATCTTACGGTTATATCTGATAATTTTTTGCAACACATTATTTAAGCAGTTTAGAAAGTCAGCAACCCTAGAATTTGGGGATCTGTGTATGCCTAATATATACATTTCACTACTTTTTAACATTATTTTAACACCAGCTATTTCACAAATCACTTCCTGACTAAAACATCCAATATTCCAAAGTGGTACAAGCCGTACATTATTTTTAATATATATTGCAACCCCCGCCCTTACCTTTATGCATTTTTCTGCAGTAGTATTACCTATATAGTAATTGTCCAATTTAGTTATTTTTATATGTAGCTCGCTTAGACCATGCTCAGTTAAAATTACAATATGTGGCTCTAGATCATGTATTTGGAAGAACAGAGAGGAAATATAGAAAAATGGAAGAAATCTTTTCCCCTAGTGATTACTACAAGATATTAGAGAATCTTTGTACAGTCAAGGTCCTCAACAAGGACTGGAAAATTTTGGGCTTAAAGTTGAGCTACTCAGAAAACATACAGCTTGCCCAGTGGAGGTATGTGTGCTAAAAGCATGAATTAAAACATGCAGCAATATGTTAAATTCCAGAAGTCAACATGGTATCTAACGAAACAAAAAACAACATTAAGCAACTCATGCAGTATTTTGAAGTGACAGATGAGTCAAAGAAGTCTTATAGTACTGTTCTAGCAGACGTGTCCCATTAGACTCTTGTGAGCGTTGCATTTTTGTGATAAGACCACCAATTTTGTACAGTTATATTTGTGTTGTAATGAGACTTGTTTCAGGAAAGACTGCATCTATTGAGTTTTTAAAAAAGCTCAGTTTTTTGTGAGTAAAACAGACCAGCAATAAAAAAATTTCACAAATTTTTTAAAACCTACTTTCACTGTCTATAAACAAAGAATAATTTATCTGAAAATTGTTGCTATAAAACATATATTTATGTTAAATATAATAAATATTTAGAGACTAAGCTTCACTATTTTTATTAAGTTGCAAATATTTTTATATTACTTCACTGTCAATAGCTTCAAGTGTTCAACTGATGTAGTTATAATGTGTTTAAAATAAAAAATGTTGTTGTTTTCTAGTGCCTTGCATCTGGCAATGAAGCTATTAGCATTCGTGCTTTCCAATACTTTTGAACTGTAGTTTCTTCTGATCTTAATGCTTCACAGGTCTTCAAGTGGTCTTCGTTCATTTCTGCTGGATCGTTACACAGGACACATATTGGTGAAGCTGAGATACCTATTCTGTAGAGATGACTTGCTAAGCAGTCATGATTTATCAGTAGTCACAAGGCTGCAACCGCTGTTTTCCTTGGTCTCTGGGGGATTATATCTGGGTTGGAAAGTAGTGTAATCCATTTTTTATCTTTGGCATTTGTTTCTATTTCTTGTAGGTATGAATGAGAAAATTTTTTAATGATCAAGCATTTTATTGAGGAATATGAGAAATTGAATTTAGACTTTTGTTTTATTGTTGTGCCTTTCTTTGCAAGTGAGTCTGCAGCTTCATTCCCCATGACTCCACAGCTGGAATCCATTGGAGATGAACAGTCTTATTAACTTTTTGGAGTTGTGTTAACATTTTGTAGCATTCTCTAATTTTTGTTGACTTCTTTGTAGTATTTGAACATATTCCTTGAATTGCAGCTTTAGAATCTGAAAGAATTACTGCCTTGTTAAATTTATTTAAGGGAAGATTTAATAATTGTCAGAGAGCAATGTATATAGCCTCTATTTCTCCATTATAATTTGTTGTGTCTCTGCCAATAGAATGATAAAAGGAAAAATGTGAACACGTAACTCCAGCTCCAGTAAGGTTTTCTGTGGAGGATCCATCAGTATATATGTGCAGCCATTCTTCTGTGGGATATCTAGTATTGATTGTTTCCAGAGCTAGAAGTTTTTGTATTTCTTTTGGTGTGTCTGATTTACATATTTCCTCTATTAATTCCAAACTGAAGGTAGGTTGCAATAATTCCAATGGATTTTCTCTTATAAGTAGATTTTCTCTGGTGTTAGGAATGTTCAATTTGGATTTAATCTGTGTTACCTTTTCTAGGAAGCTACTATGAGTTTTAAGGATTGAAGGGGGGAGGTTCTCTTCTGTCCATTTAGAGTTTGGCAGTCGTAACATTTTCTCATGTTGGAGCAATGCTTGTTCTTCTATTTTTGTTGTTATTGATGGGGTCTGTGTTAAGGCAAGCATGGCATCAATAGGTATGGATTTAACTGCTCCAGTGATTAGGGGAAGAGCCTGATTTTGTATTTGTTCAAGTTTATTGATGTTAGCATTTGCTGCTGTTATTAAAGCTTCAGAACAGTACAAGAGGTTTGGTTTAACGTACATTTTGTATGTTGTGTTAAGGACTCTCCTTGAGCAGCCCCATTTAGCACCAGCTAACCTTTTCAGGATTTGCAGTTTCTTTTCAACCTTTTCTGAGATGTTTGTTATATGTTTTTTCCAACTTAGCTTTCTTTCGAAAGTGATGCCTAAGTATTTGGCATCATCAACTGCTTTGAGTGGTTTACCATTATAATTTATGTTAATATTAACTGGTTTGTATTTTAGTGTAAATAATTCATAATTTGTTTTTTCCACATTGATAGTCATGAGGTTTTTGGAGCTCCATTCATGTACTTTGTTTAGGGCTGTTTCTATTCTGTCTTTAATTAATTCAGGTTTTTTTGGAGAGCCTGGAGTCCAAATGACTACATCGTCGGCAAATAAAGCAATTTTGGTTTCTGAAGTTTTTGTTATTGATGGAAGGTCATTTATATATATGTAAAAGAGTGCTGTGCTCAGAACAGAACCTTGTGGAAGTCCTCGGTGTGTTTGTTTATATTTGGAAACGTACGTATTATATTTTGTGGCACAAAATCTTTGTGAAATAAACTGAGTTACCCATTTAAGCATATTACTTTTCACACCTATTGATTGCAACTTCTCAATTAATTTGTTTCTCCAGACTGAGTCATATGCTGATTTAAAATCAATGAATACTGCTAAGGTATCCTCCTTTCTATTGAAAGCTTCCTTGATGTCTTGGCTTAGTAGGAGTACATTTTCACTTGTACTATGATTCTGTCTGAAGCCGGTCTGTGAACTATTAATTAAGTTGTAATATTCTAGGAACCAGTTAAGTCTAGATGCCACCATTCTTTCCATCACTTTTGCAATAACACTGGTCAAAGATATTGGCCTGAAACTATTAATATTGTTTGAGGGGTTGTTTTTCTTTAAAATCGGGATGATAATGGCTTTTTTCCAGTCGGAAGGCACAGTCATTCTCCAACACGTGTTATACAGTTTAAGTAGGATTTCTTTTCCTTTCCTGCCAAGGTGTTTAATAAACTCTGGGTGGATCTTGTCAGGTCCTGGAGATTTTTTGTTCTGTAATTGTTCTATTGCTAAATCTAGTTCTGTTTCGTTAAAATCCTGAATAAAAATATCATTTCGTATATCTTTTGGTTTATTAGTTTCTCTGATAGCTTTTTGGATAGTTTTATCTTGTTTTTTACAAGCTTGGGGTATTCTTTGTGACTGAGCATAAAACTTGTTAAGGGATTCTGCTATTTCCCTATCTGTAGTTAAGCTTTTGTTATTACGTTTTAATGGTTCAGTTGTATTTTTTGATAATTTTGTTTTATTAAGGAATTTGTATATTTTATTTCCATCTTTCCTATAGTCCATATGTTATACAAAATTTTTGAAACTGGCCCTCTTTGCTGTAATTAATTCTTTCTTAAAAATGGCTGCTTTTCTTCTCCAGTTTTGTACATCTTCTGGACACTTGGTTCTTTCGGCTTTGACTCTTGCTATATTTCTTTCGTGTTTTAACTTAGATAAAGATGGAGACCAAAAGTAGCTATATTTCTTTAACTTTCCTTTGGGGATATGTGTTTTGGCTGCTGTCAATAATATTTCACAAATTTTTTTATTCATTTCATTGTTGACTTGAACTCTGATTCTAACAGTATATTACACTTCCCTTCTATCTCATTTTGGAAACTGGACCAATCTGCTTTTTTAAAATTCCAAGAAGTTTTAATTTTTGGTTTGTTACTTTTATTTATTAGACCTCTTATGGAGTTTATGGTGATTCTGTGGCCTGAGCCTGGGTCTTCTATTGTTTCTCTTTTTGTATTGTCAATTATGTCAGATGACACCATCAGAAGATCAGGATTTGTACCCAAACCATTATAATGAAGGTAAGTGGGTGGATCATTTGGATTAAATATTAATTCCATTGTTGATGAGTTCAATAGGTCTTCTATGACTCTTCCTGCTGAATTTATATCTCTGTAGCCCCACCTAGGGGAGTGTGCATTAAAATCACCTATTAAAATACTTTTGGGTTCTATGGGAATAGAATTTAGATCTAGTGTATTGTCTGGAGGGTTGTAGATACTGTAAATTCTATAGTGGTAGTTACTTTTCCATACTTCAATTTTAACTATTTCTGATTTATCTTGTTCTTCCATTGTTTTT
Source organism: Tenodera sinensis (assembly GCA_030765045.1). Taxonomy (NCBI): domain Eukaryota; kingdom Metazoa; phylum Arthropoda; class Insecta; order Mantodea; family Mantidae; genus Tenodera; species Tenodera sinensis. Next base: position 288,378,975 of record CM060964.1, on the reverse strand, counting down.
TGGATTTGAATAGTAGCTTTCATATTTCTTTTAATTCCTGTAAGAATACCACTTGCTATTTGACGAGCTTTTGGAAGTATATGTGTAGTGTACTGATCCATTTCTAAGTATATTTCCTGTTCTTCTGATATATTGGCTTCTTGTACTGTGAAGACATCTATATCTTGGTCTTTTAATATTTTCATTAGCTCTTGTTTTTTAGGGTGGGACATGCCTCCTGCATTCCATTGTAGAATTCTTAAAGTATTGGAATTGTTGTGATGAAATTTGTCTAAAGATGTCCCCACCCGGAGATCCGATTGGGGGACAGTTTTAACTCCGGAATGTTTATCTTTAGGACTCATACTCATGTATGTGGCTTTCATGTAACTGTTTTCTTAACGGGCACCAGTTTTACAATGTGGCAGTTACATCACCTGACTTAAACCCCCATTTTGCAAGGAGGACCACACCTATCGTTGGTCAACGGGTCCATCGGACCTAGCCGGGAGGACTAAATAGGTGGTATTTAGATCCACCGACGTTCCCCTCATGTGCCTTTGAGGGACGCTGTTGTGCTGTGATAGGCCAGCACATATGTAAATGGCATTTCCTCCATTTTAGATGAAACAGTTATACCGCTGTGATTCGGTCCCCAGAGCTTCATCTGTTAAAAGCAGGGTGCACCACGGGCAGGATGAGGATGGGAATTGGGTAGGAGAGGCTGTAGGAGGCGCATCACTACCCCTTACACCCCAAAATCTTGATTTTTATCTATCAACTTTTACAAAAATGCTCCTCATTAAGCACTGGTGTTACACACTCACAGATTCATTCTGAGTAGGTTTTCTTTGTGTGATAAAGTTTGAAGTACCTGCTTGAACGGACTTGTAAATTCAGGTACTGGTATTGGTAACAGGATGTATTACTTGGGATCCAGGCACTCATGTATTGTAATCACTCAAATCATTTGAGTTGCACCCACTTTGCTGTGGAGTGACTTCCACATCACTTTATTTTTCTTCTTCTTTTTAATCATGACCCAAAATGAGAAACATCACCTAACTGAACAATGTGGAAGAACAATTAAAACTTTTTATTATATTGCATACTCAAAAAGCTTGTATGTTTTCCTAAATGAGAAGTACTAAAAAACTTCATATTTTTGTTGCACTGCAGGAATTACATGTATTATTACTTTTATGCTGTACTATATGGTATCAAACTACTATTAAATCATTTTCTTTAACATTATTCAGTGCAATAAAATTATGATGCACATTTAAGGGCATTCAACTACAAGGTCATCAGCATGCAATAAAATTATGTTTTCAGGATAATCTACTCTGGTTTGTCATTTGAAGGGGTTAACCTCAGTGAAGAAATTTCATTCTCAGAGCAAATATTTCTGAAAATATGTTCATAACACCAAGAGGCATTGTAATCTACTCTTAACAGCTTTCAGCAGCCTTGTCATTCAACTACTCTCATGCCGAGCACTTTTTGGTGTAAGTAGGTAATGTTCATAACTTCAAACTAGTTGCCATGGCAAAGAGCCACTATTCACTAATTCCTGCCTTGTTTGTTGGCGTGAATAAAACAGTTATCCAACATAGCTATTTATGTGAAAGTTGCAAGAGAGTGAGTGAAACAGTATCTCATTTGGTGCATGACTGTGAAGCTCTCATAGTCCTTAGCATTAAATGCTTTAACCAGAAAATCATGCAATTTCAAGGATTTGAAGAAGTGCCAACTAAGGGACTTTTAGACTGCAAAGAAGACAAAATGGAGATTAAATGAAGAGAAGCATAGTAAATAATAACTGGTTGCAGTGAATAGGGCATTTACTGCCCTCTGCTTCTTTAAAACTTTTAAACAAAAAAAAAGAAAAAAAGCAAAAAAAAAAAAAAAAAAAAAAAAAAAAAGGAGAGGAGAGGAGGAAGAGGAAGAATAATAGGAAGAAATAGTTCTTGGTTACAGTTTTGCCTGAGTTTGCCTCAAGTTGCTCTCAGATTGCTTGGCATGCATAACCATGTTGTTATTTTTGGCATTTTGAGAACATAGATATTAAGCATTGTTACCATGTACTTCATAATAAAATGTTTATTCTATTAAAAGCTTCTAAGCAGTAAGACTAAAAGTGTTCAGAAACATGTTCTCTTACTAAGCTCTACTTGCAATTTGCTTTTTGATCATCACTGTATTCTGATATCTAGCGATGTATTTATTAGGTTGTCTCATAAGTAATGTTGGTTTTCTCATTTTGGTATTTTGGAAAATTTATTGGGTTTCTTTGGGTTGGCTATGCTGTTTACAGGATGCCATGGCCAGTATGGCATACATTGCAAGCATGTATCAGTCTTCAGTTACTAATAAACAATCACAAAATGGAAATAACAAAGTTTGAACTTAGAGTCCTTCTAAAGCACTACTGGAAACAACATTATAAAGCCGCTGCCACAGCTTGAACAATATGCGAAGTGGAAGAAGAAGGTGTCATTACTGTGTGGCACAACAATGGTTTCAATGTTTTAACAATGGAGACGAAAACACTAAAGATTTACCACATTCTGGAAGACCTAAAGTATGGAATATTGAGGATACACGCCAAGTTCTGCAAGAAAATCCACAAAAAAAGTACCCTAGGCTTTCAGAAGAACTTGGTGCATCAAAAGATACCATACATTGCGACATTGAGACACTTGGAAAATCATACAGAAGCTGTAGATCTGTACCTCATGAACTGACACCTCAACAGGCTCAACGTAGAGTGAATATCTGTCGTCAGCTTATCCGTAATCTCATGGATGATAGATTTGTCAGGAGAATTGTCACTTGTGATGAAACTGGGTATATTACAGAAACCCTGATGCCTCAAAACAGTGACTTGATCCCTGCCAACCTGCCAAAGTTATGTAGTCACAAAGTAATGTTGTGTCTGGTGGAATTTTGAAGGTGTGATTCACCGGGAGTGTGTTCCAAACGGGCGGGTGATTGATGCGGATCTTTATTCTCAGCACCTGGAACGAGTTCACGAAATTTTGAGACGGAGATACCCAGCATTAGTTAACCAAAATAGAGTTCTATTGCAACAGGACAATGCAAGACCCCATACTGCACAAACCACTATGGAAAAAAATTCAGGAATTGGGAGGAATTGAACAGCTACCACACCCACCATATAGCCTTGATCTCACACCATCAGATTATCATCTTTTTCAATCCATGGCCCATTTTCTACGTGGAAGAAATTTTGACAGCATTGAAGCAATGGATCTCATCGAATTCTTCGCATCAAAAACCAGAGACTGGTACTATCATGGGATAATAAACCTCGCTGAAAGTGGCTCAAGACCATAGTATCTAATGGTATATGCTTTGAAGATTAGTTGATTGCTTGTCAGAACACATTTCAAATAATTGTTATTCTTAAAAAACGACATTACTTATGAGACAGTATCTATGTATTTGGTTTTGATATTTTAATATTTTATTTAAGATGTGATAACCGTTAAGCCTATTTTGGATGATTGAAAGTTCCAGAAAGATTTTGTAGCCTGGAGGTAGGGTTGTCTCACGAGTGATGATTAGTTCTCTCTGTTGGTCAGAGCTAGCAGATAATACAGTACAGGAGCGGAGAAATCAGATCATGAGTGACAGCGATAAGGACTTAAGTACATGTTGAGTTGCTGCCAGAAAGACATTAATTCTTCCCATGGGAGCATATGGAAAAGCTACATAATGCAGTCACTTAAGCTGAAGATATGTGAAGCACTTCCTGATTAATATAATTTAGTTGCCTTTTCATTCCATAGGTTCCCTGGTACCATTTTCTTTGCTCCTTTTACAGGCCAAGTGCTTAGTAAAATGTTAATAGGATTTTCAGCTTGTGTCCTGTGGCTTCCTTGGGTGAGGAATACCATAATATTTTTCCTCCCTTTTTAAAAGTTATTTTGACTTGACAAATTTCAATGACAGATAAATAACTGCTTTTATCACATAAGCATTTTTATTTTCTCTTTAAAATAAATGATATATTAAAGTGTAATCTCGCTATACATAAAGTACATGTATATACATACTTAAAAAGATATAGCAACTTTTTAACTCACCATTTTCATTCTTAAAGAACATGGTAATATCCATCACAGAAAACTGTACCCCTGTCCCTTTTATTTAAACATTCAGGAACAATATCACAATACAAAATAAAAATTAAATTACTTGTATATCCAAATTCTTTAATGTTCACATATACACACTGGGTGGAACTGAATCATTAAAATAAGCTGCCATCTCTTATAGGAACAGTTATTAAGTGTGCCACTTAAAGGTGGTTTGTAATTACATACTGAGTATTTGAAAGTATTCTGATAGCAAATACAAAGTAAAGCAATTTATACCAAAGCTATAGTAGAGTAAGCTTCTGAGAGCATATGCTTTTATTGTATGATACATGTGTCAAGAAAAAGTTTTAATTCTGTACAGAATAGCACACAGTGAAGCTTCAGAGTGGGAGTTAAGGGAGCTATTGTGTCAATTACCTTCTTCAAAGTCTAGATCTCATTTCATTCAGGCTCTAACTTTTCAGGGTCATTATGTGAATTTAAAAGCTGTTGCTGGGAATTGTTTCATAAAATAAAAATATCTGAAGTAGGTAGTTCATCATTCATTATGTAAGTAAACATATTTTTGTCACATAATGCCTACAAAATATACTGGATCTCTATTGGCTTCTGTCATTTTCTATTCAGCAACAGACCATCAGTCAGTGATAGTGAAGTCTGCTGCATATGCCTCAGCTTTATACATAAGTTGTCCCCTTTAAATAATTTCATTTTGACTGCAGCTGTTGTTTAGTGTATTGCCAAGACACCCCTGCTGCCTTCAAATATTATAACTAGTTATAATTCCAAAGAGTGGAAGTTCTTCATAGATTCTTCTCAAAAAGTCTTAAAGGTGTTTTGCTTCATAATGGAAAGACTCATACTTCCATTCCTGCACCCCACTCTTTTCTTTTAAAGGAGACACATGAAAATGTTAAATTTTTGTTACAAAAACTACAGTACGAAAACCATCAATGGCTAGCCTGTGGAGATTTCAAGATTATTGGACTATTACTTGGTCAGCAGGCTGATTTCACAAAATATTCGTTTCTTATTTGAAAGGGATAGCAGAGCTAGGTCAGTACACTGGGAAGGCCATGTGAGACTAATTTAACACCGAGCAAAAAAAAAAAATGTGAACCTCTTACTGATCCCTCAAAAGTATTGTTGCCACCTCTCCATGTGAAATTAGGTTTAATGAAACAATTTGTGAAAATTCTAGATAAGGAAAGTGAGTACTTCAAATATTTCCTTCATTATCCAATGAAAAAATTAAAACTGGTGTACGCAGCCCACAAATTTGAAAACTGATGGACAGTCAGTTCGAGAATATTGTGAGTCAAGAAAAAAAGGATGCCTGGAATGCTTTCAGAAATGTTGTTTTTAATTTTCCTTGGAAATAAAAAAGACCCAAATTATGTTGTTGTTGTTAGCTAATGCTGGATTTCTGATAATGAAGTCATTAATCCTCTTGCTCTCCAATATTTTTCACTGATGGATGGGGCACTAGAAGTGGCCGGGCATATTTGAAGGTGGTCTCGATCCATTTCCTCTTGCAGATCACATAGAGGACAGAGTGGTGAAGAGACTTAGCAGTAAATGTAACCGCTTTTTAGAGAGCACCATATTTTTATGTTTTGGCGGTCACATCGCTCTCTCACAACCCCCAGAATGTCTGGAGGACCACACCTGTCGTTGGTTTACGGGTCTCACCGACCTGACCGGGAGAGTTATCAAAGTAAATTCACCGACTATATCCTCTGATTACCAATCAGAGGACGTGTACATGCCATGACAGGTCAGCATGTTAGGGGTTAAGAGTTTAGAGAGAAATTAGAGAAATGAAGAGGTTGGAAAAATAAAGACTCCCTGGCCCTCAGGAACCCTAATAGCATCGGGGTCGGAAGAGAACAAGAGATGACCAAGGTAAGGTCAGATAGAAAAGTTACAGTGAAGAGCAAAACACCAGTAAGTGGAAGTAATGTTCTGCTCAGCTTGGGTACCTTGTGGTTGCCATTCATTAACATAATGAAAGTGATGCTAAAAAATTTCCAACAACTTGGTCACAACATGAGTGTCAAAGTACATTTTCTTCATTCTCATCTAAATTATTTCCCTGATAATTTAGGAAATTTTAGTGAGGAATAGGAAGATTTCACCAGGCTATAAAAATTTGGAAAGAGGTATCAAGGAAGTGGAGTGTTCACATGATGACTATTGTTGTACGTTAAAAAGGGACTGCTCTGAACAATATGTGAGAAGGTCAAAGAGGAGAAAATTTGAAGTGCGATATTGAGAGAAGGTTATGAATGTGCTTATAATTATTATTAATTAGTGGCAAATAAATTATAATTATGGCCTAGTTTTTCAAACAAAATTCTTGTTGAAAGTAATTTTATTACATTTTTAATTTCATATCTGTTATTTATGAATATTTTGAAAACCTGACATAATGGGAGAAAATGGAGATTATTTTCGAATTCAGCACAAAAAATCTGTTCAGGATCAGCTTCAAGATTAAAAAAAAAAAAAAAAAAAAAAAAAAAAAAAAAAAAAAAAAAAAAAAGTTCTGAAATGCAGAACAGTGTTATAGTATTAATTGCGGATAAGTGTATTAATTAGTGCTAAATAAAAACTGTTCTTTATATTAAAATTAAAAAAATAGTCTAATAGTAATTGACTCACATTAATTTAATTAATTTCCAGGGGGGTCGTGGCCCCCTCCTTGTCCCCCCTTCCCGACGGCCATGGGAGTTTGCATTATCAGTATTTTTTCTAAACTGGGTTTAATAAAAACCAAAATTAGAAACACATTGGCGCTAGATGCAGTAAATGGACTTATTCTGTCGTCTCAGCTTATGAAAGAATGTGGTGAGTCCGAAAATCTGCAAGTCCCTGAGAGGATGTTAAAGTTTATCTCAACAAATTTGTTGTTGTAATTAGCCAATGCTGGATTTCTGGCAATGAAGTCATTAATCCTCTTGCTCTCCAGTATACATTATACAACAAATTTGTATAATGGTGCAACAGTTAAGGAAGGTGACAAACTTTCAGATGCATTGTGCGAGAACATAAAATACTGGTTGAGGTCATCTATCTTGTAAGTGGATACCATAAACATCAATACTATTACATTTTCATAAGTGTTATGCTGATACTTTTGTTGTTGTAGTATGAGGTGTATGAGGCATGATAATTTTAAATCCAGATCTATAATTTTGAGTGGCTGGTACAGTAATTTTACTTTCAAAGATTGGCAACTCTGATATACACTCATCAACCTGAATAGTAGTCACAGCAATGGAAGTCCTTTTGCTCAGATGAAAGGTTTTGACACCATTTTACTATTTTGCACACGAAGCTCATGTTGTAAAATCTAGTTTCCTTATTGATTTTTCTGATTGCAACCACTGCTTGAATTCTTAGATGTCTACTCAAAAAGTTTACAACTCTCCTAACATTCTCTGTTTCTGAAGTGCAGCAGTGACCTGATATGTATCATCCTCAATATCTATGCAAGATTTACACTGGTCACCATAAACTTCTGTCAACAAATTGTAAGTTCCTTTGGTGGACTTCCTAGTTCTTGTGAGGAATCTGATATTACCATGTTTCAACTTAGAACTTGGCATGATTTTGCCAGAGGGCAGATACACAGTCCGTTTCTGATAAAGGCTATAGCCAGACAACGTAACATACGAGGTGTGTTCAAAAAGAAACTGAACTTTTGCTTTATCAGCTTTATTGCTTATTGTACTTTTAAGCACTGCCCCCTTCAAAATAGTCCCCTCTACTGGCAATACACCGTTCCCATTGTTTTTTCCATTTTTGGAATGCCTTCTGGAACACATTTTTTTTATTTATTCTTATGAACATAACAGGCTTGGAAGCCCAATTACAATAATGTTCATCATACATAGGTGTTTACATATAATGATATACATACTCAAATAAAACACAAGAAAACATAAATGAACACAAAGTAATACAGAAAGGGAAATATAAGGAATAGAAACAATTATTAAAAAGAGAAAAAAAAGTGAAGGTGGCATGGTAAGTAATTTTTCTACTATTCCTAATTACAGTAATGACACTACTATTGCCAATTTTAGTAATTTACTGATCTACGAATAAGTAGTTAGTAGTTATAGCATTTTTTAATTGAGTTTCAGACATGTTGAAAATATCTACATTGAAATGATGAAGTTTGTTATTTAAATACATAATTCTGTGTAATGGTGAATTTTTATGGATTTCTGTATTTACTCTGGAGGTGAAGAAAAGCCTCCTGAATCTGCTTATTTTATAGTGTACATAAAATAATACATTTGTTGTAATATTAATATCATCAGTAATTGAATGCAATACTTTATACAGAAATATTAACCCTGCAATGTCTCTTCTAAATTTCAGAGTTTTAAATTTAAATATTTCCAAAAGGGTTTCATAATTTGTGTAAGTAGGATAATATCTAGTTCTTTTAAATAGTATGTATTTTAGAAATTTTGATTGTACTTTTTCTATTGCGGTGACATGTATTATCAGATTCCAAATAATAGATACATATTCAAGATTTTGTCTCACAAATGAATTATAAAGTTGAATTAAAGTTTTTTCTTTAAATGAATAGAATTTCGAATAATAAAGCCAAGGCATTTTAGCGATTTTGATACGATTAAGTCAACGTGTCTATTGAATCTAAGATTTATTGTAAAATGTACTCCTAGATCTTTATTTTCAACCACTTCGAGTGGTGTCATATTGATATTATAAACATATTTCATGGGATTTTTGCTTCTGTTGAAGGAAATTTTTACACATTTACTAATATTAAATGGGAGTTTGTTTGTTTCGCTCCATGCATATAAAGAATCAAGGTCCTGTTGAAGTTCCATGCAGTCTTTAACATGTGGGATGGTGCGCAGGTCTCTCGTCGCATTGTCCTGAATCTCCTCTATGGTTTGGATATGACATCCTTTCAACATGTTCTTCAGTTTGGGAAACAGGAAAAAATCTGCTGTCCAGAGAATACAGTGGATGGAGTACATTGTCATGATGCATCCAATTCTGATTTTCCCATAATTCTTATGCACAGCATCCCTTATGTGCACTAGGATTCCCTGGTAGACTTCCTTGTTTACCATCTGACCATGTGGCACAAATTCATGATGGATGATGCCTTTGTAGTAAAAAAAATGCAACCGTCACCTTGATGTTTGACCGACTCATGCGTGCTTTCTTTTGGATGAGGTGACCCTTTGTCCACCCATTGCGACAACTGCATCTTCATTTCAGCATCATAGCCGTATACCCACGTCTCATTGCTTGTTATGATGTTCTTAAGAAAGTTTTCATTGTCATTAGAAGTGGCAAGCAGTTCCTCATACATTTCAACACGGGTCAGTCAACAAACACAGTATGAATTTTGCACTGACACGATGCATCTCAAGTTTTTCACTCAAAATTTGATGACCTGATCCTATGCTGATGCTCATCTCGTCAGCAACTTCCTGAACAGTTAAACAACTATTTTCATAAATCACCTCACAAACTTTGTCCACATGGCCATTATCTGTTGATGTGGAAGAACGCCCAGATTTGGAATCAGCACAGACCAACATTCTGCCCTGTTGAAAATGTTTAAACCACTCATAGCACTGCATGCAACTCATACAGTCCTTCCCTGTATGCTTGGCTAAGCATTTGTAATGTCTCTGTGAAAGTTTTGCAAAGTTTGTAGCAAAATTTCAAACATGCACGCACACACATATACACACACATTGTTCTTCAAGCTCCTTCATTGTTACTTTGTCACTGATCTGACAAGCAGGCTGTACACGTGGTTACTTCAGTGTTTTTTTTTTTTAATTAACGTCCTCCAACGTAGTGTCATATCAGACGGTGAATGAATGAAACAGGTGAAATGATGCTCAAATGAGTCTGAGGTCCATGGAGCTTTAAGTTACCCAACATTCGTCTTTTCAGGATAAGGGAAAACCTCGGAAAAAAACCTTACCCGGATAACTTAGCCTAAGCGAGATTCGAACTCGCGACCTCTTGAACATAAGGCAGACACGCTAACCATCATACTACCGAGGCAGGCATTCAGTGGTTGTGGTTCGCTTGCTAATTGTCCGAGCAAAACCTGCCACTAGGTGCGCTCAGTAGCTGCAGCATGCTCTCTCTGCTGGTTGGTATGCTATTTCAACAGTTCAGTTTCTTTTTAAACACACCTCATATATGCATGAAGATTTGTGTGTAGTAACACTGAATACCACATGTTTTCCATTTAGCATGGTGACTGAATTCCTTTCAGGAATCTCCACCTGATGCTAATAGTATGCTATTGGTGAGTCACTGACATTGTATACCTGGTACATCAGTTTACTTGTTGCGCATGCACTGTTTATTTTGTGAAGTGTTGCTATTGCGGAGGCATTTACAAATACGAAATTCTGGGATACTTGTTACATGTAGGTGTATGTGTGTGTGTGTATCAGGGTTAAGTATTTTTATTTAACTATGTCAACTGAAAATAAGTAAAAAAGACAAACAAAAGCTTTCTGGGAAAATTAACAAGAGTGTTTTTACAACAGGTATTTCAATAAGAGGACAGGCATGTGAAATTATATGTTCTGCAAAGAAGTAGATTAAACAAGAAAGAGAATGGGGGCCTCTAATTTCTGTTGCTAAGTGCTAGATGGAACTGCATGTGCAATGAGAATATACAAGAACACAATAGAGTAGGTAAACAGAAGTATGAACTTGAAGTGAACAACCGTCATATAAACTTGAAACTCCAGGAAGGAAGAGGAGGAGAGGTAACCCTGTTATGAACCTGCATCCTTTTCAGCAGGATCAGTTAATTTCCATATTTATGGATATTGCGCAGAAAAGAACATCCAGATATCAAAATTGCTTTCTTTGTTGCAAGATGCAGAGCTTTTTGCAGGCAGCAAGACTCCCTCCGGAAAATAGCGAAGGAATTAGGCCTCCGTATAAAAAACTTAATAGCATTAAGTTTTGTTAGAAAAGCCCAACATTTGTGCCTGGCAATGTAAATTTCTCCAAGAAACATATATGCATGATTTTGAAAAATTTGTTTGGCTAGATGAGACATGGGTAAACATTAGTCACAACATCAACAAAGGGGGACGGACAACAGTAAATTCAACAATTAGAGTGCCATTAGGTAAAGGAGGAAGAATAATAGCTCTTCATCCAGGAATTCCTAGGGTTTATTTCTAATTGTTGCCTACTGTTTAAATAAAAAAACAGGGAGACTAGCATGAAGAAATGAATCATGCAACATTTAAAAAATGGTTTCAGGAGTAGTGTCCAGAAAAGCCAAAATGCTAAAATGGTTTATTCACCAAAATGTGCCAGTCAGTCGTGGCCAGAGATGTGAATTACTGGAATTAGTAAAAATAAACAAACCCCAATTCCCATAGTACGTAATAGATGAAATTGCAGCAAAACATGAACATAAAATAACTATACTTCCCTGATACCATTGTGTAACACAACAGTTGGTTTGAGCTGTTGTTCATAATAACAAAGACTTCAAAGAATCATCTGTGATTCAATTAACAGAAGAGGCATTAGCAAATGTAACACCCAAAAATTGAAAGGATGCTGTTTCTCATACCAAAGAAGTTATATCTGCAGCATTAGACAATGAAGGCCTTTTGAAAGAAATATCTGTAGGAGATTCCAGCAGCTCAGATGATGATGATGAGGACCAGAATGGTTAATTCTTGTGAGCCTGCACTACAGTTATTATTCATATTTCTGCTGCACATTCAATCACCAAGTGGACAGCAGTGCTAAATATGACAACACTGTTGACTCTGCTGTTTTTTTTTTGACATGTTTAACACAAGCTTTTACTACATATGGCACTGCAGGCGGTGACACTGGATGGAATGAAATGGCAGGGGAAACTGGAGAATCCGGAGGAAACCCGCCTCTGCACCGCTTTGGTGAGAAGCAAATGGTCTAACCAATCAGCTACGGTGTGGCTAACTCTGCTGGTTGAAACATTAGTCATTAACTAAGGATCTGCAGACTTAAGTAATATTACTTCAACTTATATTTCCAAAACAGAAGTGATTATTATTTTTATTATACAGTGCATATCAGGACATTTAACACTTCAAAAGCATTAAAATCATCTTTATTAAAAGGACAAAAAAAGTACATAAGAAAAAAGACTGTACAGGAATGTTGTTCAATAAAGCTGGACTTGCCCATGGTTTTAAAGAAATTTTTGTATTAGCTTTCTGTGTTAAGCTTAAGATATTACAAATGGAGTATAATTTATACGACTAGTTTACACATGCCATTGCTCTTTAAAACATTTTCTTAAAATGGGTCAGTTAATGTATATTATGGAGAATGTAATTTTCCTTTGTGTGTTATTGAAAGAGAACATATTGCAGAGAATGCATTGCAACTGCTGCACATTATAATTACTTACACTGTTTTAGGTATGAGCTATACTTTCCTAATACTGTGCTCTTTTTCTTCTAATTTTGAGAAATATGTGCCATTTCATTTACCTTTGTGTTCTGATAGGGTTATTGTACGGCATGTATTGCAATTTGTTTCAAATATAATGCTTATCCAAACATCCAGAAAGTCTTTTTATCCTAACAGTCAGGTTTTTAAGTTTCCTATTAACCTTTATCCTGCCGTGACTAATCAGTATCTTACATTGCTCCACCTTTTTTCTTCTGTTCATGCAATTTTTAATCTAAATAAGTAATTAAAGTGTTCAATTATAGTCTGTTTTCAAATTAATGTTATTAGGTATTTAAACAAATGATTATTCATGAGTGAACTATCTTTATATGTGATATAGTTATGATCATTATGTTATGATTTTTCATCAAATGTATTATCACTTCTCTCATCTGAAAAAGCTCCCTCCACTGCATGCACAAGTACATTTAATGGAATACAAGGGTTACATTTGAAAGCCACTTTGAAACCATTGTGGAAATCTACTCTTTGTCTTATTAGCTGATAGGAACAATATGGCTCACTAGATAGATAAGGTATATCACTCATGAAATGTTAAAATGTAATTCTGAAACTGAGATGCTGAGGTGCATATGCACAATGCTTTATATATGAAAGATATTTTATGATATTTACAAGTCGTATTCAGATTATAGAAGATGAATACTAAAGGCACATTCAAATATCAGGGTATAGGAGACAATATGCATAAATAAGATCAGAAATAATTTGTCTGCAATATTTACCAATGTCAAATTATTTCTTTGGCTAATGCTTTGGTATCACTGGAATTAAGCTCCATATCTTCCATGTGCCAGTGTCAAATATTCCACATTTTCAAACTGCTCTTTCTTTGCCCCAGGCACATAGGTTTGATAAGATTACTGAACAATAGGTGGGTTATGCAGCATGCTTTAAAATCTGACTTCTCCCATCATACATAAGTATGAATTATGACACTGCAGAGAAAACTATCCATTTGAGTCATATGAAAAGCTGTACTCACATGTTAGTAATGGTGTTTAAATTGCATGATGAGCACAGCTCATAAGTATGTGCGGGCCAAAAAAACTACATGTATTTACATTTTTAGCTCACAGGTGTCATTCAAAAGATATCCACATCTAATTAGAGGGCAACTGGACAAAAAAAAAAAAAAAAAAAAAGAACTAATGCAGTTGGTACTATCAAAGCAAATAGGAAGAACATGCTACCTGATATATTGTAGAATAAAGTGAAATGTGACAAGTAAGAATAATGGTCTGCAAAGAATGTGCCATGTCTGAAGTGGAAGGATAACAAAGAGAGTTAATTCCTTTCTTCTCTTCTGGCTCTACAGCCCTTAATGAGCTTTGGACTCCTGCAGAATCCTCCTCAACAAATCTCTACCTTCCACTTTACTTTTCCATCCTCTAATCCCAACCTTCCTCAAATCTTCTGACAATCTTGTTTTTGGTTTTTATTTCCTATCTACAAAACACAAAGCTCCAGACATTATAGCAACAGGCAGGCTGGGAAGTACAGGTCAGAGAGAAGATAAGAAACCAAAGTGTGTCCTTGAATATTAGAAGTGAAGGGAGGTGTCAATTTTAAGATCAAATGACAGCTTTGTTTCCTATAATGCAATACACAACTAAAGGATACAGGAAAATATTTTTCTATTTGCTAGATATGTGCATATTTAATTGTTCCCTTATGTTTCACAAGATGACTGGTAAGAAAAAGATAGATTTTAGAATTATGTCACTCATCAGTTGCTTTAAAGTTTAACACTTTCAGAGTACAATGTTAGGGGTCAACCTATCTATGGATACCCCATTGAACAAGCTAAAACATGCACCCCTTTTCTAATGCATATTTCACCCACAGATAAGAAAGAAAATGGAACAAAAAGATGTGTTGAATGTTACAGGAGGAAAAGTATCAAATAAGCTTGGTAAATTAAAAAGTGTGTCTCTCTTCCCTTAGAGAACTCTTTTTGAGATCTAATGCACCCAACAAAACACCACACCATTGAAATGAATGAATCAGTGCTTCCAATATCATGCATACAAAATTTCAGCAAAAGAAGTATATGAGTTGATTTGATATTAATTTTGCAAATTTAAAATGCACTCATGCAGCTATATAGGAATTTAAATAAGATTTCTGGGGCAGCTATGAGGCTATTTGAATAAAGGACCAATGGGTTAAACACAATACTTCAAAACAAATTATCTCCATAAGGCTTGCAGTGCAGCTGAATACTGCAACTAATATCTGCTGTTGGAAGAGAATGGAAATCATCCTGTTGCTGCCACTAGATTATGCATGGAATGTTATTCACAGTTTTGACATCCTTGCCAATGTTTCCCAATGATTACATCAAGATAAAAGTACATGTGACACAGTTGACATTTCTTGACATTTAATTCCAGTTGCTATGCAATGTGGATCAAAGTAACTACTACCCTGATGAACATGGAGAATCAAATGGTCGAAAGTTCGAATTTTATAAATTTGCCGCGGCTGATCACCCGAGAATCAATTAACTACTACTCTATTTGACTTTTGAGTATAATTTGCCTGTTATTTTCAAAGTCAATTGTAACACCATGGTAATCACTGCATTGAATTCCATTGTTATAATACTCTATAATCATCCTGTACTGGTGTACCCTACAGAGTTGGCAAGGTAATTTACCTGACATAGGAGCATAAATTATACTTAATAATAAATACTGGAAGTTGATGACAGTGTTGTTAGAATCACATTAAAATATAAATTTTGAGTCAATTAATAACACTAAATAAAACTCACTTTTAAATTTTCCTGGTACATGCTTCATAGGCTAGCTTTCCTCCATTATCAACTGGACATCAACTCTTAATAATAAATAGTAGAAGTTGACTGTTGTTGGAATCACAACAGTCGATGTCCGGTTGATAATGGAGGAAAGCTAGCCTTCTAAACATGTACTGGGAAAATTTAAAAGTGAGTGTTGTTTAGTGTTATTATCCACTCGAGGGATAAATACAGTAGCTCAGACAGTCCACACCTCAGACGCCAAGTTAACTTCTCCGAGGAGACTACGATCGCGCCACTGAAGATATCCGCCGCAGTTGTGGACCAAACGTCTGGGTACTTAAACTCCAGCAGACCATGTTATAACAGCCCGGAAATAACTCCTAGATAAATAAACTCAAAATTCATATTTTAATAAATTATACTTATTTTTCTAGTGGAAGTGCAATATCAAAATTAATTACGTTTTGAACAATAATTTTAGCAAGTATTTCAGCAAGGAATCATTATTGGTAAAAGACATAATTATATTTACAGATTCTTCCAAGTGCTGTATTTTTAAAATCTAAGAAAACTCTTATGCTGTACCAGTGCTTACATTACGGAAAGCATTTGAATTTAATTCCAAAAGCTCAGTAAGCCATCTAATATTTTGAATTATGCTTTTATCTACAGCAGTGTTGCCCACTGTAGGGATGTTTAAGCTGTTTTAGTAACTGCTGGGGCAGATTTAGAAAAATTTAGCAACCTTTTTACATACTTGGAAGGCTGATTAATACAGTGTAATTTAATTTAATTTGTTTTTAATTCAATTGAATTTATTGAGTACAGAAGCATTTGCCTGTAAGATTCCTTACATACCTTTAGAGTTTGATATGTGCTGATGTTTGTAACTTTTTTCAATTTGTCTTTCATTATTACTTCCATCTTTGGCACCATTTTTCTCACCCTCTCTGTTTATATTTTTCCTTTTCCCTAAAATTCTTTATTTTTAAACCACTCAGTTCATTCTAACCATATTCTTTACCTCCCCTCTTTTTTCTTTCCTAAGTTTGCTAACCATTTACCACCACAATGATTTACTTCCACTTGCATTCTGCAATTATCCTTCCTTTTTCTTTTTAAATTTCTACTTAACTTTAGCCCTAAACTTTTCATTCCAACCTTGCTTCTGTCCCTTACTACAGTTAACTAAAACCACTTACTCTTCCTTGTCACACAGCGCAGAGTAGCAGTTTCCTCTCTTTTCTTTGGTTTCCTATATATTAGCACACTTTCTCCCTCTTGCTCGTGACGTCATTTTTCCAAATATGTACAAATCTTTGTTGTTTACCCTTCTTCTGACCCATTCCACTGACATATGCAATACCCGTATCATGGCATTCAACTTCTTCATACACCATACTTTCTTCTTTGCTTGGTTTATTTCCACTTATTTTTGAAATTGCCCTTTTGCTATTTACACTACTTGTCTCCCCCTCCCACTATTTTCTTATTATTTGCCTTCTCCTGCTTTTACCCACCACCTTCTTCAATCACAAATGCATAACCCTGTGGTGCCTTCCCCTCCTTTTCTCCTCTCCCTTTATCAAACATGGCTTCTTTCTTCTCTCTCTCTCCTGTCATCTTGTTGTATGCCATCTTCTCCTCTTCTGTCTCTCTCACAGGTGCCCTTGAAGTAATATCATTCTATTTCAGTATTTCCTGGTCTAAGTCAGCTGACTTATTAATTTTCTGTGTTTCCTGTCTTATTGCTCCTTGAATTTCTGCTACAGTGTCTGTTAGTTCACTCTTTTCCTCTGCCGTATGCCTGTCTGTTCATAGTTTCAAACCCCGAATGTTGGTCTGTTTTCCCAGACTTTTTGCTTATCTTCCCTGATCTGTTAATTTCTTCAGTAGCTGCCTTTGCTCCTATGAATCTCTATTAATAAAGATATCTGTTCCCTTCAGGCTTTTTGTGTTTCAGTATGTCGTAGGTTGTATGTGTACTTATAAATTTTGAATGTTTCTTCTTCAACTTCTTCCAAATCTGAATGCTTCATGTATTTCGTTGTTGCTTATGCTCATCTGTAGCCTCTTCTTAAGAACTTCCTTTACCTGTTTTCTTGGATTGATTCCTGTGCTTTCTTCCTTTAATATTATTTGTTTCTTTCACCTCTCTATATTTTTAAGTATTTCCTCTTCTTTGCCAACTACTTTTCTTTCTTTATTTACCTCTGACCTCTCTTCCATTGATAGTATTTTTTCTATTTCCCCAAGCTCTGCTATTGCTTTGTCTGTTGTATCTTTGCTTGCCATATTTTTTTGCATTCTTTTTCCTCTTACTCTCAGGAGCGTTCTCTGCACACATCTGGACTCTTTCACTGCTTGCTTAGTACTCCTGAATACAGCGTAATAATAGTCAATACAGGGACTGTTCATTTAATTGTAATTACTGCAATAAAGAAATTGGTGCATTGTCAATTTACTGAAATGCATACTTTCAATCCACACCAAATACACTAACAGTAATTTAAAATATGCCATGATCAAGAAAGAAATGGCAACTGAGAGAATGGAACTACAACAAAACAAGGCCTTTCTGGTGAGTGAAATTAGAAATGTATGAAATGTAGCCAAACTGACTATAGTTAAATATGTAATGCATGAGCCTGTATTGTTCTACTCTATACAGAATGTATCAGCTATTTGGATTAAAATTTCCTATAACAATTTTTGATAAAAATTATGGAAACTTAAGCTTGTTTCATACAAAAAGTACTAGAACCACCAGTCCTTGCAGTGGGATGCCACCAGTCCAGCCACTGCAGCTCATACGTACCAAAGGTTAGGGATATGTTACTTTGATTGTTCCAAATATCACACTTTATAATACTAATGGATCCTGAGCATTTTAAAAATTCTCGCTTCCTTTGCCAACCTTATTAGCAGCCATCAAAGAAACTTTTTTCTGTATAAACATAAGAACTAGGATTGAAACTTAGATTACCTAATGAAAACACAATATCCAGGTGGTGCCACGGCTGAGTGGTTAGAGCATTCACCTACCACCTAGGCGGCCCAGATTCGATCCCAGGGACCCAAATGTGGTATTTGTGGTGGACAAAGCGGCATCAGGGCGGATTTTGTCTGGTTTTCCTGCCACTCATTCTACCAATTGCTTCATTATCACCTTCCCAATCATTGGTTTTGCCTGCATTTCATATCATCTTCTTCCTCACTATCATACCTGATCCTTAGCTGACCACCTGCTTCCAAGTCTTCACTCTGTCTGGTCCATAGGTTCCTGTGCTCCCCGACAGGTGTCTGACCCTAGGCACTGGCTTGTAAGTACTAGGGGGTATAAGTCCTACATAAGGGGAGGGCAATCAGGAAAAGAAAACAAAAAGAAGAAAGAAAGAAAACACAATATCCAAACTACATACGTACATGCTATTATTATGAAATTATGATGTGGATAGAGCTGCTTGCAGTTTGTAATGTTGCAAAAACTGATAAAAGGTCAAGTTCACATAAACTTTCAAAAGAAAAGTCTTTATTTTAAAAGCTTTTTGAATTATGTAACACAAATTAAAATAAGCATAGTAAAATGCATAGTTTCTTTTATTTCCCTTGTTTTCCTTATTTTATGCATAATGTTGATATCATACAAAAAATATTTTTTTATGTATTATGGTATAATCCCTGTCCCATTTAATTGAAAAATAAATAAAAGTATTAACATATAAATATGGTTCAGATAGTTAAGAGGGGGTGTCGTAAAGTTTTAGGGGTATGTATTAAAAAACATAAATACTTCATAAACTCACAAAAATGGCAAAACAGTGAAAAAAATCAACATTATGCTTTCATCCACTACTCTTTATACCAGGGCCTCTCAAAGTTTAAAATTGCACCAGATACAATCCAACGTGTAGAGATTCCTTGCACTGTGTATAATGGTGACTCGGTTAAGCTTGGCTCAACTTGCATGCCGCAAAGTAAAGAAACGAAGAAGCGTGTGTTGATAAGCAGCTTGCTTATCAGTGAAAAATATACTGAAATACAACTAGTAATAACGGAGCCACTGTCTCCAAAGAATGCCAGAAGTCACTTTTAAATCAGAGTGGGAACTTCATTAGTTTTTGAAAGTCATTACGATAGAGCCTCATTACCTCAGCTGCCATACAATAGTTACATTGTAAGAAACTCATCTGTTGAAAGACACTATAACAGAATACATACAGAAATATATGGTGAAATCATAGAGGATGCTAGAGAGGAAGAATTAAAGAGATTGCTACATCTTGCACGAAAGCATTCTTTGTCCAAAAATGAGGTTTGTACCAGTGCTTTCTAGATCATTAAAACAAAAGACCAGATTTGACCATAACAAACCAAATTGACCAGCTTAACATGGCACTTCATTAAACATTACTCATTAAGAAAGAAACAGTGGTGGAAGTGTGAAAGGGGGAGACGGCAAAACGAGAGACACACATAAGATAAGAGCGAGTGGAGGTCAACTTTTTGTAGTCACATTTTGCATCTTGCAATGCACTGGTATATGCAACCTGAGAGGCCCTGCTTTATACTGAAAGAACAAGTTAATATAATAATCTACCAAAGCAATAAATATCTTTTAAACCTCACACAAGTTATGGTTTGAAACAGGTGCTGCTTAAGTGAACTTAATCCTTCCCATTGTAGCATATAACTAACCATTTTAATGTTTGAAAACAGAAAGGATTGTTGCATCTAAGAATTCACTTGCATTGAGAAAAATATTGTTCGAAAACAAGACATTATAGGCGCATATTTAAAGTTTCCTATCTCTTCCAGCCCTGTGGCCCTCTTGTCTGGTGAATCCCTGTTGGGAATGCCATACCTCTGACAAATGGTATTGTGATGATTATATTTTTCTAAGTTTTTGAAAGGCACAAATTGATAAAATTGAGATATTCGGGATGTAATTTGTTAAAGTCTAGACATGCGACTTCCTCTTAACATATGTGCAAGAACAGAGTTTGTGATTCCTTGGGAATTATACTCTCCCGATGTACACGTGGAGTCAGCATAACTGATGTGTGCTGACAAATGCTTCACTAACCTCCTTGACAACAAATATCTTGTATTTAAACCCCTGAATTTTGATTCACATTAAGAGTAGATTTCACACACTAAGTCAAACCTGTGACACTTGATCGTTAAAGGTCTCTTTTAAGATGGAACTTGAGATGCCGGAATCTCTGGAAAGGTAAAGGTAAAGCCAACAGCTGTCTAAAGCTGACCACCCTTTCCTTTTGTTTCATTGTTATTTAAATTAATAATTTTGTCTATGTAGATTAAAGCTTACTTATACCAGAATTACATGTTGGCTTCTAGGGTTAATCCTTTAGCATGTTGCCAGCTGCCCTTAGAAAGTAACCCTCTGAGTTACCCTCTGCGCTTCCCTTCCAGTCACTGTAGGTTGCCCTTTGCTTTATTTCCCTGACATCTGGTAGAGATGCTAAGTGATGGTAACCAACACCGCATCTGACATAGGCCCACTTTAACCTATGTCACATCTGGCATAAGTGCCATCCTACACCACATCTGGTGTGAGGTGCCTCTGTTATGTCACATCTGGTAGAAGTACCATCATTGTTAAGTCCAGCATGACAGGTAGTGAGAGGCGCCAGTCCCTGATTCTCTATTTCTTTTCTTAACACCAGAACCCCGGGAGCGGTCATTTTGACCGTTCTTGATATTTAAATAAGTTTAATTCCACCGGTTTTTAAAAACTAAGCTTGGCCTTTCATGACTTTTCCTGATATAACCTCTAGTTTTATATAGCATAACAATTTTCGGCATGTCATTATTTACGTGGGCGTTTTTTCATGTTTGACCATGAACCCCGGAGACGGTAATTTTTGACCGTTACAATTTTGTTAGGCTTTCGCTCGCGCTGTTGTTAGATTTCTCATTGTCACTAATCTGCTCTGTCCGTCTTCATATCAACTGTTCATTATAGTAGTGTACGTTGTGAATCTATGCCTGCAAGATGTCTCGTGGTTTGAAACCAGATGAAATCCTAGCTATATTTCATGATATACCAGACGATATATCAGAAGGTGGTCTTTTTGAAGAACGTGGTAGTGGTGAAGATGATTATCAATCTCCAGCTGATTCAGAACAATCGGGAGATGAGTCGTTCAGTGAAGATGATTTGAATGGTAGGTTTTATTCTGCTTTCTTTAGATATTACATAACATGAAACTGTATTCCTAATAGGTGCATTTATGTAGTTATTCATTTCTTGTTTGTACACAATATACATATATATTTTCTTTGCTTATTTATTTTCAGAAAATCAAATTCAGGATAACATTTTATCTAATTCTCGTGCTGCGAGGGAGGTAAGAAGGTATGGGCATAGCTTGATACAACCATCATTTGAATATGACTTGCAGCACTGTGTAACTCCATCCAATTTGAGTGCGTCACAAGTGGCAAGTGAAAATAGAATGCCTACTAGTAACACTAAAGCTTCAGGTAACGCAACCACTTCAACAGAACCAATAATAAGAGGCAGAAAAACGCAACATGAAGAGGAAAAACTTCCTGCACTTACAAAAATTCTCAGTAGAGATAAGGGTTCTGAGTGGCAGATCATCGACCCAGGTCACAATCCTGGCAGAACAGAGCAACATAATGTTGTGAAAGAAAAAGGAGGCCGTACTGCTTATGCTAAGAGACATGTAAGGGACAGCAGCCATGCATCTGTTTGGAAGTTGTTCATTGATGAGCCGATTCTTCGACATATCAAAAAATGTACAGAGATTGAAGCAAGAGAGAAAAAATGATGAGAAATGGACTGTTTCCTTAGATGAGCTGGACGCTTTCATCAGCATAATTTACTTGCGGGGTGCACTTGGGTGCAGAAGCTGTTAGCTGAACTATGGTCCAAAAAGTGGGGCCCACCTATAATTTCTGATACCATGGCAAGATTCCTGGAACTGATGAGATTTTTACAATTTGATATCAGGTCATCCCGTTCTGAAAGGCTAAAGACGGATGCGTTTGCACTGGTTTCAACTATTTGGAACAAATTGATTGAAAACTGCAAGGCTTGCTACATACCAGGTGCATTCCTTACAGTAGATGAACTTTATCCTACACAATGTCGCTGTCCATTCATTCAATACATGGCCAATAAGCCTGATAAATTTGGTATAAAATACTGGACACTTGGAGATGTGAACTGAAAGTATCTCTGCAGCGTTATACCATACCTGGGGAAGGATAATCAGCGGCCTAGCCACTATCACTAGCTAAAAGACTAAAGAAGTCGGGCACTAGCATCGTAGGAACAGTGAACAGATCGAGAAGAGAAGTTCCCGATCACCTAAGAAATTCCAGAGCTCCTGTTTATGATAAGAAAACAAACTATGGTATTTTGCTAATCAACTACCAAGGAACGCCACAGAAGAATGTAATTGTGAGTACACTTCACAACTCATGTGCAATATCTGCAGTCTCCAAGAAACTTCCTGAAACAGTTGAGTTTTACTAGACTAAATATGGAGTGGATGTGATTGATGAGATGGCACGATTGTATTCGGTTCGTGCTGGTACTCGCAGGTGGCCAATACATGGTTTTTACAACATATTGGACCTAGCTGTCATCAGCGCTTGGATAGTGTTTCAAGAAATAACTGGCAAGGAACTTTCACGCCGCAGATTCATCCTTCAACTCACCGATGAACTAAGAGAAGCCTACTTGGGAACAAGACAACGTTGTATAGAGACTAATCCTGCTGAAGAACATCCAAGCCCTAATCGCCGACGACAGTGTCAAATAGGTCAAAACTGCAGACAGAACAAAGCAAAGCAAACAATTCCTGTCATATTTGCAAGAAACCAGTATGAGGAAAATGCACAGCAGAAGCTAGAAAAGTTCTTACGTGTGTAGAATGCAACGCATAAGTTCATAACAATGAAACTAACTTTCTGTGTAAGCACTAACATAGTTGTAATGCTCTAATAGGTTTTCTAATATAAAGATGTGTGTTGGAATATTACTTGTTCTATTATACATAAAGTTGAGTTCTCATGTTCATAATCCCAAATATTCTTAGTTGTACTATTCCGCCTTTCTGAGAATTTGAGCTTTTTTTTTTTTTTATTTGAATAAACATACTGTTGAAAAAGAGAGATAAATGAAGGATATATGTCCATCGTACGGGCTTTTTCATATACTACTAAATTAAATATTTTTTTCTCCTAAGTAACTCTCCATTACCACAAGATTATTAGAGAAAGCGTTTAGCATAGAAAATTCGAATGTATGCCCTAGGTAGGCGGTTTCCCTTAATTGATACATACATAGTGATAATATACTGGGCCTAGTTACCTAATAATAACAATATCAAACTGGTAAGAAATAAGATGTAAAGTGTAAACGGAAAAGGCAAAGAAAAAGCGAACGGTCAAAAATGACAGCTACCGTAGTTAATGGTAGCTGGCGAGCGCCGGGGTTCTAGTGTTAAGAGATATGGTTCTATCCCATATGCTTTCCTTTTTTTACCCTCCCACATTGTGATTTCCTGCATGGAGATGGGTAGCAATTTTTGCTATAATGATTTGATATGCTCTCCAAATGTGGATTTGTTGCAACTGAATAATGCACCTTTGTGAACCGTATGCAACATACACTTTGGTTTTCATCCACGGTGGTCAGAGTTTGGTATAACTTTTAAACACCCTGCCTAAATGGAAAAGACTAATTGGAATAAGTATGGATTACCCCCTCCCTCCCCCTGTCATCCCCCATCAAGTTAAATTTTACAGTATGACAGTTCTTTAAAAGATACTGCAGATTTCTACATTTTTATTTGTCCATATAATTATTCCTTTTTATGTTTCCTGCTAGCAAAGATTAAAATGCAAGAAAACTGCTTAGGACATATAAAGTTAATTTCCTTCCAAATTTGTTTTTCATATATAGCAAGAAGTTAAATTTGGAGTATTTTGCTTGTTTTGGATTAATTTTCATTCCACATTTTAAGCATATTTTTCAAGACATTTATGAGGCATTCTTTGTTTTCTGCACTGATACTTCACAATCCTAAGGCTGCTTGCAAGCATTTATTGAGAATTCAATTTTTTTTATAGTGTTTAACGCTCGCTTTTACTACTATGGCACTGCAGGTGGTGACACTGATGATACATGGAATGAAGATGGAGCTCTGGTGGAAACTGGAGAACCCGGAGGAAACCTGCCCCAGCACCGCTTCATCCACCACGAATCCCACATGCGGTTGCCTGGGATTGAACCCGGGCCACTTTGGTGAGAAGCGAATGGTCTAACCGCTCAGCTACGGTGGGGCCGAGAATTCAATGCTCTAGTGATATTAATTTCTAGGTACTTCATAAGCTATGCAGATACTGTTAATTTTATGTACCACTTCTAATTATTCACACATGCATAAGTGTCAGTATGTGATGATTTTGTTTATTATATTGGTTATATGTATAGGATTACCAAACACAGGATTTAGTTTGTAGGCCATGGCTAATTCCCGAAAGTTATTTGAGGAGCTTGATTTAAATTAATATTCATCAACAGGTAACAAGGTGTTGCAAACTTGTTAAATGGAAACTCAGTCCTTTAGTTATTCATTGATAAAGCATAGTTGTTATTGAATCTTAAAACATGAGATTTCTTGAAAAAAAAAAAAAAAAAGAGCAAACAAACTCACCTTTGTTGATTCTGCTTTATAACTTTATGATTAGTGCTTAGAGTTTATGAATGTTATGGGTGTGTTAAAGTGTATATTTTCTTTGTTTTC
The DNA here is from genome assembly GCA_030765045.1 of Tenodera sinensis. Classification (NCBI taxonomy): domain Eukaryota; kingdom Metazoa; phylum Arthropoda; class Insecta; order Mantodea; family Mantidae; genus Tenodera; species Tenodera sinensis. The sequence goes on along the minus strand of CM060964.1, from coordinate 288,353,770 downwards.
TCAGACAGGTAAAATGTTGTTGTTGTTGTTTTCTAGTGCCTTGCATCTGGCAATGAAGCCATTAGCATTCGTGCTTTCCAATACTTTTGAACTGTAGTTTCTTCTGATCTTAATGCTTCACAGGTCTTCAAGTGTTCTTTTACAGGTAAAATGTAAATACTACTATCAGGTTACACTATCCGTATTCTTTGGGATAACATTTTTTCCTTAGGAGAATACTTATATTTCAGTTTCCTACATTTTATTAAAATACTGTTTAACTCCTCCCAGATCAAGGCCACATTTCTGAATAAATTTAGTGCTAGATTTTAAAATATTTTGTCGCCTTTGTTGCTAAATAGAATTAATAACAGCATGCAAACAGTAGGCATTAGAGTATTGAGTATTGTTTAAGGGCCCGTCGCAGTAGGCATTAGATGAATGTACAGTTTAGTTATGGCTTTCTAAAGTAAATGCAGTACATATTATTTTACTGATAATAATATGCATGTTTACAGGCAAGAACAACCTGAAGTTGTAAATACTTGTACATTATTGAAAGACTTTTGCAAGGTTTAGATAAGCAGTGTTGTATTGCATTTAACTCATTTTTATTTTTTTTGAATAGCATAATTAGTTATTTTAGGGACAGGCATGCATATATGTTCAATGGGATACTGTTGAAATACTGATACTTTAACTTGTAAATTATCATTGTTATTTCCTACACATTGATACATAGAGAGATGGTTACTGAATTTTTCATTGTTCTGTTTTTATTACTTGAATAACATCTTTTTAAATCTTGAGAATACGAATTGCATGTTTCATACTAATACCCTGCACGCTACCCTTGATAAAACATTGTGTTTACATCTATATTCATATGATGATAAATCTCTACTCTGTATTCACTCTAAGGTTGATCCGTGCGAAACTAAACTTAAGTGGCCAGTGCACAGTTATAATGTATCCTTCTACCATTCGCGCCAGAAATACTATCACAACACAACCATGTGGTGAGTGCTTGCGGTACATAATAGAAAGGAACTGATCCCTTATTCCGTCAACTTAAAGATTGACTAACATGTAACTAGAGGTTAAAGGCGATAAGATTGATAGTTACAACAAAATAAACCTGTTGTAGCACTTTGTCAATTGTTGGCGGCTCATTTTTAAAAAAGAAATTGTGCACTGTTACACGAATTGCATTTTTAACAAAATCCCCACATTCTTGCATGGCGTATTTCACACGCTTTCTTTTTTTTCCCAGGTGTAACCACTTTTCCTATTTCAGCTTTTTCTTTACGAACACTGTTTATACTAGTACTCGAAACACCAGTGAACTCAGAAGTTAATTTCACTACTTCTTTGATGGGAACAGATGGATATTTCTCACATAACTTATAATATACATTCAATATAATATACTTATAATATACATTTCACCAGTAGTCAATAATTTTCCCGCCTTATGCTGTACATAAGACGCAAGAACATATTCACTGCGGCCATCTGCCATGATGATAAATACAAACTGCTGGCTGTAAATAATACTCGGTAAATACTCGAATGCCAGGTAACTTACACGAGTTGCACATTGGGACTTGTAGCTCTGTTTATCAGTTTACATCAGTGTTAATTAACCTCTCAGATATTTGTATAGAATATTATATCATTTAAGGATAAATTCATTCTAAAATTCAGATTACTAGTACGGAACTACTTCCCTGCATGCATTGCTACCATGCTGTACCACTGTGCAGTGGTCACATGTCTTTGTTTTGATGCGGATAAACCTAGGAGTGAATTGAGTATAGTTATGTTTTCGTGGTTCACGACTGTAATCTGACATTTTGCACTGAAGTTACTCTCCAATTCTTCACTAATATTCTTTCAAAACTTTGTACAACATGACACTCTTCGAGCACTAGATTATATATCTTCTGTACACATGATCTTGCCTTTTGCAGTTATCACCTTCATGTTTCTCTTCTGACTGTTTTCTCTTTGTGGTGCTAATTGCAAAGTTGACATCTGTCTTCCTTGTGCCATGTCTTCTCCCATGGTCCCGAGTTCACACTCATGTCACCACATTTTTTCTATTGAGAGCGCTGCCGATAGTTCAGTCAAGTGCTTCTGATGTATTCATTATGTATGCTTTATTCCTTCTTTATGACAATGTCAGGGTTCCCCTTTGATGATGTCGGTCTGTATAGCTCAGTTGGTTAGATGCTGGTCTACTGATCCCGAGGTTGCAGTTTCAAACCTGGTGGTCCAGACTGATAGTTTTTAAGTATGCTTAAAAATGACAGCCCAATGTCAGTAGATTTACTGGCACATAAACTCCTGCAGGACAAAATTCCAGCACACCAACAGTGCTATGATCTTTGCAATTGACAGAGTTGTTAACAAACGAAATAACTTTTTAATTCCTCTTTGATTACTATGTTGATACTGTATCTCAATTATTTACAGCTCCCTCAGGACTTGTTTTCTTCTCTATTCCAGTTCTAATGTTTTATATATGTAATAGTGAACTGTATTTAATTTTCTTATGTTGTACTTATGGGTGCCATTGATTATCTGTGTTTGTTCATTCTTGTATATTCTCCCAAGGTTTCACCTCCCCCATTGCCAATGTTTACATCTATGATAGACTGCACTTACTGCAGACCTTTGTATGCCAGGTTATTGTTCTATTCTTTAACATTTAAAATACCATATTACTGTACCACATAATTATCATGCTTTTCACACTCAGTTATGGTACAGAAAAGTGCAGGGCACCCACTATGGCTGCTGGCATGAACTGAAGAGTTCTTTCTAAAGGTATTGCAGTTTGCTATTCTCTAGTTTCAAGTCAGTTGTGTAGTGCACATAGAAAATAAGTGCCTCTTTGCAACTTGGCTTCTTATAATAATAAATACTGGAAGTTGATGACAGTGCTGTTGGATCACATTAAATTATGAATTTTGAATTGATTAATAACACTAAACAACACTCACTTTTAAATTTTCCTGGCACATGTTTTGGAGGCTAGCTTTCCTCCATTATCAACCGGACATCAACTGAACTGTAGAGGCTGGTTCATAGGTTGGTATCTCCTATTGACTGCTCTGGTGGTGGTTTTAGGAACTCGTATAACAGATCGCCTTGTGGTATATCAAAATTGAAAACTCGGTCTTCATCTGGAAAAACAAAGACTGAGCTTTTAATTTTGATATAACACAAGTTGATCCGTTATACAAGTTCCTAAAACCACCACCAGAGCAGTCTACAGGAGATACCAGCCCTGTGAACCAACCTCTACAGTTCAGTCGATGTCCGGTTAATAGTGGAGGAAAGCTAGCCTCCAAAACATGTACCGGGAAAATTTAAAAGTGAGTGTTTAGTGTTATTGACTCAAAATTCATAATTTAATTGGTTTCTTATGATTATGACCACCTATGTAGCGCAGTTGGTACCGCACTTGCCTCTGACGTGGAGGACCCGGGTTTGATCCCCGGTACCAGCATGGGGATTTATCCCCTCTGGGAGGTCTGGCACGGGGTGCATTCAGCCTAGTTAGTCCCGGGGGGACTAATTGAGGAGCTACTTGATGGAAAAGTAGCGGCCCCAGGTCCTGAAGACCGCATAACTGGCCAGGAGGGATCAGGACGCTGACCACGTACCATCCTCCAGTAATGCATCCCACCAATGACACCTGTAGTAGGCCGAGGTGGAGGACGCAGCGGCTGGGCGGTAAGGCTTGGCTCTTCATGGGCTGTTGTGCTGGGGCTTAGTTTAGTTTAGTTTTCTTATGATTATAACCTCCCTTCATGATACTTTTCTTATATGTTATCTACATTTTACACCTTTACGCCATATTTTCTGGCCCTTTGGCCATTCGTAACCTTTGATTCCCCTGGAGTCATACAGATGCTGTGTATTACTGTGTTTTCGCTGCTTATGCATCCTTTACAAGAGTCAAACAGGGCTTGCTTTTACTATCTGATATTTATCTTCTTTTCTGTTATTTATATGAGATTTAAAGTTTTGTTCCAGATCTTTCAGTTTCAAGGCCATATTTTAAGGTTATTCCAGAATAGTCTCTTCACTCTGCTTCAGTGCAGCCTGGTTTCATGTTTGGCTACTCAACATCACCCTCAGCAAAGCTTAGTTACATCAGATCTGATAATGGCTCAACTCCATATTTATCATAAATAAAACCTTCTTGTAACAAAGTGTACAGATGGTATTCCTTACAGGTCATAAGAGTAGTTCATTAATATTTTTGTGAGAAAGTAAATACCTGCTGTCTGGGTTTGATCAATGCTAAAGGCCACATTTGTCTCTTTTAATAGTATTATGAATCTTGAGTACCCAGTCCCTATCATATAATTATAGGGGAGAGTGGGCGAATTCTGCGCACTTAAGGTCGAGCAGCCATACTGACTAACAGAAATGTTATTAAGTTGCAGACTTTGTTTCACCTGTAACTTCATTAAATAAGCTCTCGAAATAGTGCAATTCCAAAGGCATCTTGCACTTTTGAAAGGGTGTTAGGTATTGAAAACTGAAAGTATACAATGCGCAGAATTAACCTACCTGGATGGGTAATTGTGCATGCCGTATATGCTTGAAATGAACTTGAATATATGTGTCATAATTATCTTTAATGATAAACTAAATGCTACAGAATATTATATCAATTTTATTGCTAACTCCTATTACAAACTCAAATCAACTGTCCAGATGTTTCACTTAAACTGCTTTTTAGTTTGTTTTTGTTTTCTGAGGCCGAGATCACAGAAGTTATATTCTGCTGAATCCCATGCGCTACATTCTTCGCGGACCACCTGCCATACTCTACACATCTGTACCACATCTCATTATCACGTCCAAACTCATCACACGTCATAGTTTAGGTATTGGAGTAACATCATTTTCATCATCATCATCATCATCACCACACAGTTGTTTTTCACTGAATTCATCGGCATCAGATTCACTATCTGAGAAATCCAACTGTCGTTTACAGGACTTTCTTCTTGGCTTTTCGTCCACAACTTTGTTTTCTTTTTGAGTTTTCTCTACCTTTCTTCATTTGACGGTCTCTCTTTTTTCAGCTTCTTGAAGTTCATCTTTCATTGACATCCCCGTTAATATTTCTGATGATTGTTTCCCACATTTGCCTTTATTAGATTTTCTACTTGAAAACGAGACTTTTGTTGGCAGAGGAGGCATATCTCTTGCCTTAACATGTTTTGAATTTGCAGCCGATCACTCAAGTGCACTCTCAGGCGGAACGGCAGGAAAGCTGGTGGAGGTTCCTGCAGCAGCCGCTGGAATATGTCGATAATCTTCTTTCTGAGTCTCCTCCTCAACTACTTCAACTTGCAGATCCAAATTGTCAGAGGAAGGATAGAGGTTCGCTTCTGGTGCTACTAGTATTTAAATACACGAGGGACAATCCTGCGCGCCGCGCAAATTTGCCCGCCATAAGAAGCGCAGAATTACCCAACACGGCATACATTCTTCCATCTACCGTGGAAGCTTCAAAACATGCTTATTTCAAGCAGTTTTGTAGACATATCAAGCATAAACAATTCTAATTTAATAGTAATAGATAGATGAGAACAATTACACCATACCCATGCCATGTCTACCTTGCTCTTTAATGCAAATCTGTAACAAGAAATATATGCCCGAAGTGTTGCAGCTCACTGACTGCAGACGAATAGCTCTAATGGCGTCTTCCTCAACACACTAGTTAGTCAAACTGTTGAGCAGATGGCGACACCGGACAGAACTAGGAATTCAGAGGAGGACCAGAGAAACATAGCAGCGCAGAATTCGCCCACCTTCCCCTAATTATATAATAATAAAATATAATATAATACAATACATAATATTATAGTATTAGTTATAGTATAGTATTAGTACAGTATAAAGTATAATACAATACTATTATAATAAAGATAATTATCTTTCTCTTTCTTCCTAGTTATTTAAGTTGATATAGCTTTAAGTTATGACCTATTGGAAACCGCAACAATAATAAAGCTTTCTTGTGTATGACAAGATGCATTTTCTGTTATATGGAGACCGATTTTCGACCTTAGAATGTCAAACCTTACGGTCTCTAGAGGCATAGATTATGTTTTATATTGTTGTTCAATGATATTATTGTTATCTATAAGACAGTTAAGTACACACAAGTATCAAACTACAAAGTCTTGTTGTGACGCATATTGTGAGTTTCATTGAGTTTTCTATGGTTACTATAGAAGAATATATCTATTTTTGGTGTTTCTGATAGCTACCCAGATGTGTCAGGAAGGAGTGTGCGTGCACTGCTCTTAACTCATAGTGTTTTAACTAAATATGAAACTTAAAGTTGTCCTATATTGCACAGATATGCTGCATTTATGTACACTGTTCATCTGTTTTATGTAAAGTCATGTTAACATAACTACAAGGGACACCTTTGACCTTGAACGCGAGCAACTGCAGGAAAACATGCTTGGAATAACTAGCAATCAATAAAACAACTGTAATTTTATGTAAAACTCTGCACTTGTCTGCTAGCACCATTAGATGGTGGCACGTTGTAGCTGCACTAACCAGTGCTCAAGTTGCGTGAATGGTATTTATGTGTCTCTTGGGAGTGTTTGCATTTGGTTTACTGTATAAACTGTGTACAGTGGTATCATGAAAAGAATTAATCCTACGAATGTGGTTCAAATATTAGAGACAAAGTTGTGATGTGCTGAGTATGGAAATGACATCAGGGTCAAGGATATGGAGTTTGCAGATATATCACATAATAATTCAGAAATATAATGGGGATGACACAGAAATACATGACGTCATGCTGGATAGATATACCGATTTTGAAGGACGGGAAAAACTTGAACGTGGTCGTTCAAGCAGTATACAATGCTCATCTCCAGAGCAACAGAAACAGTCAAATCAAAGTGAGTACGAACTCTCTCCAACCAAAAAGTTGAAGCCCAATGTATTAGAAGATATTGATGACAGCATATTCGAGAACATTTATAAAGACTATTACAATCGTCACTTCAATTCCTATAGCAAACTAATAAGGCACTATAAGTGCATTAAAAGTAAATCAAACTGTAGATTAATTCTAAATTATGTGTCTAGCAAATGGCGAGCAGGAGCTCATTTCAAAGGAAGCAGGCTGTTGCAATTACAAACTATCAAGAGCATGTAATATTGCAATTTGATAGTGCAAGGACATATGGATCTATAGTTCACTATTGGCATCTGCAAATGTGGGCACTAGAAGCAGCTATAATGGTTGGCTTAGACAGTTTCAAAGCTTTGATTCCCTCTATTGATCATCTTAAGGTTGAATATGGCATTCAGAAGGCACAACAGTTTGTGGAGGAAATGAACATGTTTATAACGTGGGCTAACGAAAAAGACAGGCTGTGGTGCGAATAGGACCTACATCGTAATGGGAGTCTGATACATGGCTAACATTGTATATCATCATGATATAACTGTATCTTTTGTATGAATTCAATAAGCAATTTTTTGGATTGTTTAGAATATGGATGTATTAGGCAATTGTGGTTTTACTTCATTGGGCCATGACCAGACTAGGAGAATTGCACTGCAGTTTGCGCCGCACCCTGTCTTTTTCGTTAGCCATGATTTATAACAGAGGAGGGTGTGGAGAAAGGTAATGTTTGGAACAGTGACCTGAGTCAATTCCAGTATGAAACGTCTTCAGCATCAACACTGTCCCACAAAGGAGAGAAAACTACAGCTAGTGTGTTGCAGTCTGTACATAGCTCTACCCACAGCTACTCAATTGATATGGCTTTATCAATGACAGACATACTAGCAAAAAGTTGCACAACTGTTGTCAAGAGGCACAAGGCACTTTCAGCCCAATCATTTCAAAGAACCTTTAAACAACCTGTCCACGAAACATTCATTTGGAGGCAAGCAAAAGTACAAAAATGACTCAACAAATGAAATGTTTTGTAACTTCAGTCTTTGGCAAACATGTAACAAGTGAAAACAGCCTATTGTTGTGTGATTCTTGGTCAGGTTATAAAGACTGTACCCTTCTAGATACAAGTTTTCTAAACAAAGATGTTACATATTGCCAAAAACAAAATATTGCCAATCCCTTGATATTTCCTTCTTTCGGAAATATAAGCTCTATGTTAAGACTACAGTGTGAAGTTACATGATTGTTATTTCATCATCAAACTTCACTCTATGAATTACAATTAATTTGGTGTACCAAAGTATAAGCGTATGTTGCAATATGCTTGGCAAATGGCAGGTTATGACCTTGACATACCCATATCATCATTTGCAAATATAATTTGTCTGACTTTAGTGAGGTGTGCATACTGTAACAAATTTACCAACTCTTTTTTATTTTCTCAAGCTTCAAGTACAGCCATACTACTCGTTTCTGTCTCTTAATCTTTCCAAACTCTCACACCATACTAGTTTCTGTCTCTTAATCTTCCACAACTCAAACTGTCTCTATGGCAACCTCTTGAAAATCAAAGAGTCTTAATGACATGGAGAAGCCATGTCACAATACTATTCCTGCCCTCTTCCTGCATCCCAACTTAGGTATGCAGGAAGAAACCATGCCCACAGACACAAAAGCTTGGACACTGTTGTTGTTGGCTAATGCTGGATTTCTGACAATGAAGTCATTAGTCCTCTTGCTCTCCAATATTTTTCACTGATGGATGGGGCGCTAGAAGTGGCCCGGCATATTTGAAGGTGGTCTTGGTCCATTTCCTCTTGCAGATCACATAGAGGACAGAGTGGTGAAGAATATATCCGAATGTATACATAGTTGTTCTTTATTGCAATAATACTATGTGTGTTGGGCCTCCCCTCTTTTTTTTTTTTCCTGTCTTATTATACTTCCCTTTATTTTACTATCTTATTCCTTTTTTGTTTCCTCTGAGTTCTTATTGGTCCTGTAGTTCATGCGCTGCATCGGCATCCTTTTTCTGCCACAAGAGTACTTGCCATTGCAAACATCCCTCTCGAGATGCTTTGCCCAAACTTCCTGTTTGAGGACACATTTCTTTGGACAACAGCACCATCTTTTTTCTCATATTTGGTGCTGAGGGACCTGATCTCCCACCTAGATATCTTCTTGGTGGTGCAGTTAGTGGAACTTTCACTAACAGGCCAACAATGAAGAATGCTACACCTTTATGATTGGAGGTTATTCCTATGCATGACTTCACAGACGTACCTCCTCATTGTGTTCTCTAATGTATGGATGCTTCAGTGCCAGCACTTTCTTTGACACACCAATTCAGTAAGATGGTGCACTAAGTACTGATTGCAAAAACTGTATTGCCAGATTTTTCTTTGTATTATTCAGTCTACTGTCTCCAGTATATCAGGAATGAACTAATGCTCTTACTTTTCCTTATGGCAGAACATGTGTATAAACTGTAGCAGCACACTGTCCTTTATACAGGATGTCCCAGTGTGCTTTGGTGTGCTCCTCAGAACTTTTGTATGCCCACTATAACAGCAATGAGTTAGTTCTTCAGACTTTGTGCCCTGGCAAATGCTTCTGTTTTCATGGTTCTTTCCCATCGCTCAACCCCCTTTCCAAGCTCTATGAATCTGCTAGTGTTATATCCCCCATCCTCAGTTCTCCTTCTTATCCAGCCCATAACATTTTTTAACTTTTGTATCATCACTATTGTGTAGTGCTCCCAGTATAAGAAACTGTAATATTGTACCTTTATTTTTAATCTCTGTTGTTTTGTCAGCTGTATAGAGCTGATTCTTAGCATGGCAGAGGTTGTAATGATTATATTTTTCTAAGTGTTTGAAAAGCACAACTTTATGTAACAGAAATATTTGGGACATAATTCATTGAAGTCTAGACATGCAACTTCCTGTTAGCACATGTGCTAGTCGTTTCCTGGAAGCTCATGTTACAGGAACAGAGTTTGCAATTTGTTGGAAATCATGCTCTCCCAACATACACATGGAGTCAGCTTAGATAATGTGTGTGTGTGTGAGGCGGCGCCGTGGCCGAGCAGTTAGCGTGCTCGCCTACCACCTAGGCGGCCCGGGTTCGATCCCAGGGACCCGCATGTGGTATTCGTGGTGGACGAAGTGGCGTCAGGGCGGGTTTTCTCCGGGTGCTCCGGTTTCCCCCCGCCATCTCATTCCACCGGTGCTCCATCTTCATTCCATGTATCATCAGTGTCACCGTCTGCGGTGCCGTAGTAGTAAAAGCGGGCGTTAAACCCTACAACAACAATTAGATAATGTGTGCTGACAAATGCTTCATTAAGCTACCTTGACAGTGAGTGTCTTGTATTTAAGTCCCCAAATCGACTTAGGTGAGAGTCAGTTTCACATGCTAAGACAAACCTGTGACACTTTGCTCTTTAAAGGTCTCTTTCAAGATGGAACTTGAGATGCCAGGAATCTCTACAAAGGTAAAGCCAACAACTGTCTAAAACTGACCACCCTTTCCTTTTGTTATGTAAATTAAAACTTACTTATGCCAGAATTAAACGTTGGCCTCTAGGGTTAATCCTTCACATTACCAGCTGCCCTTGGAAAGTACCCCTCTGAGCACTCCCCTTCCAGTCATGGTAGGTTATCCTTTGTCGGTGATGATACCCAGCATCTATTTACCACATACTTATCAGGTGAATCTCCATCGGAAATTTCCTTGCCCAAAACAAAACTGTATTTTTCAAATATGGCTCCAGCTTTATTTTGATTTAATTTAATTATTTATTAATTATTACTTTAAAATAGGTAATTAAAAAAGGTAATACTTCCATTCTTCAAAACTTTTTGTGAAAATCAAAAAATATGAATAATTGTAACAATATTCTCTAAATATTATGCAATGAAAAAGATCTAACATATGCAGAAATATGCTTATAAAATGTACATTTTCCTGAGGAAGCATGGTTTTGAGCACATATTACAATACGCATAGCCAAAAGGAAAAAATGTAACTGCATGAGTGTCATAGTGATAACATAAGCTATGGAATTACATGAAATACTTTAAAATGTTAGGGTAGATTAAAACATTCTTCTGTTTCATGAGCAATCTCTTTGGCAAGACTATGTGCTTATTTGTTAAGAACTTACTTAGTTGTTTGTGTATCTCAGGTTTCTTCTGAAAGCAAATGCTGGTTATTAATTTTAAGAATGTAGAGGTAGGAGATAGAAAGTATTTTACTGGGAAAAACTTGTGAAGAATGTGTAAGAGACGAAATTCAGTAATACATCACAGGAAATATATTTTAAAATTGTCTCATTCACTTTTAACCTACTTGATTCTGACTGCCTATAAATAGTTAAAAAACAGCACGTATTATTTCTGCTTATGTGTTGTGCAGTATTGTATGTATATGTTTATTAATATATGACTTCAACCAATGCATCAAACCTTAAAAAATTTAAATTATTTTATTTTTTAATGACACTGTCAATTGCCAGGATCACATCAGCGTCTCCAGTGTGCCAGAATTTTGTCCCACAGGAATTCTTTTACATGCCAATAAATCTACTGACATGGAGCTGTCGTTTTTAAGCACACTTAAAAACCATTGGTTTGGGCCAGATTTGAACCTGCGACCTTGGGATCAGTAGGCCAGCGTCTAACCAACTGAGCCATCCAGACCGACATCAAACCTTAACCTCCTCAATCCTGCATTCAGTAACTTTTAAGGATGAGAGCATAGAATAACTGGTCAGCAGACCTTACCTGGGTCTGAGTTCAATTTCCCTTAAGATCAGACTGGGATGAACAGGAGCAGAACAAAAGCAACCTTAAGTAAATTTTCTTAAGGGGGGAAAATGGGTAAAAATATGACTGAAAATGGCAGAATTTCACAATTTGTTTTTTGTACCAAGAAAGACTGGGAATTTAAAGTACATATAAGCAAAGTTTTAAAGCACTACAGTGCCTGGAAGTTGCTCAAATACATCATATCTGAAGGTCGCACTCTTTAAATGTCCCTGAGGGAGGATGGTAGATAATGAAATCGCGGCATTAAGTAAAAATTGCTGGTCTTATTTTACCGATTTTTGTTGAATTTCTTCCATGATGGCTTGTCACTGAGACACTGTGATCAGTATAACATAGCAACAGCAGCTCTGTTGGTAGATGTTGTGTAACACACATAAGATCTGCCATCTACCGAATGAATCAGGAACACAAAGAAACTGCTTTGTTTAAATTTTTTGGCTTCTTCCTCAAAGACCACATGCTGTGTTACGAACTATTTTCAGATTATTTCTTATGATGCGATTTATCTAATTAGTTTCATATTACATTGCAACAAAGTATAGCGTAAATATTTTAGTGCAGTCCTCCTTCAGCGTAAATATTTTAGCACAGTTCAAGTACAGTGTAAATAATCGTATACTGTATATATAGATTTGTATATTTGTGAAAATGTTTAAGCAAAAAAGCACTGTGAAGCACTGCAACAGAAGCACTGTCATTTATAAAGCTGGACATTCCTAGGAAGGTCTGCAAGTCATTATTTCTGCTTAAACTGCAACCAAACTTTTAAACTCATTTTTCTCCACTTTAACTTTTGCTACAATTTTATTCATTCAAAACAAAATAACGTCCACACGTCAGGAGCTAGAAGGCTGAAATTGTTACTGTACATTTATAAAGCACGACAAAAAAGCTCATGAATGGGATTTAGAAATAACTTAGTACTTTTTGCGATAAATGTGTGTAGAGATTGCAAAAGTTCTGAAATTTCTGCTATGCAGTTCATTTTTTTTAATTTCCCTTACAATTAAGATATTACAAAACCCATGTACCAAGTTTTCCTAATGAGTTTCTGGCATTGTAAAAAAATGTCAAACCTTTTTTCAAAAAAGTGTGGAGTGTATTCCATTTTGTAATTTGGCAAATTTTTTGAAAGAAAATGTTAAATAATTAAAAATCTAATTGACATAAAATGAAACTCTCCAAAATAGTTCTACATAACACTCCAAACATGTACAAAACTGAAGTATGCAGCTTTAAAATTGTGCCAAACAGAAATTTCACCCATCACCCCCTTTAATATTGAGTCGGAATTAGTAACACTGACACCATTTATGTTTTGCTAATTCTGACTCAACATCAAAAAAATTCAAAAGCACATCACCGTTTTTAGCTTCTTATCATATATTTAACCTTAAGTAATGTCGCCTACAGGAGGTGTAGGGACTGAGGAGGTTAAAACAGGCACCAAAATAAAATCACACATCTGCCCAAATTATAGCTTTTTTTGTCTTATCCACACTGGCCAGCAAGGAGGTATACGGATGCCATGCAACAGCCGTCACAGGTGATAAATGTTCCTTAAGCACTGCCTCCTCTTTGTAAGTGGTAGCATTCCATATATGCACAGATCCATCTGCAGATCCTACAGCAATGTACTGCGCATCAGGGCTGAACACCACACGTGCCCAATCACAGCCAACTTTGAATCCTTCAGCAGTTAGAGTGCCAATAATTCCATTTGTTCGCAGGTCTATTACCTGAAAGCAAGTTGTGCAGATAACATAAGTAACTCCTTTTACACTTACATTAGGTATATCTATGGAAAATGTAGCCTTGTTGCTGGATGATCAAGTTGCATGATCAGCTGTACACTCACTCTAATGCCAATTGTAAAGCTAATTAAAATAAATGAAAGTTTCACATGCATGTAAGATTATGTATAGTGACAATGTGTCAATCACAATACCCTCTTACCAAAAACAAGTTTCTGCATCATCATAAGCATTGACAATGTTCAATATTACATAATTTTCTTCAACTGTTTACTACAAGTTTATCCATTATTTCTATATAAGCATAAACTCAAAAATCTGATGTGTTGCACACACATGACTTTCTCTACTCTTGTACTAACCATTCTTACAAACTCTTAATACTATATTTTCTTCATGTTACACGAGATAAACATTTACAGAAATTATCTTATTGCTTATTTCCCTGTAGGTACAAGGAGAATATTAGAATACAGTAGGCTTTGAGTAATAGTCAAATCTTTTAAAGCTTTGAGATTCCGTTCTCTTTGCATGCTTAACATATAAAAAAATGAACAACGATGTTGCATTTCACAAAAGTTTTGTTTTCTAAAACTGGCACAAATAACAAGGAATATCTCCGAAATGGTTCACTCTACAAAAAAATTTATTGAGATATAAATTGTGCGTTTTAGCAAGATCTACATTTTTTGTACAGTAAGATTTTGTCTATCTCTCACAGTTTACGAGTTATTCAAAAGTAATCCAGGGTAAACAGGACTACATAAGCTATAAGCCAGAAAATTCAAAATGTACATTTCATTTGTCATAAAAATATCTTAAACATATGTCATTATGATCAAAATTGTTAGAGCCATTTTCAAGAAAATCAAAATTTTCAAAAAATTTTCCATGTAAAGTGTAGTTTAGGGTGGGGCTATTTTCTTCAAAATCTTCGTGTCGCATCCTTGAAAGACATTAAACTTAAATACCAACTTTGGTTTTTGACCGACTTTTTGTTTTTGAGTTATGCTGTCCACAGACTGACACACGCGCACACGCACGCACACACACCTTTTTCTAAAATTGCTTTTTTTTTGGATTCAGGTCATCTTAAAACATATATTTCCGGGGAAATCTCAACATCGAATTTTTGGGTGGAGTACAATACTTCCTCTACTTACCAGTAGAGAAAGTAAAAATGGGTGTTTGACCATGTGCACTGCTTTTCACATCAGTACAGAACTTGAATTGCTTGATTTCAATTAAGAGTCTAATGAAAGATAATCCATATTGTTCATAGCTGAAACTTTAACATCAACATGGCTGAACGTTGTTTACATAACAGCATTACTTAAACATTGTATAGCTAGACAAAATTATCTTTTCTGCAATGCACCCTATACCATTGCTTACTAGATTTTACAAGCTGCTGCATCAGCATTGTAAATGGCAAAAAAAAAAACAGGTTCCCACACAGCACAATTTTTTTTTTTGCAAATAAAGGCCCTCAACTAACTACTCCATAAGCTTCGCAGTGCACACATGCACAGTGTTTATTTTTATTTGTGCCTTCGCTTTCCAATTTATGACATCACTCTTTGAAGTGAGTCTACAGTTATCTAGAAATGCACTTCTGCCTTGTGTCATCTAACGAAGTACAGTTGTGGTATTTCTATCAGCATCAGTAGCTGAATCAATGTTTGGTGTGAGGTGGGCTTTTTGGAGTTGCCCCCTAGCTACTGTTTGGAGAATTTACACAACTATATCTTTGAACCTGTCTGAATGATATGGAAACCGAATGATACGGAAATAGGTTTTCAGAGTTTTGAATACAATGCAGCATATCATCACCAGCAGAGGGCAATATGAACCTTACAATACAGCCAGCACCGTTTCTACATGTTGGAATGCTATTTTTTAACCGGATTGCTGAATGAAGGGGGATCAGCATATGATATGAACTGCTGCATTGATAATTTTCTGGACAGGTGTGAGGAAGAGACACCTTGCAGAATTCTAAAATAAATGTTAAACGATAACCACGGTTATTTTATGGTACTTTTTTATGGCATGGCATACATAAATGACACACAGGTATACACACAGGTATTTTAAATCTTTGAGATGCCTAACCAAAAATAAGCTTATTTCTTGCTTTCAAAACATGTCTCAGTGTGGAAGTACATAAAATGCTTAGTTTAAAGCATCCTCTTTCCAAACCAATACTGAAGTTTCTAACTTTTTCTCATGTATACTTCTGTTTTATGTAAGGAAGTCTAACCCATTAAGTTTTCTATGTAATGGATATTCATTGAGATCTCCTCAGACTTTACCACACTAAATGTTTTTAAAACTTTACCAACGACCAAACCACTGCCCTAATATGTGCGCACATGTTCTTTACTTCTCAATTTTGCTGTCAGAAAACCATCAGAAGAAACTAGTTCTATGGGAAACTCTGTGAATACCAAGTGTAGGTCTTATTTTCTGAACTAAGCACCCCTGCAACATTCGACATGGGTGCACTATATGTAGCTGTACCTGTTTTCTTCAACTAGTTGCTACTAAAGGCCCACCACACAGCAGTGACATCATGTACAACCATCAAAGGAATAAATAAAAGCAACTTTTCCTTTTTCCCCCTGCTATACTACCCCAATGTACCAGGTGTTAATTTTTAATTGTTTTTTCGATGGTCGCACAGGACGTCACCATTGTCCAGTAACCCTTTAGCTTTGATAAGTTGAAGAGAACACCACATAGAGAGCACCTAGGTTGAGTGTTGTAGGAGAACTTAGTTTGGCCATCCATACCTGTGCTTTGTGTTTATGAAGTTTTCCACAGAGCGCACAAGAGTTTCTTCTGGTGGGGGGCCAAATGACCTAGCTGTCGACAGGCCCTTAAACCCCACTCACTCACTCTTCTGGTGGTTGATTGGAAGACATTGCAACAGTGAAATTGAGAAGTGAAAGACATGTGCCTACATATTAGTGCAGTGCCTTGGTCATCAGTAAAATTTTAAAAAAGTAGTACACACCTAGCAGAGAAAAAAAGAAAACAAAAGGAAAAAAACTATCTGAATAAAATGCACAGTAAAACACCTAGTAATACTGAATATTTGCATCATAAATTTGTACATCTTTGTGTAATTTATGTACGACAGGTAGCCTAAACTCAAGGGAAAATGGGCAGCGAGCAGGGTCGGCATGTTTTGTGCTAGCAAGCAGGCATCATATTATAGTTGTTACTTTGAGTGCGGCAGTGATGCACGCATGTAACTAGTGTGCGATGTCGGTTGTGAATTATAGGAATGGCTACTTCTCAAAGTGTGTCTACTTCATCTATCCCTGGCCCATCATCCCCAAATACTTTTCTCTCTGTTTGGGAAGAATGGTAGCTGCTTATAGACATAGGGGGTGCAGCAAAATGTTTAGGACGTGGCAAGGTTGTTCAAACAATTAAAAAAGACAACTACAACCCTACGCTATTCATAGCGGTAAATACAATGATTATGAAGGAGTAGAACGTGATATGATAGAGGAGCTCAAACACTATAACTGAAAATGAGTTTCAATTGGAATTTCCAAACCTGTAATATGATCGGGAAATGAAGTCCTTTCTTCATAAAACGAGCATGACTGATTTTTATTTAAAATTTCCTCAGTCCAAATTTCTACAAGTACACAAACATGCTGCTCACATATTAAGTATGTTTAGATCTACTTAATTGTAGTAGTGGTTTTTTTCATTAATGAAACACTAAACCCAGTCACAGAAGCCAATTATCTGACAACAATTTAAAATGTAGTTTTTGGCTTTGTTAAACAAAGACAGTTACTTAAGATCTGCAAAGATAATTAGAGGGAAAGGAGCACAAAAAGCTTGACATCTGAATCACGGTAGAACACCATTGTAAATACTTAATGTAATATCAGTATATACTCATAACTGGCAAAAGAGCTATGAAACAGAATGTCCGTTTGCTCTGTTTAACACCCAATTGAATGTAATATGAAATGTTATTTCTATTTCAGCTTGTATACAGTCAATAATGACAATAAAAGTGTGAGCCTTCGGATATTGCAAATCGCACAACTGTACCGTCACTGCCTTTCTTTCCACCTGTCTTACCCTTCCATTCTCCCCGCCTCCAGACATACGAGTATCATGCTAAAAAGTATGACATCACAGTGCACTGAGGTGGGGCTGCCTGATATATGGCATGCCATGATAAAGCGTTTCTTAGAATTTCAGATACATGTCCAGAAAATCATAAGTGCAGTGGTTCATATCGTACTAAGGTAGACACAAAATTTAATGGCAGCTGATGACTGACCATTACTATTCTCTTTCCTGTTGTACAAATAAGTTTTGTGGGCACAAATTATATTTATATCACTGGCTGTACCATGTGATTTCACAGCGCGTGCCCTCATGGTACAGTCTCATAAATTAAATCCTGCAGTCATTCGGGGGCAGCTCTAAGTGAAAAGTATTCTAGCACCAGCCACCAATTCAGCTGACAATGCTGATAGAAATACCACAACCATGCATTGTTAGAAAGTACCACATGGATGTGCACTTCTAGGTAACCATAGACCTACTTAAGATAATGACATCATAAGTATGCGTAGGCTTTCACGCCTGGTATTCGAAATTCTAAAAGAGTCTTCCGGGCTGATTTGCCGTGGTCTGCTGGAGTAACTAGGTCCAGACGTTTCGTCCACTGCTGCGGTGGACATCATCGGTGGCGTGGTCGAAGTCTTCTTGGTGAAGGTACAGTTGCGTCTGAGGCGTTGACGGTCTGGGATGCAGAATTTATACACGGAGGGGTCTTCTCTGATTGGCTCGGGGCTCGCTGAGTCAGTGCGGTTGGTGGGAGGGGGCTAGCTGCATCTTGGGCGCTACTAGATTCTGATTGGTTTGTGTTGCTTGACTGTCTGTGTTGTTTAATGTTATCGATGATGGGGTACCAAGTTTTGTTGAGCTTAAGGGCTTCCTCTTTCCTATTGAAGTTATTGGCATGTTTATAAATTTCTATGGCTTCGCGCTGTAGTCGAGCATGGTAGTGTGAGATGTTAGATAGAATGCTGGTGTCCTGAAACTTGATGACATGCTCCCCCTCCACTTCTATAGCATGTTCAGCGACCGGTGACTTTTCAAATTGTCCAAGATGGCAGCATCTCTTGTGTTCGTTTAGTCTGGTGTTGATACTACGTAGCGTCGTACCAATATATACTGCACCACACGAGCAGGGGATCCGGTATACGCCAGCCGAGGAGAGGGGGTCCCTCGGGTCCTTGGCTGAGCGTAGTAAACTGTTGAGCTCTCTTGTAGGCTTGAAAACCGTCTTGATATTATGGCGTAGCAGGAGGCGTTCAATCCTGTCGGTGACGTTTTGAACATAAGGAAGGAATGCCGTGCCTTTGCTCCTAGGTGGGGTCGGCTTAGCAGAGATCGGCTGCCGTCTGGGTGGTCAGAAGGGTCTCTTTATTTCTTGTGTAGAATAGCCATTGGCTTGTAAGGCTTGTTCCAGATGGTGCAGCTCTTGTGGTAGCAGATGAGGCTTGCAAATACGGGAAGCGCGGTGTAGGAGAGTTTGAATCATAGCCCGTTTGTGTCTCGGATGGTGGTTGGAGGTTTTGTTGACACCTAGTTACTCCAGCAGACCACGGCAAATCAGCCTGGAAGACTCTTTTAGAATGACATCATAGTTTAGAAAGCGAAGGCATACTTAAAAATGAACATAGTGTATATCACACATTATTGAATTCACAGAAAATAGTCTATTGTTTGTGAATTTTGGGTGTGCCAGATAGCTTTCTATTTTTAATTCTACTAAATATCTTATTCCAAGAGGACCATGTATTTAAAATAATTTATTTTGAAATTGAATACCATTAATTAAACTGCATGAATAGCATTACAAGCTTTCAGTTAATAGGTTATTTATTGTGTGTCCTCGTGTCCGTCCATCCGCGCGCGCGAGCCCGTGTTACTGTGCGTGCGTGCGTGTGTGTGTGTGCGCGCGCGCGCCCGTGTTTCTGTGTGTGTGTCCGTCCGTCTGAGTGCGCGTCCGTCCGTCCGTGTTTCTGTGTGTGTGTCCGTCCGTCTGAGTGCGCGTCCGTCCGTCCGTGTGTGTGTGTGTGTGTCCATCCGTGAGTGTGCGTCCGTCCGTGTGTGTGTGTGTGTGTGTGTGCGCGCGCGCCCGTGTTTCTGTGTGTGTGTGTGTCCGTCTGAGTGCGCGTCCGTCCGTGTGTGTGTGTGTGTGTGTGTGTGTGCGTGTGTGTGCGTGCGTGTGTGTGCGCGCGCGCCCGTGTTTCTGTGTGTGTGTCCGTCCGTCTGAGTGCGCGTCCGTCCGTCCGTGTTTCTGTGTGTGTGTGTGTCCGTCTGAGTGTGTGTCCGTCTGAGTGCGCGTCCGTCCGTGTGTGTGCGTGTGCGTGTGTGTGTGTGTGTGTGTGTGTGTGTCTGTGTGTGTGTGTGTGTGTGTGTGTGTGTGTGTGTGTGTGTGTGTGTGTGTGTGTGTGTGTGTGTGTGTGTGTTCAGTTCTGTAAAGTGAAATGTGCAATAGCTGTACCTTAGTCAAATAAAAATTGTTTATTGCTGTGTAACTTACTGCAACTGAATTTTGGAATTGCTTCAAAACAATGAAAATGTTTAAAAATGTATATTTTCAACAAGATGGCATGTGTAATTTAATGGACTTCAGAATTTGTTTTTGTATAGTGTTTAATGCTAGCTTTTACTGCATACCACATCACAGGCGATGACACTGATGATTTATGGAATGAAGATGGAGCAAAGATGGAATGAATTGGCGGGGGAAACTGGAGAACCTGGAGGAAAGCTGCCCCAGCGCCACTTCTTCCACCACAAATCCCACATGTGGTTGCCTGGGATCGAACCACTTTATGTCTCACAAAAACTCTTAAGCTTGTCCAACACCAAACAGGCTTAAATGACTGATAACAGAACCTGCTGAAGTTGCCCAGAAATAACAGTGCAGGTAACCTCAATAGTTGCAGAGCCATTCACCGCCACCCTCTGCACCAATGCCCCAGACTTGTCTTGCAGATGGTATTAAAACTTTACATGTGCCAAGGTTAGAAACAAACTTTCTTCACTGTTTATTGTGAAGATGAATATCCTTTTCAGTCCCTGTCATTCACTAAATAAATTTTGTAAGTGTAAGTTGTGTTTCACTGTTATGGCAAGATTTGTTAATATGGTTGATCTCCCACCATTGTGTTACGTATGCATTACAATGAATACAGTTTCTATATATAAAAAGATAATAATACACATGCTTAAGAGGTAGAACTGGAACTTAAAAATTCAATGCCACAACTGGGATTTGAACCACAGACCTTCCGCTTACCGGGCGGACGCTCTAACCACTGAGCTATTGTGACAAACTGCCAGAATGGCATTAAATTCTCAAGCCAGTTCGTATTATTTATTATTTATTATTTATGCCAATAAACTTACTGCTGGTGTTTTTAAACACACAGGCCATGTGTGAACAATGTTGTTGTTGTTTTCTAGTGCCTTGCATCTGGCAATGAAGCCATTAGCATTCGTGCTTTCCAATACTTTTGAACATTGAACAATGTTTGAGAGGTAGAATCAGAACTGAAAAATTCAATGCCACATGCAGGATTTAAACCACAGACCTTCCACTTCACGTGCAGCTGCTCTAACTACCGAGCTTCTGTGACAACTTGCCAATATGACATTGCATTCTCCAACTGATTTTTATTTTTCCTGGTGGACCACAATGGGAATCTGACAGTTGATGTGAGCCCATGGTCAACTTACAATCATAAGTACTTTATGTTCCAGGATTAAATAACCTTTAGATGGTAATTATTATTTATTTATTTCACCAAACTTCTGCTGGTGTTTTTCAGTTTCGATTCTACCTCTCAAACATTGCCCACACATCGAGCATGTGGAGTTTGCCACCACAATCCACACCAACTGCTGGAGTGCATACAATGGCTTAATGGCTGGGGGATTTGCAGCCCACCTAATTGTAAACCACAGCCTGCATTTTGTGGACCCAATAACAAATGTTCACACAAACAACACTGAGTCATGCTGGAAATTTCTCCACAAACACCTATCAAGGTGTGACATCAGACAGAAGTGAAGTACTGTGGCATCAAGAGTGCAAGAACAGGAAAGTTGGTATGTTTCAAAAGCTGATCGTGGACACTCAGGAGATTTATCCTGTGATTTAGTTGAATAGCTTAGATATGTAAATAAAATGTTAGCTTATAAGGCGTACAGTATTAGAAGGCACATGAGGCGGAGCTAGAGAGGGCTCACCTAGAGCGACTGTCCTATCAGTCATGCGGCATTGCCTAGTTTGGAACGCACAGCACAAGCGTGAGCCACAGAGATTTCTCTTTTTCATGCACCCAAAATTATTACTGGAAATTCGACATTCTAATATGCCTTGGTGTATGCGGCAAGAATTTTTGAGGCAGCCTGTACAAAGACTATTTTTCTACAACATATGGTTCTTGAGTTATCACTTCAAGAATAAACAACTGAGTCCCGTGTTTATGCTTATGTATGTAACTTCCAATCTTGCCTGTGTTTTATTCCTTTCCATTATGTAGTTACGGAGTAAGACATTACGAAGTGTTGTTAGGAATTGCATATATTTAGTTCATAAATTAACTGACCACGGATCACTGCAGTTGTGTGCAAATTCTTTAGTTCATTTCAAGACCAATCCATAACGCAAATTGTGCTTTGTGTAACTATGACAATAAGCAGAAAATTCACATGTTTACATTGTGTTTAGTGAAGTGTTAACAATGTTACTTTCAAAGCCTGGTACCAGTGGCGCAGGTAATAAGAGTAGAGTACTCCGCTCTCAGGTCATAAATATTATTTTTAAAGTATACAGTTTTTTTAAGGAACTGGCATCTGAGGAAGTGTGTGTAAATAAGTACATTAATATTGAGTGTTACAGTTTATGTTATCATCATTATCCTTTGCTGTGCAAGTTTACGTTCTGACAATTTGTGATACAACAAATGTTTCTTTCTTCATTCCTTCCCTGTAACTTCTGCTCTGGCACAGCCAGTGCAGCCACCATGTGCACGCATTGGTTCAGCTTATGTGCCTTCTAAAACCGTACGCCGTAAAGTTTAGACAATAGTTCAGGTTATACTTTAGAATATGCTTGATCAGTGAACACTTTCACCAATTCATTTATTGATTGTGGTGTATTGGCTTTTTAAACATTGGTAACAAAGCTAGGGTGGCTCTGGGAGCAATAATGGCAGCAAGCAACTTGTCTATCGACATCGCAAGTACATTTTTACTTAGATTTTATTAATTTTATTTAAAATTAATATATGTATTTCTGACCATTTAGAGATTACTGGAAGTTATTTTTCCATGTTTGGATCATATTTGTAATTTCCTATGCGATGCATTATTGTAACTGATGTTGGAACTTAAGAGACCAGTTTTGTGGGGTGTAAAGTAAAAAAGAGCTGAGAGAATATTTAAGAAAATCAGAAGTCATAAATGTTAAGCCACTTAAAATAACTCTAATGTGTACATATTAAATAAAATTATATTTTGTCATTGTTAATTCACCTTAACAGTGTCTTCTCTGACGCAGGCAAGTAAGTATACGCCATCACGAGACAAGTCTAAGGAAGTAACTCGTCCTTGAAGTTCCAAATCACGGTGGGTAGTTTCTGAACGAGCATCCCAGAAACGAAGCTTCTTATCAAAATGAGCACTTATGATGGTTGTGCCTGCTCCGTCTGATGTTACTACATCATTGCAACTGGAACCTGCAAATTTGGTTTCCATACAGGCCTTGCTGCGTAGATCCCAGATCTTGATGGTGCGATCATGACTACCTGACACAACCTTTGATGGTTCTCCTAGAAATTTAGCAGCCATTACCTACAAATTACAAACATTCATTGCATTACTCCTGCTCTTCTTAATCTTTACATTGTCTATTATGTCTGGAAGAGGAAATATTAATTTAAAAAAAAAGTCTGATCCATTCCACTCACATGGCTTTCTCTTCTCTCATACAAACTATTCTTACAAATGTTTATTCCTCTATCTACTTCGGATAATTGAGTAAACATTGGTAGAAATGGTTTTATTACACATTTCCTTGTAAGTTCAATCGGAGTAGGAGAATATAGTAGGCTTAAGGGATAGTCAAATCTTTTAAGAGCTGGTCACTATGTGATGGCTTTGGAATTCCATTCTCTTTGCATGACCAAGAGATAAAAAAACTAATAAGGACTTCCTATTTAAGAAAAGTATACGTATTTGAAAATTCAAACTGATAAGAAGGAATATTTTGGAAATGGTTTGCTCCACAAAAGATGTATTTGACCTAATTGTGTACTTTAACCAGATCTACATTTTTTGTGCAGTAAGATTTTAGGTAAGTTATGCAAAAGTCATTCAGAATGAATTCCCAGAAAATTGTGCATTTCATTCCTCATGAAAATTTATTGAACATGTATTTTGATTGAAGTTGTTATGAGCCATTTTTGAAACAGTCAAAATGTTTGAAATGTAATAAATGTAAAGTGTAGTTTGTTGTGAGGATTTTTTTTTTTTTTTTTTTTTTTTTTTTTTTTAATCTTCATCTCACATCCTTGGAACTTAAATACCAAGTATGGTTAATTTATTTTTTGTTTTGGAGTTCTGCTGTTCACACATGCATACACAACCCACAACACCCACCTACATATAAAGACAGTTTTCTAAAAATTTGATGTGTTGCACTGAATTGACTTTCTCTACTCTTGTACTAGCTATTGTTACAAATGCTTATTCCCTTATCTTCATGTTAATCGAGACAAACATTATCTTATTGCTAATTTTCTTGTAGATGCAAGGGCAATATGGGAATACAGTATGCTTCAAGCGATAGGTAAGTATTTTAAGAGCTGGTTCCTATGTGATGGCTCTGAAATTCTGTTCTCTTTGCATGGCTAAGATCTAAAAATACAAATGATGTATTTGGAAAATTCAAACCAATAAGAAATATCTTAGAAAAGGGTTCACTACACAAAAAAAAAAAATTATATATATATATTTGACGTAAATTGTGTGTTTTAACGCAATGTACATTTTTTGTGTAGTAAGATTTTGTCTATCTCTTATGGTCTTCCAGTTATGCAAAAGTCATTCTGAATAAAGAGGACTTATGAGAACATTCCCAGAAATTTTAAGACATATATTTCATTTGGCATAAAAACAATATGGAATTTTAATCAAAATTATTATAGAGCCATTTTTGAGAAAATCAACATTTTCAAATGTTCCATGTAAAGGATAGTCTGAGGTGGGGGATTTTCTTGAAAGATGCTGAACTCAAACACTAAGTTTGGTATTTGATTGAATTTTTGTTTTTGAGTTATGTTGTTCACGATACACAGACTTTTTTCTAAAAATGCTTTTCTCAGATGCAGGGGAACTTGAAACTTACATTTCCAGTGAAATCTTGGTATCAAATTTTTGAATGGAATGCAATACCTTCTTTACGTACTATATACAGCTTGTGTAAAACATTGTGACAGTCCTCCACTCCTGAAGCAAAACTGCACAATAGACTGTCCAGACTACTTGCATAATAAGAGAAATGGGGATCAGTGTTCCACCTGCTGTGAATGTGAGAAGTGTGAGTATGGCTGCCTCTGAGTTCTGATTAACATTTCAGTGCCTTGCTCCCCCACCACTTCTCGTTTTTCCTCTCATGCACACATGGAGTGTCAAGATGTTTTACACAAGCTGTACACAGTAGAGAAAGTAAAAGTAAAATATTCATAAAGAAAACTGCAATGTGCATATAATAGTGAATATCATGCAATACAAATGCAGTAAAATGATAATACATGCCCACTAATGATGCTCTTCAGGTATGTTAACTACATAACTTTGCTTTCTTGAATTCTTCCACACGTCACTTTTATTAGTTTGATATTAATATTTTTACGCATGTTGAAGCAATATGGTGCTGTAAGAACGTCCACAACCTGGAAACTTGCTTTGACATATATCCCTGAAGCTAATTACAAACTCTTAATACAATAATGCTGTACTTAATGCCTTGTTTTCCATTACAAGAATATAACACTCCAAAGTCCTTTTTAATTTTCTTCTACTTCAGTACGTTTTATCTTTCTTTGAATTTTGTGTTGTACACTAATTTGAGTTAGTGCAAAATTATAAAACAGAAACCTCTTATTTATTTATGCCAACAAACTTACTGTTGGTGTTTTTAAACACACAAGCCGTGTGTGGGCAAAGTTTGAGAGGTAGAACTGGAACTTAAAAATTCAATGCATTGAATTTTTAAGTTCCAGTTCTACCTCTCAGAAACCTCTTTCTATTGTCAAAAACCTAGAAATTTCTCCTAGTTATGGGAGGCGAGTTTGTATTTGTATTTTCACTGGTAAACAGCAAACTACGCTTCCTATCATGCAGTGTCGAAGTTATTCTTTCCATTTCATTATTTTCTTCATATAATAGTTGTGAGTTCAGATCTTTGAAGAGAGTGACAATTAAGCTGTACTACATTTTCAGAATGCGAGATCCATTGGAATATATACTAAACTCTAAACTAATAACTCTAGACTTAAAGTCATCAATTGCCTATAGCCACCCTTTGGTTTGATATTTCTAATACACATTGGACTGACATTGTCAGTATTGCAGATGGATGGTGACTGCTGTTCCATGTGATGCACTAGAGTAATTGTTGAGAGCAGCCATGGCATAAGCAAACGTTATGGGAACAATCAACAAATATTAATAAATATTAGTGCCTAAAACTTCACTTATCTTTTATAATGATGTATTTTCTAACAGGACTAGTTTCAGAAATCAACTATTTCCATCGTCAGCATGTTGAATGTTTGTTTTGTTGATATTGTTACTGTCACTAGGTGACTGATTCTTTCATTTCCATATGTAGCTAAATGATAAAAAAAGAATGCACTATGATATAGACTATCTCTCAAGTATAAGTCACAGTTTTTTGTAGAGAGAAATCTGATTTCTGGGAAATAATGTAAATCTAAGGATTACACCAATAATTGTTTAAAAGATTTTATCAGAACAAAACATGGGATCTAACCCTTATAGCCCAAATGACCTAGCAGTCAACGGGCCCTTAAATGCCACTCACTCACTCTAACCCTTATATGAATATTCTTCCTAAGGAACATTCATTTTTCTAATCTATAAAGTGTGACCTACACAACTTTTTCTTCTTCTTAGACTTACTGTCATGCCAGCCATGATACCAGGTGCTGCTGGAGAGAGTTGGCAGTCAGCGGCCTGGACTCTGCCAGCGGTAGGGACAGACAAGAGACGTTTACCTGCCTTAACATGACCTGTCCCCCAACAGGACAATGGGCCATGCAGAAACAATAGCTATTGTGTGCTGTTCTTCCATCTAGACTGTTCCTTTTCAGCATTCTCGAGCTATCCACTTATGGAGCTTTCCATTGTGACGAGCACTATATAAGGGACTTGCTCATGCCCAGAGTTGTTGTTCTAGTTGTTCTTGTAGTGAAAGTTGTTGGTGTTGTGGACTATGGTAGAGTGAGTTAAACGTTTATGAAGCGTTCAGTGGACAGCAACTGTGAATCGTGCCAAGTGCAGTTCAGTAAAAGTTGTAATCTGACAGTTCTTTATTTTGATTCAGTTTGACAGTTGTCCTGTTGCTCTGAGTTTGTACAAAAGTGATCTATAACGTCAATGTTACACTAACTGATTAGAGGGCAATAAAGTATGATTAGCAGTAACGGGTGTTTTCTCATTTGTTACAATACGAATAGTACTTCTGTTCCTCAATCTGGCATTCAATTCTGCTAAAGGCTGGGGTGCTTGAAAAAAAGTGTTAATATAATTTTGTGTCAAACTGATACGCTTTGCTCAATTTAATACTGGATTTACCAGGAACATATTAGTTTGACTCAAGATTAATTTTGAAGTTCATTGTATCATAGCTCATACATAACTAAGGAAACTAATACTGCTTTCCTGCAAACATGTGGTTGGTTGGTGCTAAAGTGTTGCAAATCATGTATCACAAAGCAATGTTTTCTCAGATTTTATAAATAAAAAGAAATACTAATTGACAGCCAAGCACACATTTCTACAACTTCAGTAAGGTTTGGTTTACATCTTCTGATCGAATACCTGGTTTTTAAAGAAAATATTGAAATATTATTTGAACTAATATTATATTACAACATATGCAACTACAGTCTGAATTTTTACAACAAAGTAAATACAATGTTGATAACCAAAATTAGAAATCTGGAACAGAGTTGATTGTGACACATAACACTTCACTATTAAAAGCTCAAATTTTGGTACATGTCCATCTTCAGCTCTGAACCTAAAGATAGATGATGAAAAAATGTCACTTTGTGTTGTTGAGATAGAAGCATTTGGTAGTATGATTAAAAAACTATCAAATTAGGCACTGGCTGGTTCTTGCAGTTTCAATTCATGAATGTTTCACAAGCTTGCAGCCGTGCTTTTTCCAAAATGTTTGCTTTTGGTTTTATAAGGCTTTGAACTCACTCTTAATAAGTCTTTTTGGGACTTTTTATTTATCTACTGCTTTTTATAATTATATAGCATGCCCTTCTCAAGAACTCCTTATAACTGAAATATGCATTTCTTGCAAAATGCAGCATAGATTTTGTCATTTCTACTTCTTTTACATCTCTTTCAGCAGTGTTGCAAATAAAATCATGCGTGGTACGCTGAGCAACAAGTGATATTTCTTTCATAGTTTCTGCAATAATGTTGCCATTTATTGAGAATCCATGCTTAATGTTGGGAGTACCATATGGCAAGGTCAGTAAAAATTTTAATTACCTACTTGAGACATTTGTAGTCAGTCATACCATAGTGAGAGTTCAGAATTCTTGTCCAAAGAACATCCAGCCTATCATCATCTCGACTTAAGGCTTGCATCCATCTAGCACATCAACCAAAGTAGTTGAGATTCTCTCCTTGCTTTATCAGCTTCGAATACCAGTATCCAATTCTTTTTAGACAGCTTTATTAATGCTTCTATAAAATGAGCATAGTGGACATTATTCAACACTGATGAAGTATTAAGGCTTGAGTCAACTTTCGTAAATTTGTATTTAACAGGGCTTCTTTCTTATATTTTCTGAACCACCTTCACTAAACAAGTTTTTTTGTCACATCTAAATTTTAGTTTGTCTTTGTCTATGGTACCTTCACATTCTCTTATTGCTGCTCTAGTCCCATGTCAATTTGTTTAGCTGATAAAAGATTTACATCAATATTCACATTTCTGTTCACTAGTGTTTCCAAGGTTTGCAATTACTTCCGGTTTGACAAACTTCCTCATAAGTTTCTGCAGTTTGCATGTCAACTGTTCAAATAAAAATGTAGCCATTGGCTTCTCTGCTTGTAAAGTTGTCAAAATGGCTCTAGCTCTAGGTAAAGGGCATAAAAACATGCTAGTTTTGCACCAATTAGTGGGTCACTAACTGCATTTTTGACCACATTGAATGTTTTGGTCTTAAGAGTGATTACTGATATGTGCTTTTTAAGATCTGGAAGCATTTTGATTACTTGCTCAGCCACACCTTTTTCAAGCCTCTGAATACAGCATAACTCTTGCAGAAAAATAGTTGAATGTGTAATGTGAGTATAGCTGGTTTGTCTGGCTGGCATCCACTTAAGCAATAAGGACTTCTTAAGATATATACTAATGACCAACAGGTATTCTTGATGCCATTCTTGAATGCTCCATGGAATGCATGAAGTCTGCAACTTCCAGTATCCACAATCACTGGATCCTCATCATTTCTTGCCATTTTCTTCAAGTCCTTTAGTAGCCTTAAGTTAGCTGATGAACAACCCATGCTAATCTGTAACACCTTTCTTGTGGTTACGCCAGAACCAGAAAGGTCATCCAGCAATGCCTTTATGAGTTCACTTGCTGTTCTGTTAGAAAGAAAAGTCAAAGTTGGGTAATGATTAATCACCAGGTTTCTTGTCTTATCCCAGAATCGAATATGGATATCCATTTGTTTTTTTCCATGAAAATTTGTTCAGAGATTCATAAAATCCAACAACTATGTGATCAACTCCTTTCTGTTTCAGGTTGAGCTGCCTTTTCATATAAGGTGTAAGATCATGTGTAAGGTAACACCACACCTTATCCTTCTGTACTATAATTTGCTTTGCGATATATTGTCAGAGCATATTTCAGGAAGAGAATGGCTTAGCTTTTCAACAGCTCTTGCAGACATCCCAGTCAACACAAAGAATATTGCAGGCATTACTTCTCTCTTTATCACACCATCAGTAAGCTTGCATATATCACACCATCAATAAGCTTGCATATATTACACCATCAGTAAGCTTGCATATATCACACCATCAGTAAGCTTGCATGCATCACACCATCAGTAAGCTTGCATTTATCACACCATCAGTAAGCTTGCATTTATCACACCATCAGTAAGCTTGAAGTAACATAAACTAAGACTTTGTGGTGAACTCTTGATTTCTAGCATTGATGATGTGGCAGTGCATTTGGTAATCAACATGCTTGTGGATGCAACAGGTGCATGATCTGTATACGTCATCAGAATGGTTGATACATCATCACTAGTGCACATCCAAATTGACTTGATGGGTCCTTAAACAGATGAGAGAGAGAGAGAGAGAGAGACAGACAGAGAAACAGACATTAAGCACTAAAACCTCAAATTGAATTTTGGAGTTGGAATGCAATCCTTCACTTATCTTAGGTACTTAAGATAGAAACACGATCTACAGATATCAACCACCCGGAAATGTGAAGCATATTTGAAAATACACAATTTTCTCATTTTATTTCAGATGACAACTTTGTCCTGTTATTCTGATGTATTTGGTGTATTTTTGTTTCACACTACCACTTTTATTTCCATAACATTGAAACTTTCCATTTGAATGTAGTACATTTTCAAAATCAGCAAAACATAATGGCATTTGCACATGCACAATTCAAAATGTTAATGGCATGCCTTAATGACACTGGGAAGTGGACTGGTTTTGAATAATCATTTTTGGGGTTTTATTTTAAAATTATACAGTTCTTCAGCTTTAAAATTATACTTATAAAACATAAGGCTGAGGTGTTGGTTGCGAGGGATAACTGGCTGGGAGGGGCTTGGCTACTGACCACTTCCACCTCCAGTAGTGCACCCCACTCATGATGCCTTTTGTGGACAGAGGCAGGGGATACAGCAGTCAGGTAGTAGGCCTTGACCAGGAAAGGGGTGTTGTGCCATGAAGTTAGTTGGTTAGTTAGTTAGGGCTGAGGTCACAGGAGACAAAAATAAAAAACAAAATAAATACAAAAGAAGTTTTTTCTACTTTGAAGCACGAAGCTCTGATCACATCATATAACCACATCATAACACCATGTCTTAAACCGTTCAGCCATTCAAACACATCATGCTTGCAGCATTATCTGAACTCATATAGGGGTCTATCCACATCAAATCGCACACCTGTAAAACACGACTTTTTCGTAGGAGGTTAAAATTTTTTATATGAATAATAGGCATCAAATAAGGAGACCCGTATTTTTTTATTTCTGTATTTTTAAATTACTTGCTTAGTTATGGCTATTAGAAATTAAGCAATTTCTCCGCGCACCATAATAAAAAATCACTTGTTACTCTAAGGCCATATAAAGTTGACAGTTGGGGTTTGGCGCACTGGAAAGGTTAAATACAACACTTTTAACAACTTTCGATCAATCATTTTTACACACAAATTTTGAACTGTTTTTTTTTTTATGCTATATTTTGTAAAACCAAAAATAGAATTTAAATCGATGTGATAAAATTCTAAAAAAAATATACACGTATTCCCTGACATTTTATCTATAAAATAAGACATTAAAAACTATGGAGTATGTGTAAGTGCATTTGGTGCAATTTTTTTTCTGGAGGCATGCAAGCGCTCACAGACGACGTGAAGTACAGCTGGATTCGCTGTTCTTGGCACCTGGAGGAAGTAAATGTAAAGCTTGAAAGCGAATACCAAGCCATGTGACTGCAGACAGCATGCAAATTGGTGCGTCAGCTTCATATGTTACTCACATAACTTCTTACTAAGGAAGTACAGTCCATGCAGAAAAATGTCTCCACAATGTACCTTCTTTCTGATACTCCTGTGGCATCTGATATGGGCTTTTGAACTTTTTGAATGTTTTTGAAAAAAACCTTCTGATGTAAGCAGTTCTTTGCGTTTAGCTTCTTTCTTCATGTGCGCCCATACGTTTGAAACAATTTCTCTGCTCTGACTGTGCAAGGTTTGGTCCCTAATTTAGAATGTACCAGTAGCATAATTGATTTACGCTATGACCAATGTCTCACAAATGCACTAAATTCACTTCTTATCACAAAGATCTAACTCTCCAACTGCACACTGCACTAAAAAGCACCTGTGAATTAGCAAGAACTGTCTCAGATCATGCAGACATCACTCCCCACGTTGTGCATGATTTTATTTGCAGAATTATACAATATGAGCTGATGAAACAGGCAAAAGCTATGGGTTCACCTACAGGACTTCGAGCCAAGGCCAGGGGGCAAGAACGATGGGTCCAGCTATGCTTTAAAATTACACTCCTTCATTCTTTTGTCAAAAACTGAAGCTTTAGTGAAACAAGTTTCTTTCAAAGAAGGAGGTAGATGAGTGGAAATTTAAAGTTTTGTGTTGTATGTAAACATTAGTTTAAAATGCATATTTTAAAAATATTTTGAAGATGCTAATAGTGTACATACTCGTATAATAGTGTACTGTTGTAACGTTCATGGAACCTCAAGCAGTGAACAGTTGCCGTAATGAAAGGTGGCAGTTGTGCGAGGTTACGGTAGCCGTCACTGCTGCCACACGAGTTCACTGCACTGATTTGTGAAGTTAATTACAACTGAACTATTAGAGACTCCATTCTGATTTTTTCTGAGAATATTGAATAAACTTCAGTGTATTTTTAGTTTTTTTTTCAGATTTTTAAATGGTCGAGTTTGTTTTATTATCTAACTTTAGAACCTTAATCATATAAAATATAATATTAATAATAATTACTAAAATTTTCTAATAAGTACCTCACGAAATGCTGCAATTTATCTTTAATTTAAGCCAAAGATCAAGTAATGATTACAATCGGAGGTATGATTGATCGAAGGGCGAGAAGCACGCGATTTTTGGGACATTTCAAAAATTAATATCTGCCAAATAATTTTTTTGTTATAACACGAAGAAACACAGGTCAAATGTATTTTGCTCCAAAATACCAAAAAAAAATTTCAAGAAAATCTGAAATATTAAGGTCAATTTTTACCATATTTTGTGCAATTTGACGTGGAATGACTCATATGCACAATACCTTTATCTTTTTTACATAAAAAGGGTAAAATGCATATATCTGCATTCAATCAAAACCTGTCAACATCCAACCATGCCATCTCAACAATTGCATCAGTTGAGCCCTCCATGTCCCTTACCACAGTCTCTTGAATGCAAAATATACATTTTAGTGGGATTTGATCCCACAATTCTTGGTTGGATAGGTTAGCCACTCCTATCATGCCTTAGAAAGCATAGCCATAAATCTCAATGACAAAGCCAAATAGCATTGGTATTGTTATCCACTTAGGTAGCACAGTGGATTGAAAATAAAGCTACAACCAAGAAAAGGAAAAAACTAGATGAGAAGGACACAGAACAGTAGTGAAAAACATGGCAGCTAATCTTTAATCTCTATTTTCTATGACATTGATTTTTCATATTTCAGGCACACTTTTCTCCAAAACTAAGATATTGCAATTAAATTTTGTTGCATATTTGTAAATGCAGCTTAAAGCCTGTGAATAACCTTTTATGAATGTGAGTTATTATATGGACACAAAAAATTAAAATGTTTTAAAAATTATATCACATATTTTGACATACAATACAATAATTTTTTGTCCAAAATACAACAATATTGCATTTTTATTTAGTTCTAGATCTCAAGTTATACCTTGTGTTAGTTAAGGTAAAATATATGCCTGTAGCATTAGAGCCTTGTAAGAAAAGTGCACCAAAAGTAAGATGGAACATTTTTTGTAAGATTACATGGCATGCTTTATACCCCTTTTGGATTAAGTATGTGAACATAATGTATTTATTATGAGGGTTGTCTGGAAAATAAGGTTCCCCATTTTTTTTCACAATAAAAAACATTTATTGGCATTGAATAATACAGTTTTTGGAAAGCTTACACTTTTTCCTATTTTTCGACATAATCGCCATTCTGATCAATGCATTTTTGCATCTGGTGTACCATCTTTTGTATGCCTGCATCATAGAACTCTCCCACCGCACAGCAAAGATAGCTTAAAACAGTTTTTTTCAGTTCCTCTCCGGTTCTGAAATGGGTCCCATGCAGGTATTTCTTCAAGTCAGGAAAGAGATGGTAGTCACTTGGGGCTAGGTCTGGGGTGTATGGAGGGTGTGTTACAGTATCACATCCAAATTTGTGGATGAGATTGGTTGTCACATGGGCAATGTGTGGACGGGTGTTGTCCTGATGGAAATGCACTCCCTTCGTTAGCATGCCTCCACCCACCTTGGTATACCTTAAATGATCAGTCAAAATTTTGTGAACGTAGGTCTTACCGACATCAGGGATCATCTCGTAGGTCTCCCGAACTGTCACCCTTCGATTTTTAAGCATTGTCTCTTCCACTTTCACAATCGTTTCATCTGAAACCAATGGCCATCTATACGTCCATCTTTGAATTCTCTGCACCATTTGCGCACATGTTGTATGCTCATACACTGCTCTCCGTATGCTTCACTCAGTTGGGAATGAATGTCCACCGGTGCAGTCTTTTTGCACACAAAAAATTTCTCACAAAGCATAATTCACACTCGGCAGGAGAAGCAAGTGGAAGCTCCATTTCTAACAGCTGCCAAGCCAAGACTGAGCATCACAGAGAGCTTGCAGGGTGGGGTACTGGGAAAGGGAGAACCAAGCTACACGTCAGTGTTGCCGGATCTCCTGTAACAGCGTTCCTCACCACTGCAGATCCTTGGGAACCGTATTTTACGGACAATCCTCATATATTATAGTCTAATACACAAATAATTAGACTACAGTAACTCCAAATTTCAGTTTATTGTAATGATTAGTTGTTGCTAACATCTTTTTAACCATTTGAATAATTTAACCTCACTGGGGTAAAATCACTTCCCGGTGTCCTTAAAAAAGGTTTCAATCAGAAAAGGTAGCAAAATTTTGTTAACATAACAAAAAAGCTAATAAACATGAGTTTTTGTTGATAAACATACAGAAAAGTTAATCAACAATATTTCTGAGCAATTAAAACAAAACTTACACAAGTGAGGTCAGGGGGAAAAAGAGTATGGACTTCAGAATAAAATGTTTCCCGCTCATGCAGTGTTAGGTTCATCAGCCACTCCAATCAGCACCTCACATATTTTCTCATTCGCATGGTGGTGTGCTCACACAGCCTGCAGTCCGTTAGGTAGGT
Source organism: Tenodera sinensis (assembly GCA_030765045.1). Lineage (NCBI taxonomy): Eukaryota > Metazoa > Arthropoda > Insecta > Mantodea > Mantidae > Tenodera > Tenodera sinensis. The sequence continues at coordinate 288,318,639 of CM060964.1, read as the reverse complement.
GTGGCTTAATATAGCGATTTGAAGATATTTTCTTTTATTAAAATGCATGTGGTTTTGATAAAATGCATCAGGTTTATGAAGTCATGGTTATGCATAGTAATTAATAGGACTTGGGTTTTTAGATAAATACATATTTTGTTTGTGTCCTAATATGAACTTGAAACTGAGTTTAATGTTCTGGATATTTGCACTGAACCAAATATTTTAAGTTTTGTAGCACATAACAATGCATATTTTCTGATTTTTTTATGTAAATAAATATTTTTGGATATTCACATAAATTACACAAAAGTTGCATAAAGGAAGCCTTTTAAAATAATTTTCATATATTTACAGAAAATAACATAAAAGCAGCAGCAGCAGAATTATTTTTTAACAAGTCGCTATCCACTTTAATGCTCAATTACACATGCCAGATGACGCAATTTGTTATTCATATTGGAAGACTGATATGTCAGCTACAGTATCCTTCAGTTTGAAGAAAATGTAAACATCCTGCTTTCTTCAGCTGCATGAGCTCGCAAGATAAGAACAGGAATTCCTCCACTGCCATATGCTTGAAATAAATAAACACCTGTTATCGCATCTTAGTCCAGCTAGTATATACAGACACTTGTTAAACTGTATAGTCAATTAGTCATTTGTGAATCCGCAAAGTTTATACAACCTTCTAGTTGTGTTGGCAAGTTACATATTGATAGTTTTGAGTTCACAGTGGATTAAACATGCCCAGAGTGAAAAGTAGTGCAAGTTACCCTGTGCAACAATATGCTGTGGAATTTAAGGGCATTTTAAGTTGTGATGGTAAAATCCTGTATTGTCAGCCATGTGGTAAAGCGATAACAGCAGGCCAGTGTTCACAATTGATACAACATTTAAGTGGTAACAGACATAAGGTAGCTATTTCACGCCTTACGAAAAGAAAAACTCTTTTAGTAATGATCCAGTGCCAAGTGCTCCAGCAAGACCTTCCAGATTTTCAGTGTATTTTGAGGATTTGTGCACATACCCATCTCGAAAGTGAACCAACCTCAGTTTAAAGCATTCCTGACAAGATATACAAATATTGATACACCTGATAAATCAACTTTGCGAAAACAATACCTTCTCAAGTGCTATGAAGAAACTGTGATGTATATATGCAAAATTTGTGCTAATTAAAAAATATGGCATAGATGAAACTTCAGATTCTACTGGCAGGAAAATTGGAAATATTGTTATAGGGGTATTGAAGAATGAATCTGAAATTTCAAAGTCATCTTTTCTACTGACCGGCCAAGACATGCCTGCTACAAACCATGTGACTGTTGCCACATTATTTAATGAAGCAGATATTGTGGCCAAATGTTGTATGATGTGGCAATATTTTGTTATTTTTTACTTATGCTGCACCATATATGAAAAAGGCAGCAGCAGGACTTGCAGTCAGTTATCCTAAAATGATTCATTACATGTGTTGTGCATGGATTGCAAAGAATATGAGAGGAAATTAGGGCCATGTTTCCTGACATTGACAAACTGATTTCTAATGGGAAAAAAGTGTTCAAGTCACCTAAAAGTATTGAAATTTTTCAGAACAAAAATCTGAACATTCCGCTGCCTTCTGCCCCTATGGTGACTTGCTGGGGTACATGGTTGGCCACAGTCCAATAATACACAAAAACCTGGATGGTTTTTCTGCTGTCATATGCGAACTAAATTGTAAAGATGCCAGTTCAGTTAAAATTCTTCAAGAAGTTTTAAGTGACACTGTGTTAAGAAATGATTTAGCATACATTTCCAAAAATCTGTGTTCTCTCTGTGATGCCGTTAAGAAATTGGAATCAGTAGGAATGCCTTTGAAAGAAGCAGTTCAAGTAGTTCAGGATATTTTATTTGTTTTAGCACATATTGTTTACTTTTTAGCATATATTTTTGACATTTTTAGCACATAAAAAATAAATACTTTCCAAGTTTTTAGCACCTAAAAATCTGAGCCCTAGTAATTAATATAGTTGTATACCTATTATCATTCTAAGAAGCGTAGTTCCACTCAGCAGTAAACTAACAATTCTAAAGCCCTTGGAGGGTGCATATGTTCACATTGGTTAGCACATTACTTTCCAAATTCCAGACATGCTTTCAAAGAAAAGCACAGCAATAAAACAAAACACTAAGTTTAATTACTCATATTCTTCAATAAAACGATTAATCACTGCAAAATTTCCACATCTGTACCTCAAGAAATAGAAAAAACTGCCAAGGATAAAAAGTGGATTGCATTACTTTCAAACCCAGTATAATCCCTCTGAGACCTCGAAGGACAACAGTTGCAGCCTTCAAACTATTGACAGATCATGACTGTCTAGCAAGTCATCTCTATAGAATAGGCATCACAGCTACAGCAGTATGTGTCCTGTGCAGCGATCAAGGAGAGATGAAGATCACTTGAAGACCTGTGAAGCCCTATGTACAGAGAAAACTGGTGCAAAAGTATTGGAGAGCACAAATGCTAATGGCTTCATTGCCAGATGCAAGGTAGGAATCAACAATTTTCCAAATTAAAAAAATTAGGTTAACATGAGCAAAATATTAATAAACATGATTTTTTGTTGATGAACACATAGAAAAGTTTATCACCATTATCGATAAACAATGTTAACAACATGCCAGTGAAGCAAGCAAAAAAAAATATGTTGGAGGACGCATGTATTCACATGTTAACGCTACTTTCTCAATTCAGAAATCCAGAATAAGTATGAAAATGAAATCAACACAGGATATAGCTTGATTTTGTGAGATATCAAGTATGTATGTTTCTAAATGTAGGGATTACATTTTATTTCAAGAAAGTCATGTGCAAGCTACTAGTAACTGCAATTTCCTGAGCTTTTGTATATTTGGCTGTTGTGTGTTGATTATACAACTACACTATTATATAAAAAGTTAAAACTTACCTTCAATGTGTATTATGTTGGAGGCAGATGACATAAAAGTTGAAATTCTGCAAGTTGCTGCACAGGTTTTTGTGTAGCTCTGGTGTTTTTCCCTTAGCATAGCTCCAGACAGCTGATATAACTATCGATTCCAAATTAATAGGATCAGATATGCACCAAATACACCGGAAACAGGATTCCCCATTGCAGATTGAATCCATGTCACAAGGTTGGAGTACAACACAGAATCTTCCCAAGCATCCAAATATGAGCACTTGCAGTTCTTGCTTCCATGTATGATGCCATCAGTATAAGAAAAAGAACCACAAGGATACTTTCTTGCTAAAACTACATGTACTGTATACATACACGCACAAATTCAAAGTGATGCTGATGCAAGATGCTATTGGCAGGTTGTCTTCATGTAGCTTTGACTATATTTCGACCTGGGTCAGAAAGAATGCAGGTGCAAGACTGACGTAAGTCATGTATGAGAGTGTCGATGATCTCACCGTTGTACCCGAGAGTAGCATGTATCTAAAGTTCGCGAGAGTGACCTAAGAATGTAGTACAGTTGGACCTGCTTTATACATAACCCAGTTCTATGTAATTTGCATTTATATGTACATTTTTGTAGGTCCCAGCAAAATTTAACTTAGAAACGTGTTAATAAAACCTTATTTATACGTAATGCATTTACATGTAATTCGTAGTTGTATGTATTAAATTTCAGTGAAATACAACTGAGTTTTATGTAATTTTAAGGAGCATACATTATCTTAAAAGAAACTCAAGGCATATTTTCCTTATCTCTTTTGATAAAGCCCCAACCTGAGTGTTTGGCTTTTGGTGTGACAATGTCGTAGCAACAAACAAGGAATAAACGTAAACATTTTCGGTATCTGGTGTTTGCTATTGAACAGTGGTTTTGTCTTTCAGTTCTCAATTGCTTTTAATCAGCCATGGAGAACAGAAAAAGGAAATGGTACACACTACATCAGAAAGTAAATTTCATACGAGAGGTGGAACACTTGGAGTGCTAGGGGAACAAAAACTATCATCAATTATGTGTTGACAAACAACAAGCTATCTAGTTTAGGGAGAGACACCAGAGTATACTGAGGGAAAGACACTGGATCAGATCATTTCTTATTGATGTCAAAAATAGTTATCCCCTCTAGATGGAAAAAGACAAAGAAGAGGTAAAAACCAATTAAAGAAAAAAATTGTCAACTGGACTTGTGTCAATGCTACTAAAGTTTATTAAATGTTGCTGGCAACTTTGTCATGTTCCTTACTTATTTATACTATATCCTTATTTAGTTTCTTACCTTTCACAGAAAGAGAGAGAGAGAGAGAGGGGGGGGGGCGATCACTATATGTATAATACAGATACAGGTAACACACTAAAGAGTTTTCACAGTAAACTCCATGATAATTGTAGCATGAAAATACCAGAAATGAAAATTATGTAGCTAGAATTATATGGTAGAAGCAAGGAAGCTATATGCAACTGAAATATGGGGCCATGAAAAAGGTTGGGAAACTACACATAATACACAGAAATTTTTGTAAAATATTATTGGGGTTACCCAGGGGCGGCTCTGAGGCGGCCTCCATCCATGACACTACCTTAATAAAATGAAGAAATATACATTTATTTCTTAGAATATAAGATTTATAAAATCTTAACCCCAACATGCTGACCTGTCATGGCATGTAATACGTCCTCTGATTGGTAATCAGAGGATACGGTCGGTGAATTTATTTTGATAATTCTCCCGGTCAGGTCGGTGAGACCCGTAAACCAACGACAGGTGTGGTCCTCCAGACATTCTGGGGGTTGTGAGAGAGCGATGTGACCGCCAAAACATAAAAATATGGTGCTCTCTAAAAAACGGTTACTATTACTGCTATTGCTCTCTTTGTGAAAAATATTGGAGAGCAAGAGGATTAATGACTTCATTGTCAGAAATCCAGCATTAGCTAACAACAACTTTGTCATGTTCCAGAAGAGTGAAGTATGGCAGTTTATGCTCAAAATTCACAAAAGGAGATAGATCAAACCCACAGAATTATAGAGACATCGGTCTACTCTGTACAATGTATAAACTCTATGCAAAAATAACTAAAAAACGAATTGGTGTCATTGCAGAGACAAAACTAGCAGAACTGAATGGATTCAGGAAAGGAAGATCAAGTAGTGATTGCATATTTGTGTTAACACAAATAATAAACACAGAGAATTTAATCTTCCAACCTTCATAGCATTTATCGACTTTGAAAAGGCTTTTGACATGGTCGATTGAGAAGAACTTTTTAAAATCATGACAGAAGGATATCAACTTCTAGTGAGAGTGGCTCAAAGTATGTATAACAACATGTATATAAAAATGAATGATGGTGAAAAGTTAACAGAAATAAATAAAGGAGTGAGACAAGGCTGCCCGCTATCACCAAAACTTTTTGACATATATATTGACCATATTATTCAAAAGTGGCAGGAAATTAACAAAAAATTGACACTAGGCTTTTCACAAATTATCAAATAATAATAATATCCTCTGAAGACAATTTGCAAAGAGCTATATTTTATCTAAATGATATCAAAAGAAGCTATAATCTCAAGTTATCAACTGAGAAAGCTAAGGTCATGGCATTCCAAGGCAAAGAACACTTAAGGGCAAAAATATCCATAAATAAAATACTAGAGCAAGTCGCAATGTTTCAATACCTTGGCTGTAATGTCTCCTATATGAAAGATGTTGATAAGAAGCTATACAAATTTCAGCATCTATGCAGCACAATTAAACAATGTTTTAAGAATATTAGTAAACAGATTAAATTAAAATTTTATAAAGTTATGGCGGTCCCAACTCTGGTGTACAGGAGTGAGAGTCAGACACTCACAAAAGCTCAGTCTCAAAGAGTGACGGCGGCTGAGATGAGATTTCTCAGATCTGTAGTGGGATACACTTTGAGGGATAGAAAACAAAATGAAGATATAAGAAAAGAACTGGGAGTACTTAGTTGATTAGACGAGATTGAAAAATACAGAATAAATTGGACAGAGCATGTAGAGAGAATGGAGGACTTGCATACACCTAAAGTGATTCTCAAGTACAAACCAAGAGGCAAACGGGATGTGGGATGACCATTTTGTGGTGATCTTAAAAACAAAGGCAGGAAAAGCTGACAAGTCTAAGAAAACTACGCTCACTGATTGATTCTTCTTGGCTGCTCGTTTCATGACTAAATTTAGTTGGTGTGCATAGCAATGGATAAAGTGGGCATATGGATACAGATTTTTACTTTCTCTACTACGTATAATAAAGTCGAGGAAGTATTGTATTCCACCCAAAAATTTGATGTCAAGATTTCAGCAGAAATATATGTTTTGAGGCCCCCTGAATCCAAAGAGGGCATTTTTAGAAAAAGGTCTGTGTGTGTGTGTGTTTTTGTGTGTGTGTCTGTGTATATGTGTGTCAGTCTGTGGACAGCATAACTCAAAAACAAAAAGTCAGTTAAAAACCAAAGTTGATATTTAAGTTTAATGTATTTTAAAGATGCGACATGAAGATTTTGAAGAAAATTGCTCCACCCTAAACTACCCTTTACATGGAAAATTTTTTAAAAATGTTGGTTTTCTTGAAAATGGCTCTAACAATTTTGATTAAAATGACATGTTTAAGATATTTTTATGACAAATGAAATGTATATTTTGAATTTTCTGGCTATAGCCTACATAGTCCAGTTTACTCTGGATGACTTGAATAACTCATAAACTGTAAGAGATAGACAAAATCTTACTGTACAAAATATGTGGATCTCGCTAAAACACACAATTTATGTCCAAATAATTTTTTTTTTGTCGAGTGAACCATTTCTAAGATATTCCTTGTTATTTGAGTCAGTTTTGGAAAACGAACTTTCATCAACAACATCGTTGTTCATTGTTTTATATGTTAATCAAGCAAAGAGAACGGAATCTCAAAGCTTTAAAAGATTTGACTAACGCTCAAAGCCTACTGTATTATCATGTTCCCCTGGTACCTACAAGGAAATAAGCAATATGATAATTTCTGCAAATGTTTATCTCAACTAACATGAAGATATAGGAATGAGAGTTTGTAAGAATGGTTAGTACAAGAGTAAAGAAAGTCATGTGAGTGTAACACATCAGATTTAATTTTGTTTGCACCCCACCCACAGAACCAGACATTACAGAAGCACCATTGTACGTCTGTGCGATTATTTTCTGAGGTTTATTTTTGTTTAAAATTCATTCTGCAATTGCGTTTGCATTCTGCCCTTCAGGTTTCAAAAAACCGCAGAATCTTTCTGCAGTATGCCATTTACCTTAGAGTGAATTACGAACACTAGCTGCAACTATTCAGAGACATCCATTGTTTTGTCTGCCACTGTTGCCACAAATATTGCTTGTTTCATCATTTCTTGTATTATCGTTTCCCGGCATACCTCTAACATACATCTAGCAGATCATTTTCAATGTTCCTTGAAAAACCTGATTTGATTCAAAGTGTTTCTTAACAGCAATGTTCATACATTTCACCAAATAACATGGCAGGGTTGTCAGAATCTTTGGTGTCATGGTCTCTCAAAGCAAGCTCAAAGATGCCACAGAACCTGACAGTCAATAATTTTGGACAACACATACCTATTATTTTCAACTAGTTGGTTATGCTTCAATTTTGCTAATAGGGCTTGACTTAATTGTGTTGCTATACTTTCACTGTCTAAAGAACTGAGATCATGCTTATTATGTATGTGTTTAGTGTTATTGTTGTGTTCCTTGATGTATGTATTAAGATGTAAAAAGATCAGTTGCACCTGTGGTACTACACGAATTGCTATTGCCAAACAGAAGGCAAGAACAGGAAAGGGCATTTCTGACACTACAACCATAAACACAGTTCTTCTCATAAACTTTCCTGTCAAACCTTTTGTTGTATACGCAGTTCTTTCAACCTAACAACTTTAGTGTAATGTTCAAATCAGGATGGTAATTATTATTTATTTATGCAACAAACTTACTGTTGGTGTTTTTTAAACCCACAAGCCATGTGTGGGCATGTTTGAGAGGTAGAATCAGAACTGAAAAACTCAATTCCACAGCAGGGATTTGAACCACAGACTCTCTGCTTACCAGGTGGGTGCTCTATCCATTAACCTACTTACTGGGAGAAATACGAATTGGTTGGAGAATTCAATGTCATTCTGGCAGGTTGTCACAGTAGCTTAATGGTTAGAGCACCCACCTGGTAAGCAGAGGGTCTGTGGTTCAAATCCTGGCTGGGCATTGAGTTTTTCAGTTTCAATTCTACCTTTCAAATTAAGAGTATGTCTTTCTAGCTGCTTTATTTGCAATTTTTCTTCTAAATTTCTTCTGCAAAATCAATTTTGTTGCAGACTGACAACTGAATTCATTTCACCCAATTTAAAATGCACAGAAAAGACAATAACACACATAATACAAAAGTGTGTTTGACTGGATGGAGGTGCTTTCTCTCCGGTAGTGCCCAGATTATCGTAAACCTATGGTTTGCCGCCGAGGTGTACAGAACTTGTTTTTTTGTTAATGTCCTCCAATGTAGTCATATTGGACAGTGAATGAAACAGGTGAAATGATGCTCAAATGAGCCCGAGGTCCATAGAGCTTTAAGTTACCCAACATATGTCTTCACGGGGAAAGCCTCGGAAGAAACCTTATCCAGAAAACTCACCCTAAGTGAGATTCAAACTCACAACCTTTTGCACGTGAGGCAGACACACTACCGCCATGCTACAGAGGTGGGCAGTGTGCAGAACATGTGACTTTATGCTTACAGCAGCCAGTTCAGGCCTAGTCATGCTCACTTGCTATCGAGCTGAATAGCGCCTAACTCACCAAGGTTAGAGCAATGTTTGCCCCTTGTCAAATGATATTTTGAGCCTTGTTGTAAGATTATAGAACAGCTTGTGTGCCCAATAAACTCTGTATGAATTGTTAACTTTTAGAAAATGAACACAGAATGTAATAATTGTATGACAAAATATCCTGTGCACTGTAGCACAGCAGCGCCTATGGACAGGCCACCCCTGGTAAATAGAAGTAAGCTTTTGTATGAAAGAATAGTTTGAGAGTGGGCAGAGAAAGTCATGTGAGTGCAACAGATCAGATTTCTTTCCCCAAAATTTTAACCTACTCATATATGTGATCAGGAATTAATAAAATAACACAGCAGTGTAAAATTACAAATACAGTATTATAATCATTATCAGATAAGCATAGAAAGAAGGTGTGCAAAATATAACAGATAGATATGCCCAAGAAATACAAGGTCCTTGTTAAGCATATCCACAGCTGTTAAGTTTCTAACGAGTTACTCGTAGCTTTGCTATCCTGATCTAACTACCTACACAGGGTTTTTCAAAGCACTCTAGAGATGATTCAACATGCTTTGATGTTTTATTACTTTGTTTGTATGGGAATCATTAAAAGTATATATAACAAGCAAAAGCAAATAAGAGAATTATTTGAGAGGTAGAACTGGAACTTAAAAATTCAATGCCACAGCTGGGATTTGAACCACAGACCCTCCACTTACTAGGTGGGTGCTCTAACCATTAAGCAACTGTGACAACCTGTCAGAATGACATTGAATTCTCAAACCAATTTGTATTTCTCCTGGTAAACTACAAAGGCAGTCTCACATCAGAGAATTACCCCAATGATGACTTACTATTGCAAGTACTTTATGTCCCGGGATTAACTAACCTTCAGATGGTAATTATTATTTATTTATGCCAATAAATTTACTGTTGGTGTTTTTAAACACACAAACTATTTAAAATTTTTAAGTTCCAGTTCTACCTCTCAAACATTGCCCACACACGGTTTGTGTGTTTAAAAACATCAACAGTAAGTTTGTTGGCATAAATAAATAAATAAGAAGAGAATTATTAATAAGAACTCTTTACTCTAACTTAAACAACTGTTGCAACTGATTTTGTCAATTATTTCATGCAATACAGATGTAAAAAATAATAAATAGGACATCACATTTACAAAATATGTGCATATAGCTATAAAACATAATACTATACTTAAACTTTTAGTGCAGAAATGTACTCAACTTAATAATATACAGTGTCTATAAATCAGATAATCCTGTTGTTAAAAGCTAAACACATGGTAAACAGCCATAAAAATAGTTATAAAAGGAGCAACGATGTTGAAGAAAGGAAATATACAGAAATTGCATTATAAACTAAAAGGAAATACAATTCTTTATTTAGGTACGCAGAACCACATTGATTAAAGTGGTTAATATAACTTAATTGAAAATAACAAATGTGTACAACAAAATACACAGAAAATGCAAAGGAAAGAAAGAAATAGAGAGAGAGAAAAAGTGAAAAAGAGAAAGAATGAAAGAAAGAAAGACAGAGAGAGAGGGGGGGGGGGGAGGGAGAGAGAGAGCGAGAGAGAAATAAAATGAAAGAAAATAGCTCCATATTAGCAAATTTGTTGCTCTGTATAGCCACAAGGTGACAAGTCCATGGATTCTCTGTGTGAATCTAACTCTGGTCTTAGTTTAAACCTGAACTTTGCTTATAGAAACCAAGTTTTCATTTGATTTCTTCCATCAAAGTGTGTCCCAAAGTTGAAAAACTTGTTTCATCTAGCCCAGGTGTAAATGCATATTTTTCTAGTTTCACATTGAGCACAAGAGATCATCTGAAAATTGAAGTGTAAGCCATTCTAGCTTCCAAAAACATGGTACTCTATTGCTGTGTTTATTACATTAGTTTTGGTTAACTTAAACACAGCTTAAATTTCTATATCTAAACTGGCTTACTATCTTAAATGCAGTTCAAAGATGCAGGCCAGTCTGTTAAGAAATACTTTAGAATATACTCTACTCCATATTTTCTAGGAGATACATGGCCATGGTTTCAAAGCCTGTTGCATGCTAAACTAATTATCATGGAAATTGCTGATTTGTTCATTCCCTTGCATAGCATATGGTGTGTAATAATGTAAAGAACCTTCCAAAACTGACTTCAAATTTTAAACCATTATAACATGTTATAATATCTGAGATAGGAAAAGAAGTCGCATACTGGGCACTCAACGGGGTCTTATAGAACATTGGGAAGAAGTCCTCCATTCTCTTGTTCAACACACACCTTTCTTTCTGTGATTCCATGCACAGTATTTTGTAGATGCTGTCTTGGAATATTAGCAATTTCTTGTGAGATAGCATCTTTCAGTGGCTGTCAGTTGTTGGATGTATCAGGAAAACTCACTCTTTAAGATAACCCCACAACCAAAAGTCGGGTAGATTGAGATTGAGAGATCTCAATGACCCCTTTCTTGAAAAGTGTCTATTGATGACAAGATCACCAAAGATCTGCGTAATTAATAGTTTTGCAAGTGTGTAGATATGGGGCAGAGCACCACCTTGCATGAAGATGTTTTCCCTATCGTGATTCCTCAGTCTAGGGATGACAAAGTTTTGTAGCCTGCCATAGTAGCGCTCACCATTTACAGTAACATTCTGTCTTATTTCACTGTTATCTTCTTTGAAGAAATAAGGGCCAATGATGAATTGTGAATTGAATCCACACCTTACAGTAACTTTCAAATCATGCCTTATTGAGGAGAAAAAGCGAGAATGGGGTATAAAAGTAAGCAGAATGCTTATGAGGTAGCAAAAGTTCATGATGTAGAGAAAATATGGTCTATAGTAACAGATCTATATCAAAATAAGTCAAGAATGGATGAGAATATAAACCCAGAAAAATGGTGTACACACTTAAGTCATTGTTAAGTGAAGATAACTACCTGAGAGTAGAATTGCTTTTACAGGAGGGCCATCAAGTTATTGATTAATTAGATGGGGAAATCACTGACAGAGAATTATGTAAACAGATTAAGAGGTTAAAAGCTAACAAAGTGGTATAGATGGTATTCCAGGGGAATTTTGGAAAGCTTGGGCAAAAGATGAAACTAGGAGAAAAACAATGATAAAACAATTGAATCAAATATGGGAGACAAAACGGTTATCCAAGAGTTGGAGAATAAGTGTGATAGTACCAATATATAAAGGAAAAGGCAAAAAAATAATCCAGTTAATTACAGGATTATAAGTTTACTTTCAATTTTATGAAAGATTTTTACAGGAATTTTAGCTAATAATAGGCTACAGAACTGGGTAGAGCAGGAGAAACAAATTATCCGACTTTCAGGCAGGATTCAGAGAAGGTAGGAGAACATCTGATAACATTTTCATAATCAAGATAATTGTAGACAAATATTTGAGCAATCAAGGGGGAGGATGTGCATGGTATTTATTGATCTAGAGAAACTGTTTGATACTATTAAAAGAGATGCACTATGGATAAAATTAAGAAGAAAAGGGGTAAGCAATACAGTTATTTAATTATTGTGTAAGATATATCAGGAGAATGAGTTCTGTATAAAACAGCCAGACAATAAAGGGAACGTGTACAGAGCATTTCAGGAGTAAGACAGGGATGTAAACTCAGTCCAGTGTTATTTAACCTATTTATAGATGATATTATAGAAGAGATACGAAAAGTTAATAAATATGCACCAGTTATTAACAATAAGGAAATACCAGGGCTACTGTTTGCAGACGATCTAGTGGCAGGTTCCCCTTCAGTTGTAGGACTAAATAAAGCTATTGGCAAATACTGTGAAGACTGGGGGTTGAAAATCAACAGAAATAAAAAAAATTATGATCTTCAAGAAAGGATATAAATTAAGCAAGATTGAAAAATGGTCTTAGGAGTTAGGCTCAACAGTGTAGGGGATCGGGATGAACAGAAGAAAAATGTATTGGCAAAGGGGAAACAATCAATACAGGGGCATGTTAAAATAATACCAGAAATGAAAGCTGTATAGCTAGAAAGGATATACAGAGCAGTGGTAGAAGCAAGAATGCTATATGCAGCAGAAGTATGTGGGAGGTTGGGAAAATGTGGACATAATACACAGAAAGTTTTATAAAATTATATTGGGGTTACCAAGGAGCTCACCAAGTGGAATAGCACAGAACTAGGGAGAGTAGGAGCAAAAGGTAAAATGGTAGAAAGAACAGTTAAATATTGGTTTAGTATAAATTTATTGGAGGAAAATGATATATTAAAGCAATGCAAACATTTTATGTTTGTTTTTAGTGGGTTAAATTGTATTGTTTATGAGCACAAATAAATTATTCATTTATTCATTCAACTTCCAAATCATGCAGAACTTTTTGAATTAAAATTTGAGGGTCAGTTGCCAACCAAATTCTGCAGTTATGTGTTTTAACCCCACCATTAGAAGAAAAGTGTGCTTTGTCTGCTCAAAAACCACTGTCCAACCAATCATTATTAATTTGAATCTCTGCTGGCACTAATGAAGTAAAATCATATCTGTCCTGCTTGTCTCTTTCTTTGAGTACAAATGCTTCCAGTTTATATGTATACAGGCTAAGATGTTTTCTTAGAACTCTCCAAACTGTGGCATTACTCATCGGAGTTGCCTCAATACCTATGCAACACTACTAATTCCATATTATTTCTACCTACTTCATTATTTGGATGAAGCACCTCGCAACACTGACATCATTGATTACCTTTGGCCTTTGAGATTTCTTACTGGCAACAGAACCAGTTTCTTCAAACTTCTTGATTAAATCCCCATAATTACCGAATGGAACAAGAGCCTGCTCTTAAATTGTTAGAATTCTAGATTTTCTCTGTATGGTGGACCAAAGAATAAAATTATCAACTCACAAGGTAGGAAAAATGTTGTTGTTAGCTAATGCTGGATTTCTGACAATGAAGTCATTAATCCTCTTGCTCTCCAATATTTTTCACATATGATATTGAAGAGAGCAATAGCAGTAATAGTAACCGCTTTTTAGACAGCACCATATTTTTATGTTTTGGCGGTTACATTGCTCTCTCACAACCCCCAGAATGTCTGGAGGACCACACCTGTCGTTGGTTTACGGGTCTCACCGACCTGACCGGGAGAATTATCAAAATAAATTCACCGACCATACCCTCTGATCACCAATCAGAGGACGTATTACATGCCATGACAGGTCAGCATGTTAAACGATTTGGATTAAAATGCCATATGTTTGAGACATTTTTATGACAAATGAAATGTACATCTTGAATTTTCTGGTTATAGCCATAATTTATATCTAAATCAATTTTTTGTAGTGTAAACCATTTCGGAGTTATTCCTCGTTATTTGTGTAGTTTTGGAGAACTTAGACTTGTCAAATGGAACATCGCTATTCATTTTTTCTATGTTAACCTTGAAAGCTTCAAAAAACTTGACTATCACTCAAAGCTTACTGTACTCCCATATTCCCGTTGCACGTACTAGAAAACGAGCAATAAGGTCATTTCTGCAAATGTTTATCTCAACTAACACGAAGGAGATATAAGAATAAGAGTTTGTAAGAATGGTTAGTGCAAGTGTAGAGAAAATCATGCGAGTGCAACACAAGATTGTTCAACTAGTTCTGAGGTGTTCTTTATGCTCAATGATTGAACTCTTTCTTTGGAGTAATGGAGCTTAACTTACAAGCCATTTAGCCAAATTATATGCTGGTGCATGGTAGGAAAAATGTTGTAAAATTGAAAGTAAGGGTATTGTAGATATGTTTTTGATGTACTTATTTTATTATAAGTTGGTTTAATTGTATAGTTTTGAGCATAAATAATTCATTCATACAGGAAAATAAAAAGTTTTTTCCTCAGACCTTGAGAAAAAAACTCCTCTTGTTTTCATAATAGCATTTAAGCAGCTGTATTCTATCATTTAGTGCTAGAGCCACAATTTGTAATTTACAAATTCTTATAGCAATATAAATAAAATTATTAATGTTTTGTTCAACAAAAATGCACCCACGGCAACAAAAAAAGAAAGAAAAACAAGACCCATTATTTGCCCAGTATGTGACTTTTGTTTTTATCCTATCTGCAAATATTATAATATTTATAGTATTTTACAAGTGTTCTGTGGTTTGCAGTTTGAAGTGATTTTTGAAAGACCCTATATAGTGGTGGAGTGAGTGAGTAAGTGTGTGGGATTTAAGGGCCCGTTGATAATGAGATCATTTGGGCCCAATATAGTGGTGGAGGATATGAGAAATACATTACTTCATTATCTTACTAATAAGTTGTATGCATGGTGAAGGTTTTCCTGTTCAATATTGTGTGCTCTGTTCATATGGGATTTCAAGAATGAAAACAGATAAAAACATTGTATCATTAACAATAACATAGTTCAGTCCACTGTTTTCTTAATACAGGTGGAAATAAGAAAAAATTGGTAATTAAATAAAGATGAAATGTTCAAATATTCAGCATGTACATGTACACATACCATCTCTATGCTTTTTCTTGTACCTAAAATTCAGCCCTCTCGTGCATCCACATTGGTTTCCTAAATACACGCGACCCTGAGGGATAAACTAATATAGCTGGATGTGTCATCCTCCACTTCTTTTTGCTTCTTGCAAATGCACACTCAAAGCCAACATATGAGTGACATACACTACCAACTATTGATTTAGTGTAGCCAATGGGCAGAGGTGGGGGATGCAGTGGTCGGGCAGTGGGCCTTAGACTGGAAAGGGCTGTTATGCTTCGGGAATAATTATTATTATTAATAATGATGATGATGATGATGAACACAATGATATTATATTACACTGAAGGTCCTCAGCTGCAAAGTGTAGTTGAGGGGAGGTTTTTATAAGAGGGGTTGTTGTTGTTGTTGTAGTGTTTAACGCCCGCTTTTACTACTACGGCACCGCAGGCGGTGACACTGATGATACATGAAGATGGAGCACTGGTGGAATGAGATGGCGGGGGAAACCGGAGTACCCGGAGAAAACCCGCCCTGACGCCGCTTCGTCCACCACGAATACCACATGCAGGTCCCTGGGATCGAACCCGGGCCGCCTAGGTGGTAGGCGAGCGCGCTAACCGCTCGGCCACGGCGCTATATATAAGAGGGGTGATGAAGTAACTGTGAAGTGATGGTAGAACATAGCCATTTGCCAATCCAGCAACTTTTGCTTCTCATTTAGTTTGCCAGCCCTATTGTACATGCTCAGTAGTGGAAGACCCTGTTTGTTGTCCCATGATTATTTTCCTATAATAGAAGACATCGTAAAATGGTAAGAGGTTAAGTCATTGGCTTTCAATGTGATTACATTGATCTATACTGCAGTAATAAGATATTTACAACATCCTATTTCACTCATTTATTGGTGAACCTAGTATACCAACTAGCTTAGCCACCCTGAAAAACATATTTGCTTAGTAGGACAGAAACTGAGCTAATAATAACTTTCAAAAAGATGTTGGCATGTAAAGAAAAAGTGAGGTAATATTATGTGTAAGCAAATGCAGCTGAAGAAATAAATATTGAAAAGTACTGTAGAATACACAACATAAAACTTGGCATTTTCTTGGGCTTAATGAATGTCAATGAAGGAAACCACTTCCTACAATTAAAAAAATAACATGTCTTCAAACCCAAGAAATTATATTGTACGATTATCAGCTAGGAGCAACAAGGTGAAAGTCTAAATCCCATAATGAACAGAAATTTGTAAGAATACATTAACATAGTGAACAGAGCACTCAAATTCAGACAGAAATCATTAAGCTGTGCTATTAAATATTTTGTTAATTATATAACTGCAACGCTTAGCTAATAAATAAGAGCCAAACAAAAAAATGGCTTCTAACCTTGCCAGAGTGACCTGTGAGTGTGTGCCTTAAGCGCTGATCTGCAACAGTCCACACTCTACTTGCAAAGTCACAGGAGGCACCTAAGATAAGAGTTCCAGTTGTATCCATATCTACAGACATAAGTGCCGCATTGCTTCCCACCAGAATACCTTTACTTTCAAACTGTCCACCTTTAGCTAGGTCCCAGAGTTTCACCTTTCTATCTGCACCACCTGTAGCTAATATACGATCAACAGGACTCCATTTCACAGCGTTGATATCTCCTTCATGAGCATCAAATTTTACAAGTGCTTTTGAAGGAACTGAAGACATGAAGAATGCTCCACCACCATCCTTCAACCTATCTGGAGATATTGTTCGAGTATCCTTAGCAGCCTCTTCCAATTCTTTTTGCAGCTTAGCTTGTCTTTTTCTCACAAAGTTTTCATTTTCCTCATTCATTTTATCAGCATCTTTAGATTTGTATCTTATGAGACGCTCAACTAGACTTCGGTTTTCATCCTGTGCTCTTCGCAACTTCTCCTCCAGAGATGCAAATGCTAACTGTAAGGCTTGGTGCTCATCTTTCAGCATTTGATTTAAATTCTCCAGCTCTTTTATACTATTTTCATACATCTGTATCTCTGCCCTAAGAGTGCTGTTGACTGTCATAGTCTCTGCCAGATTCACCTCAAGAGCATGCACCTGCTTTTCCTTATCCTGCAATTTATGGTTCAGATCTATTAGCTGCTGAGCATTTTCACCTTTTCTTCGATGTAGTTCTGTAAGTTCTTCTTGTTGGTGAAGTAACTTTTGCTCCAGCATCTGAATTTTTTCGTTTGGCCTACCGTCTCCTGAACTACTTCTTTGGTGTAAGTCTACATTTTCCTGACGAAGCTTTTCATTTTGTATTGAAAGTTGCAAATTCTCGCTTCGTAGAGCGTTCGAGCTGTCAAATAACCTGTTATGAAAGGTTATTAAATCTTGGAAACAATTACATTGTAATTTATTTCTGTTGTGCAGCTGCAAAATTATGCTCTTTCTCCAATCCGATTCCTCAATAGAGGTTTTCGACATAGACATGTTTCACTTTTTTATCGATATCACAATTAAATTTTGATAAAAGGTAGTGGTATTTTCACAACCTAACCACATCCTTGTCAGTTTTTATCACTTGACATTACACCGTATACATCTTAAAATCGGCGACAGTTTCAGTCTAGTAATAATATATATTTCACTAGTCATCAACATTTTGTTGCAGCAGTAAACAGTTACTCCAAATGGAAAACAATTTTCCACTTTTACAGCAAAAAAACTAATAATTTAAAACCCTTTGGCACAATTACTCATAGTTGGCTGTAATGCAATGTAACCATCACAAATATTATTTCTTGATGTTGGCAGATTTGCAAAAAGTGGATATTCTGTGAAGCTAACAGTGGAAACCACAGAACACTTAGTAGCAGAGATGGCACCCTCTTGTGAGGCGGAGAAGAGGTTTTGGGAAGATTCAAGCGATGCAGAATCGGGAGGTTAGTTTGGTAGTGGCTATAAATTTACAATAAAGCAAATTGTATATTATATAACCCTTTAGTTAGTTGGATAAGTCTGTTGTTAATAGCGTTCTATGAATTAAATTTAGCTACTGTGTTTCATGGCTAAGAGTAAAAGTTTACATGCTACTTAATACTATCGAAGGTTTTATGAAGCTGTGAGTGTGCAGCAAAAAATAAATAAATAAACTAAAAGGAAATAAGGGTAAAATTTTGATACCTACCTTATAAAATGAATGCTCAGAAACGTTGGGACATTCTTTTCTAAAGAGGTTTACCGACGGTGCCAACCTAACCTCTTCTGATATGACCAGTTTTTTTTTAACCCACCGGCGGGCGCGTTGTTGTAAATAGTACAACAGCAGCTGTTTTTATGCTTTATCAATGCCTTAACCTTGAGCTAATGTGCCGCCGTTAAAATGCATTCCTCTGTCGTTGTTTACTCGACAATGTTACTATGGTTTCAGTTTCCTTGTTCAGCTTTGGCAGTTTATTTTCTGCATTGTAAGAAATGAGGGTTTTTTTTTTTTTTTTTTTTTTTTTTTTAATGTTTAAATAACTTTCACTTTTGTAATTGCACTAGATAGTCCATTCACAGCGGCGTTACACGTTATTTTTGTTTTGATGTCCCAGGAAAATCTTTTGTATCACTTTTGCTCTGTTTGCTTAATGTCTCTGTCTCTGCTTTCTCTGATTTATTGGAGTTTTCCTTACGCTTGACTTACCGGTCGATGTCCTTCATATGTCTAGCTAGTGCCTTCCATTCCTTGGCGTCAGTACAATACCTTTCCTGTGCCTGAAGACCCCGCCTCTGAGCTCCTTCAGTATGACGAAGCTTTTTCCACCTCGTTTCGTTACAGTTACCATTCTATAGAAACCATAAATTCTCTAGACAGAAGCTTCTTTTTTCACCACTTTCTTTTGGCCGGCGTGAAGATTTCCTGGTGCTCTTCTTGCTAGACTTTGGAGGCATTATTTACTTAATCCTTGTCACATCGCCTGTGGAGAAATATATAATTTGCATGTATGTAGCAACCTTTTCCACAATTGTTATTTGCTGCAGAGGCCACAGATAGAGACAAGGTGTTGAATGTTGTAAGAAGTACAACGCGCGCCTGCTCTTGTAACAGCTACAAACTTTGCTGAGGTGAGTATAATAAAAAAGTGAAATGTACTTATTCATTGCTTTTTGTTTTCAATAGCTGCATATTAAATGTTGATTTTGTTATTTTGGCACATTTCTTTTGTTATTTTATTTCAATTCGAAAGGTTCATCAGAAGAGGAAATTCGCTAGTTACTCTTATTTTGTTGTAGTGTTTAACGCCCGCTTTTACTACTACGGCACCGCAGGCGGTGACACTGATGATACATGAAGATGGAGCACCGGTGGAATGAAATGGCGGGGGAAACCGGAGTACCCGGAGAAAACCCGCCCTGACGCCGCTTCGTCCACCACGAATACCACATGCGGGTCCCTGGGATCGAACCCGGGCCGCCTAGGTGGTAGGCGAGCGCGCTAACCGCTCGGCCACGGCAACCCCTAGTTACTCTTAGAGACCAATGATGAAGTATATTCAGACTTTTCAGAACTGGAGGGAAGTGACGTGGATTTGAGTGATGAAAACCTTGAACCTGAGGACCATGACAGCGAATCCGAACAGGAAGCTGCGGATGGTGGTGATTTTGTAAGAGCCCATGGAAGATCTGGAATTCTTTATTGAAAAGATCAAGTTACGCGTTGGTGTAAAAGTGAGTGTGCTAAACTCTCAAAAACCAAAAGAAACAACATTGTGAAAATTCTGCCAGGCCCCAAGAGAAAGGTGATGGACATAACTGATGAAGTTGATGCTTTTCTGAAAATAATTGACCTTGACATTATTGATGAAATTGTAAACTATACAAATATGTATATAACTAGACAGTGAGGCACTCATAAATTCTCGCGTGAAAGGGATAATAAAGTGACATCAAGACACGAAATAATGGCAGTGTTGGGGATTCTTTTCTTGATTGGTACAAGAAAGGGTCATTATGCTAATGTAAAGGAACTTTGGGCGGCAGATGGAACAGGAATGCAACTGCTTAGAGCTGCAAGTTTTCTGTTTCTTCTACGTTGTATGCGGTTTGATGACATGGAAATGAGGAATGATAGGAGAAAAACAATTGGCGCAATTTGTACAGTGTTGGAAGCTTTTGTTGGTAACTGTGAAAATTCTTATACCCTAGGTGAATTCACAGTAGATGAAATGCTTCATCCCTTTAGAGGTCGGTGTGGATGGATACAGTACATTCCCAGCAAACCAACTAAATATGGAATAAAAATGTTTGCATTATGCGATGCAAAAACATTTTATTGCAGTAATCTGGAGGTTTATTCCAGCATGCAACCAGAAGGGCATTACCACGTATCTAATGCTCCTGAGGATATAGTGAAGAGACTTGGGGTGCCAATAGAAAACTCCAACAGGAATCTAACTACTGACAATTGGTACACAAGCTATCCACTTGCTGAATATTTACTGCAAAAGAAAATTACGTGTATTGGAACAATGAGGAAGAACAGACATCAAATTCCTCCTGAATTTCTCCCAAACAAAACACGAGAAATTGGAAAAGCATTGTTTGGATTTCAGAAGGACAAGACCTTAGTTTCATATGTTCCTTGTAAAAACCGTGCTGTCGTACTTCTGTCTACTATACATGACACAGCAGCACTTGATGAAGAAACTAACAAACCAGAAATAATCACAGACTACAATATGACAAAAAGTGGAGTTGACATTGTAGATAAAATGTGTGCCTCTTACTCCGTTTCAAGGATTACTAGAAGATGGCCATTGGCTATATTCTTCACCCTCTTGAACATTGCTGGTTCACGAAAACGTATTTACCTCAAGAAGCTAGCAGAAAGTCTTATGAAAGAACAACTCGCATCTAGAACCCAACTCAAATCGCTGCCAACCGATCTCACCGTATTTCTTATGCAGTTCCGTGGAGAAGCATCGTCCTCTGAAGATAAGATCCTTGAACCTCCAGCAAAGAAACGGGGGACATGTATCCTTTGTGGACGTCAAAAAATTCCTCAACTTTCATTAAATGTGATAGATGGGGAAACTTTGCTGTAAAAGTCATACTAAGAAACAAATTGTATGTGAAAGGTGTTATGAAAGTGAATGTGTTTCAGAATAGCTGGATAAAATGGTATCATAGAGAACTAAAAGAGCTAAGTTTATGTTATAAGATCTGATAATAGTTGTATTGAACTGTTTTATTCAAAATATTAACCAGTTTGTTTATCATACGCTTGCTATCATTTAAAAATGTCCATGTTGTAAATTTTACAACGCGCGCCTGCTCATGTGACAAAATTATGCATCCCTGCCGGAAGGTTAACTGGTGCAATATATGCTCTGATGTATTCGGGCACAACAATGGTGATTAACGCACACTTATGTAGATTTTAATATTCTAAAATCATTCACTGACATTTGTGGAAGTGTTTAGAGGTGAAAAAACTAAATTCTTTGTAAATAAGATTAATTTTAATTTACAAAATATATCAAAATTTCTGATCCGCCAACAGTTTGGCTTAGACTATTAGACTTTAAACATTAAATGAACCTAAAGTTTTGACTAAAGAAGTATTATTATACTGCAGGCATTGTTTAGAAGGCCAGATTCGGTGAGAGTAAGCTGAAGTTGAGCAGCATAGCATGTTCCTCAGACTATATTTGCATGCGTCAGACAAATTACATTGTGACACTTTTTGCGCTTGTCATTGAACATTCACACAAATCCAGAAGCAATATGTAGCATAAAGAAGCATTCAGGCTTGTCTGAAATTATGAGAAAATGCAAAATTATTACCTGGGATGAATGCACTATGACCCACAAGCGTTCACTAGAAGCTCTGATAGAACGCTGAAATATCTCAATAATAATACCAGGCTTTTCAATGGTGCTCTACTGCTGCTGTCCTGTGATTTCTGACAGACATTGCCGGTTATTCCATGTGCTACATATGTGGAAGAAATAAGCGCATGTTTGAAAGAGTCATTCCTACGACGAAATATCAGTAAATTATGCCTTACCATGAATATGTCTTCAAATTCAAAATGGCCCTTTGGCACTGGCATTGTGCAAAGAATTACTCAACATTGGCATAGGAATGTTTTATATACTTTTCTGTAAGTGGTAAATGTGTGAGACAGGTAAAAACTTTCATTGCAAAAAATGCAGATATCGTTATGCCTTGTATATCTCGTTATCACTTTTCTAATTAATCATTGTGGTATTAACCGTTTCCCAGATATTAGTTGTTTGAATTTTCAAATGTTTTTACTTTTATAACTGCTTAAATCGTTATTTGACGTAATCATGGTCATGCTAGGAGCATCAATTTCAAAGGCAGCACGTAGCGAAAGGCTTTTTAAACATTGGACTATCGCTTAAGACTCTTGTATCGCTCTTATACTTAGATGCTTAGTCTGCTTACCCTCCTCTTATATAGGACTTACACCCCCCCCCAAGACTTACACATCTAGAGTCAGAGCCTGTCAATGAGCAGAGAATCTGAAACGAGTGGTCGGCCCGTAGTCCGAAATAACACTGAAATGGATGAAAGAAATGTTGATGATAGAATTATTAGTGGAATTAATGGTGGAGTAAACCGGCGAACACGGAGAAAACCCGCTCAGGCGCTGCTTTTTTCATTAAGAATCGCACATGGAGTCTGCTGGGATCGAACTTGGACCGCCTTCATGAGAGGCGAGTGGTCTAACCACTCGGCCACGGTTCCCTCAACTTATACTTATAACGAAATGTAATTAAACAATTCTTGCAAATATCTCAACGCAGATAAAGAATAAGCAACAATACTTGGTAGAAGAATGGGACCAGAAAGTCAAGTGAATGTAACACACCAAATTATTTTGAAAATAAGAAGACTAATTTTGGATAAGTTTTTTCTTTATAGGACGAAAGACAGTGAAAATGTATTGACTAAATAGGACACTCCACTGGTTGGAAACAGATTTAATTCGGTCTTCAGGGATAGCTATCTGAGGTGATACGCTTCTAAGAGATTGAAACGGTTTTAGCCCCAAGTGATATTTATGAATATTTTTCGAGCCTTGAAGTCTTGAGCGGTCAACGTTGTGCTCGACGAGTGGAAGGTACATAAGGATAGAAGAACCTGGCCAATATCACAGATAACGACTATCGTGAGCGAGTATCTCCACGCTCCGAGCACAGGTCGCGTGGACTAAATCATTAGCAAATAAATGGATAACGCAGGAAGGCGACTACTACACAGGTGGACCAAACGAGGGGCCTCGCGGTAATGGTTAAGCTTGCACCCGGGAGTCCTCGCGTTCGATTCCCGTTGATTACCCACACTGGCCTTAGGTTTTTGGTTATTTTCCTTGGTTAGTAGGCGAATGGTGGAGTGGTTCATCTGCCGTAATTTCCTTTCTATAATTTCTCTTTCATTCCGTTTCCTGCTGAAGTTTCAGGTATGCTTCTAGGTTTCGTGGTGTATGGCGGTTCCGGACAGATGGCGCGGACGACTGCTCCAAGGAAAGAGGGAATTAGAGGGGTGCTTGGTTGGAAGCGTCGTTCGTCTCCCTCTCTGGGCAGTGCAGCTTCAGAAATGGAACGAGACTTCGAACTAGGAATTTCCGTGAGTCTGTGTGATCTGTCGGTCTGTGTGGCTCAGTTGGTTAGACGCTGGCCTACTGATCCCAAGGTCGCGGGTTCAATTCCGGCCCAAACCGATGGTTTTTAAGTGTGCTTAAAAACGACAGCTCCATGTCAGTAGATTTACTGGCATGTAAAAGAACTCCTGCGGGACGAAATTCCAGCACACTGGCAACGCTGATGTGATCCTGGCAATTGACAGCGTCGTTAAACAACAAAATAATTTTTTTTTTGGCATAGGAAAATTTAAATTACATTAAAATGCCATCCAACTCCCAGACAGCATGGTGGATACCAATGCTTTGATTGAAATTATGTTTCCAAATTTGCAAGCTAATTACAGTAATCATGTGTGGCTACGTGAGCAAGTTATTTTGGCCAAAAAATATGGATGTTGGTGCAGTTAATTTTAAAATAAAACATTCAGTGTCTGATAATGAAACATCATTCAAATCCATCAACACTATTGTCTATCCTAAGGAAGTTGTCAACTATCGTGTTGAATTCTTGAATTCACTGCATTTACCTGTAATGCCACCACAGAACATGTGATTGAAGATTGGTTCACTAATCATTTTGGTTCGAAATTTGAATGCACCAAGACTATGCAGTGGCACGCGAATGGTCATAAAAATCATGGGCAATGTTCTTGAAGCTACCATTTTAAATGGAAAATTTCAAGTTGAAGTTGTTCTACCTCGGATTCCAATGAGCCCTTCAGACTCACCCATTCTATTCCAACGTTTGCAATTACCAATTCATGTGGCATTATCGATGACTATTAATAAGTCACAGATGGTCAATTTGTAGGTTGGATCTAGAAAATCTGTGCATTTCGCATGACTAATTATATGTTGCTTGTTCAAGGGTTGGCAAACCATCAAGTTTATTCGTTGATATACTTGTATGTTGATATATTTAACTAAAAATATTGTTTATAAAATAGCATAAAGATAAAGCAAATTTTATTCCTATTAAAGTAAAACTTGTCTGCAGCTTGTTGGTCTGGGTGGCTCGGTTGGTTAGACGCTGGCCTACTGATCCCAAGGTCTTGGATTCAAATCCCGCCCAGACCGATGGTTTTTAAGTGTGCTTAAAAATGACAGCTCCATGTCAGTAGATTTACTGGCATGTAAAAAAACTCCTGCGGGACGAAATTCCGACACACCAGCGATGCTGATGTGATTCTAGCAATTCACAGCATCGTTAAAGAACAAAATATTTATATTATTTATTTGTCTGCAGCGTAATCGAACGGTACTCTCGAACATTTTGTTAATTACGGAAAATTAAATCATTAACATACATAAATGGGCATTATTAGGTAAAAAATATACGTGCATTATTCTATTTTACGTATTTAGATATGCATTTCTGCTGCAATACATACATGTAATACACATCAAAACACAATGAATGAAAAATAGCTGTATACACAATTCATTTGTTTTTTCCAGTAGTCAAGGAGAGCTTTCTGGACACGTTGCTGCTTAGTTTCTCGACTTGCAGAAACACTTTGGCATGAGAAATCACATATCTGAGTCCTTTTGCAATGGGGCAAACTTTAGACAGCATCCTGATAAGTCTTCAGCCTCTCTTCTTCCAATTAAGGGATATATTCCTCTTCATCTTCCTCCGCCTTCTTTGTTCTATCCGACTACACATTCTCAATTAAGACATGTAAATCAACCGTGTCTGTTTCAGATTGTACATCACTGTATATGTTGACATATTCCATGACACTGCAATTATAAGCACCTTCATTGCTCTAGTTTTGTGCCTGAACATTTTCTAAACTCTACATTCCAAAACTGGAAATTTTCTGTTAAAAGGCATACTATAATTTCTGTGGTCTGCGTAAGATAATTTCCGTTTAATAAAGGTAGTTTAACCCGTTTTTCAACCCTAAATACCCGGGAATGTTGAATGCGCAGTCTACCATCCATCAAGCAAGATCGCTGCAACGCCTGATTAAGCAATTGCCAATGCAGTGTGATTATTGTACAGCCAGTGGATCTCTGGCTCTGACATTTGTCAAGGCCTCGTGACGCGGTGCTGCCAGTTCTTCAACGTGAATTTCAAACAGGGTATTTGAAACATTTCATACATCTGCAGATCGCGTTACTACTACGTAAATTTACGTGGATAGTGAGCATATAAATGACCACAGAATAGTAGAATATGGAGACAATTGTTATACCGTTTGCCTACCGGAAAAAAAAATGCACAAACATCAAAGCAATAGAAACCATGTGGTCCATGTTAAACGGAGTTGGCAACATGGTGCTACATTTGGAAACCACACCTAGCAGTGAGACCACTTATTGGTGCTAGGAGAAAGTTTTAACAACTGGTGCCTTACACGCTTCCAGTATTGCCAAAAGTAACAGTTACTGCTCATAAGATGTAAGATAATATTTGAACAGAATAGTGGTGTAACGAAAATATTGCTTGAAAGGAAAACCGAAACCTGTAATACAGCGAATTGTGCATCCTTTTGGGTTAGAAGTCACCGTTGCACATGCACTTTAGTGGAAGGATGGCCATGTTTGTTGTAGTTACGTGATTATATTACTGCATAATATGATAGAATACAACACAGCACGGCACATCACACTGAAGCACAGCACAGCACAAAGCACCCTCAGGGATCCTCGTCTAGGGGATATGTGGATGGCAACCACAAGGTACCCAAGCTGAGCAGAACATTACTTCCAGTTACTGGTGTTTTGATCCTCACTGTAGCTTTTTTATCTGACCTTATGACCGTACCTTGGTCATCTCTTGTTCTCTTCTGACTTCGATGCTATTAGGGTACCTGAGAGCTAGGGAGTCTTTATTTTTGCAACCTTTCCGTTTCTCTATAACCTCTTAACCCTTAACATGCTGACCTGTTATGGCATGTAATGCGTCCTCTGATTGGTAATCAGAGAATATGGTTGGTGAATTTATTTTGATAACTCTCCTGGTCAGGTCTGTGAGGCCCGTAAACCAACGGCAGGTGTGTTCCTCCAGACATTCTGGGGGTTATGAAAGAGCAATGTGACTGCCAAAACGTAAAAATATGGTGCTCTCTAAAAAGCAGTTACTTTTACTGCTAATTCTCTCAAATTCTAGCGCCCCATCCATCAGTGAAAAATATTGGAGAGTAAGAGGATTAATGACTTCATTGTCAGAAATCCAGCATTAGCAAACCAACAACTTTTTGCCCTTGTAGTTTGTCATCCTCATGAACCGGTTTCCGTGGTGCAGGAAGAGCACCTATGTCTTCTGCATCGAAATCTCGCAACAGAGCCATTACCTCATCAAGTTGACTCGGATTAGAGAGATCATAGGATTCCCTTGCCATTTTACATGAAAAGTTGAAAAAGTATGAGAGAAAACATCAACATAAGTACATATTTGGGCGCAATGAGCCTAGGGATCCAGGCAAAAAAAATAGGCATACTTCCAAAAATTATCCACAAATTGTACTTTATATATTAATGGAGTTGGTCAAATAGACACTAGTGTTAAACAAGTTTCAAAACTACTAATGTTTATATGTGTAACGAATTAGGGCGCAATGTGCATATGAGGCCAATATGAAGGTAACTACATCCCACGAAGCAAGCGATGAGTATTAACATTTGAAACTTCAGGTGCAGAGAGGAGACTATTAGGAGGGAAAAACTCCTATGCTTCTTAGGGGTAAAAGGGGGAACGAAAATTTCCATGCTGTGCCTATCAGGCCGGTTGCGCCCGATGGAGGGTTAAGGATGACAGTTATGGTACGACCTTCAAGCAAAAACAGGCCTTATCAGTACAGTACAGCTTAACCCTAGAGCAGGCGTGCTCATTTGTGATACAAGAGCAGGTGCACAGTGTATTCTGTACACAGTACACTACATTCCATTTGTTGCTTTTCCTTTACTGTTTATTGAGCTAATTAACATTACACAATTAAATTGTAAGTAATATCTTATCTGATGTCTAACATCAGTTTCATACATGTTAATACACACTAATTGGTTATATTACATTAGTATAACTAGGTATAGCAAATTAATCCTCTTAGACTTCGAGTGAACACATACTGCATTTTTCACAGAGAATTATAGTTTGGGAATGATTTTTGCAAACAAAATGGTTGCATGATGTACATCTTATTGTTGTGGAGCTATTCGTTGCCCTTCCACAAATTCCACATCTACCTTTTTTCTTCTTTGATGGCTCTTCAGTGTATGTCTCTTGAACTTTGTAGCGACACAGATACATGCTAACATCAGCTGGCAAACTTGGTATGCCAGATCTTTCTATAAGATGTGGTGTTCTTCAGAAAAACTTGACGAGGACGTTTCTCATTCTTATCATTTGCTTGAAACAGCACTTGTGCATTGATGCCAGCCACGTTCAGCAATGCGTACCATAAAGTCATGGTCCATCTTCTTGTCATTCGTGTTACTGAATATTTGCTACACATTTGGTCAACAGTATCAACTCCACCTTTTGTCGTATTATAATCTAATATAATGTGAGGTTTCTTTGTGTCTTCATCTACTGTTCCGTCAGTATGCATCGTGGAGATGAGTACAACAGCTTTGTTCTGCTTCGGTACATATGATACCATGGTAATATCTTTCTGGAATCCAAAAATTGCCGAGCCGGTATCTCTGTACTTATTGGGCAAAAACTCAATGGAGATTTCTCTTTTATTCTTTTTCATGGTTCCTATACAAGTGATTTTATTTTGGAGATGGAGAGCCAGTGGATAGCTACTATACCAATTATCTACTGTCAAATTTCTATTTGTTCCCTTTATTGTCTCCGTTAGTCTACACATGATATCAAATGGCTTATTAGAAACACTAAATGGTCCTTCAGGCTGTTTGCCACAATACACTTCCAACGAAGCAGTGTAGAATGGCTTAGCATCACACAGGGCAAATATTTTGATGCCAAATTTTGCTGGTTTGTTGGGAATATATTGTATGAAGCTACAACGTCCTCTGAATGCTTCTAGTTTCTCATCAATGGTAACAAATTCCCCAAGACTGTAACTACCCATGCAGTTTTTTACAAGTGTATCCAGTAAGCTCCTAATTGCTGATATCCTGTCTGTTTTGCATCTTATATCCCTTGTATCTTTCTCATCAAATCTGATACGTCTAAGAAGAAATAGACATCTCTTGTAACTCATGCAAAATCTCAAAATAGTCATTCCTGTTCCATCTTTTGACCAAAGTTCCAATGCATTTGTGTGGTTTCCACCTTTGAGGCCAATCAAATACAGAATACCTAACACTGAACAAATTTCATTTCTGTCTGTCAGCTTAGCATCCCTTTCCCTAGAATAACTTTCTTCTAGCCTCTTTCTTTGAATGAATAAATTTGTAAAATGCAGAATTTCATCTATCATATCAATATTATTTTATGGAATGATTCAGTTTCCTCTACAATACCTCGTGCTACCATTTTAGGGCCTGGAAAGATCTTGACAATATTTTTTGTTGGTACACGGGATGTTTTTCTATGCACCTCAGTTTTCATCCATTTTGTTTTTTTGTCCCTACCAATGAAAACGCCAGCTTTACTATCAAAGGAATACAGCTCGTCATTATTTTCAATTTCAGAGTTAGTATCATGATCACTCGATAATATTACTTCATCCTCTGCATCAGAAAACAAATCATCAATATCCCCACAGTCATCTTCTTCAGCGAGCACCTCTAAAAGGTACCGTTCTGATTCTTCTTCTGTCAAATATGTTTTGGCCCTAAAATTAGAAACAGGAAATATTGGTGGCTAATAATGCACTATAATAATAATAATAATAATAATAATAATAATAATAATAATAATAATAATAATAATAATAATAATAATAATAATAATAATAATAATGGCCCTCTCTAAAACACATAATTCTTTATCCAGCCACTTTGTGTAAAAGTCTAACAGATTAGGTTGACAATTTGAAATAGTACTTACATGACCGGGCGTGCGGTGTATAAAATATGCCGCTGGTGCATTTCGAAGAATAATTTACCGTTGCCTTTGAGTTGTTGATGCTGCAATCACTCTGACACAATTAAACGGAAGCTAAACAATGACATGAAAGGTACTGACAATGTACTGATACGTTAAGGTATTTATCCGTTAAAGTACAAAATGCAAATGTGGTGTATAAAACACATCAGTGTGCCTGCTCTAGGGTTAAGGCCAGAGTTTACATATATGGCCCTAGCACATAGAGAACCTTGAGACATGGTGTATACGACACGCAGGATCTATAGAGGGAAGGGACCCAAGACACGTGTCGTGTCTAGCTGTCTTCAAACAATTTTGCCATAAAAGAAAGGCTTCTGTGGTAATGGTGGAGAATCATGGCCCTGAAGCACTTCACCTCGCTTTACACTTGCCCTCTGAACAATCTGAGGAAGTAGGATCTCCCATCAGAACTTTCCCACTCACTGCCTTTGTGCTGGGAATACAAAGCAATGGAAGGAGCATCCAAACAGACAGGGGATGGAGGTGGGGAAAGAAATTCACAGCAGTGTGATTTATTATTTATATTTTGTTACATTCAGTTGCTTATTTTTAAGGAATTCGAACAAAGGATAATTTGCATCTGAAAGGAACACATGCCAATTTATTTATGCTTTAAAAGGAAATTCACAACAATGCACATCAAGAATGTGATAACTTAATGGTTATTTAACTGCTCTCATGTTCACATATAGTGTCCAAGGATTTATTTATTTTAAAGGATGAAGACAGAGAAAGGGTAATTTGCATGTGAAACCAGTACATGATAGTTAACCCTTTCATGCCTGAATTATTTTGCTACATATGCCGTTCTTCCTCTTATTCGAAACCGGTTTAGATTAGGCAGTCTGGGAGACCTTCAGCCTGCTGGCTCGGATAGCCATGATCGTTAAGGCAACACGTAGTGCACTGGCCATGCACTCAAAGCCTGAGGTCGTGAGTTCGAGTCTCGGCAACTGCAGTCAAATGTGCCTGTGGTAAAGGACGGGGAGGACCCACGTAAAATAATCGGTGTGATGGCATGCGTGGATGATGATGGGGTATCATTTGACTGCGGTTGCATGGATTTTGCTTCTTTTCTTTAAAAAAAAACACTACAATATAAATTGTAAAAAAAATAATTTTTTACAATTCAAATGGTCTCAAATATGTATTTTTAATTGGTGAAGGACAGTATAACAAGAATATAGAAGAAGAAAAAAGTTAAAACTAGTACAAATAGGAAAAAAAGCTTATGTATCTTATAAGACACACCAGGCAATAAAGGGTTAACAAAGTGCACAGGCATATTGCAAAATACACAAAGTTAGGTATGTTATACAGTGGTCCAAGAAGGATGTATCGGGTGAAGTACTGTCACTGCAGATAGTTGTAATCGGGTCATAATAAAGGGGTTCTATTCATCAACAAATGTGATAAATGACACATCATGGAATTTTGCAAGACCAGAACAATTGATGATGACTGGGAAAAAGATAGATTATAGGAACTAGAAGTAGTTGAGAGGTTGGTGATTTCTTTAGGACAGAGACAATAACATTGAGGCATCTTTCATTTATAGGCCATTGCTATGAAATGTTTGACATGATGCCTTTGCCTTTTAAGCAAAGAGCCTTTTTAAAAAATATTCCAGGTGTACAAAATGATTGCATTTCAGAAAATTACAATTTTATTACCATGCACTTCCTGTAGTTACAGCAGTTATTTAAATAAGAAAAGTGTATTGACTAAATTTGTTTTTTCTTTCTTTTTCCTGTTATGGAAATTGTAGAAGGAGGGGAATGTTTAGCCTTAACTATGCCTGTTTTCTTGGCTGCACTCACTAATGTGCTAGCCTTGGTGATTCGTGTTGCAGGGGATTGCAGGTTCGAGTCCTGCCTTTGGGTATGGATGTTTGTGTGTTTGTGACAGTAAAAAAAAAAAGAAATGGAAACTGAAAATGGTAAAAAAAAAAGTAATTCTTTCAAAAACATTACAGTAAGCAATTATGTCAGTGCATGTGTAATACATTTGACATCATTAAGGGTATTACTTTCTCAACTTTTTGACACTGAGACTTCACTGGAAATACATGTTTTGAGATACCATGAACCAAAAAAAAAATTTTTCGAACAAGGTCTGTGTGTGAGGGGGGGAGAGAGAGAGAGAGGAGGGAGATATAGGGGAGAGAAGGGGGAGAGATAGTGAGAGAGGGGGAGAAATGGGAGGGATAGGGAGAGAGGGAGTAAGAGATAAGCAGAAAATAATGAGGCATTCATGTAAATACTTTACGTCGCCAAGGCATGGCGAGATGAAGGTGTACATGTGGTGTGAGATGGTCACCTTCAAGTTATAGTGTGGAGTCACGTCTGATTACATATAATGGAGGGCCAAGCAACTTTGCTGGAGCGGTGTGCAGGCACATACTAGGGATGAGTGTCTATGATTGTCCACCAATACCATTCCTGTTATTCTCCATTATTCTGCATATTTTTTACCATTACTAAATTGGGCCAATGTAGTAAAGAATGTAGTTTTCATCAATATAGCTTACATTAGTATTACTCAGGTGAAACACTTTTGTAAACTTAGCAGTTGTAATGGTTGTCAGTATGTCTTTGCTGTCCATTCAGGACATTTCTTTTGTATCATCAATTGCTTTAGTAATGGTAAGCTATTATACCTGCATTAATTTTTAAAAGTCAATGCCTCATTGAATATGAAATAGAAAAAGCGGCTCTTATTCAACACGAAAAGTTGATCAGACTCCCATTCAATACATGGCACAAGAGAAATTTTACACATACACTAAAGACTCAGGAGAGCTTTCTTTCCAAAATTCAAGACATCAAGAAGAATGTATACCTTCCTAATTCAAAGGAAAACTTCATATCTAAAGTCAATGCGACACAAACATTAGACATCACATATTATTTACACCTGACAGAAGAAGTTAAGAAAAGTGATACTCCAACTAGTGTTCTAAAATTATTGGCATTAGAGACAATCCATACTAGATTTCCAGAACACGAATGGCTCCATATTTATACTGATGGATCATTAATATCAAACCAAGATGGAGTAGAGGCTGGAGTCACATGTAACCTCTTTTCCTATTACAAATCTGTAAGTTATGGAACTACAAACTTTGATGGAGAAATTGAAGCAATTCGAATGACCCTACAAAATCTTTTGTACAGAATTTCACATTTTCAGCAAGCAGTTATTCTCTCAGATTCCAGGGCAGCAATTATAGCAATTACTTCCAAGTTGTCACCAAAAAACCAAACTATTATAGAATGTTGGAAAATCCTTACTCATCTAACCGCACTTCAAAAACACCTAGTCTTCCAATGGATACCAGCTCACTGTGGACTGAGTGGTAATGAGAAAGCTGATTTTCTTGCAAAAAAGGGTACCGGTAATGTGCAGAAATCAATAGTTAATCTACCATTTTATGCAGATAAAAGATTAGTCAACTCTGAATTCAAAAAAATTATTGCAAAATATTACTATGAAAAATCAAAAAATAAAAGATGGGAACTACCAAACATTCAAACAGTAATTCCTGAGTATCCTCGAAAAACAGCACTTGCAACCATCAGGTTGATTACAGGACATGATTGTCTGGCAAAACATTTAAACAGAATTGGGATATATTCTTCACCACTCTGTCCTCTATGTGATCTGCAAGAGGAAATGGATCGAGACCACCTTCAAATATGCCCGGCCACTTCTAGTGCGCCATCCATCAGTGAAAAATATTGGAGAGCAAGAGGATTAATGACTTCATTGTCAGAAATCCAGCATTAGCTAACAACAACAACAACAACATTTTTAAAAGTGGTAAAAGTTGAGAAATGGTGTTATAAACACTTGGTTATTGATGGCAGGAGTAGATTGCCCTCTCATAACCCCCTGTCATTCCATTCATGTACATAACTAACCTAAGTGTTGTAACCTAATGCAGACTAAATTATGATAATACAGGACCCTGTCATTCTGACCTTGTCAGTGCGCTAACCTAGGCAATGTAGCCTAACTCGGCCTATATTTTGATACCACAGACCCTGTCATCCCAAATATATAACAAATGACAACACCAGTTACTGCTAATCACAGTTTATTTGGCTCTTAAGCGGTTAGTGTAGTGTTAATATTATACTTAAGACATTGTTGCACACATTCAGAACAAACACAACTTATCTGATGAATCAAATCACAAGTGAACTGTCACTGCTGAATCACAACTCACACTTAACCGCACTTGTTGCTCTCCATTGAACTCTGTCCACTGAAATACAGTCATTTTTTAACTGTAAACCGGGCACTCCAAAGTCTCTTATATAGACCCTGTACAACAGCGATCATTCTGGAAATGGTCAGAAGGAAGCCTCAGAAGCTGCAAGGCCACACATAGTGAGCTTGCGTGCTAGTCATTGTTCAGTCAATGGGATTTGTCATTAATGCAGGTAGCTGGCTGTGTCGCTACCGGCTAATCCCCTGCTGTCTGTAATTAGCTGTGGCTGCAGTGACATTTCCCTCCTTAGGATTGGTTGTCCCGACCAGCACTGTCATAGTGGGCTAAACGATACGATTGTACAGTGGGCCCCAAATGCTTTCCAATGGGTGAGAGGTGTTAGGAAATGGGAAAGCTTTTTGGAGTGGTTATGCCTGTCTTGGGGCCGGTGTTACTACAAGTGTGTGTATACCTTTGTAAGCAGCCCTCTCAGGTGAGGTGAGTGGGGTAGCTCCTGTTGAGGAAACTAGAAACAAAATATTTTGTTCTATACTTCATTATTCGGTCCAAATGAAAGAAATTTGCATATTCTTTCTGCACACATTTGAACAAATTAATATTGCACATTTTATGATTGTGCTAATGTTTTAGAAAAATTTTAAACAACAATAATAATAGTAATGGTGGTGGTGGCGGCAGCGGTGGTGGTGGTGGTGAGGATAAACAAGTATAGCACATGCTATTTCAAGGAAAATCAGATAGCAGAGTGTGGTGACTTATTTTTGATATGAAGTTTGTCTGTTGACATCATCATAATATAAAATGTGATAATTATGACACTATGTGCTTCTTCCCATAAAATTGGACAGCAGATGATGTTCACTTATTTTAGGCACATAGGTGTACTTTGTAAGGACGTGCGTTAATTGTATTTATTTTATTTAGTTACTGTAAACTTTTTTGTTAATTTTTAAATTGTTTGTGTTATTTTTTAACACTTTGTATTATTTTAAGGGGTCTGTGAATTTAAAGATGCCAGTCTTGTTGTTTTTTATAATTTTTTTTCCAATTATTTATAATGGTTTTTTGTTAATTGATTTTCAAGCAGTATATATACTTTTTTTAAAAATCATTTTGCATTGTTTTAAAGGGGGACTGCATGTACTGTCCATGCAGATAGAAAAACACAATGCACAGTGGCAAGAACTGACTGCTGCAGTTGGATGGCAAGTAACTCATATCAATCTATCCAGCACCGTGTGAACATGATTGTTCAGTGTGACTGAGAGTACAGATAAAAACAGACTAAACAATGCCACCAGTTCAGAGCAAATTACAGGGAAAATCTTGCACAGCCAGACAGAAGTGATTGGTATGTAATGTGGATAAATTTATGATGAGGGAAGCTGCAGAGGGGACCCTTATTCAGTTCAATTGCCTACAGAAATGTGTAGTGGATGTCACCAGTGTATCATTTAGTTCATTCCATTGGATCTAAACTGAATTAGAACAAATTCAGTTAGGTGAATATATCTTTCTCAACACCTCATAAGGAAAGACAGAAGAAGGAGGAAGGCCAACTTACATGCTTTTAATGAGTACGTTGTTTGTCGTGCAGTAAATGAATTTTATATACACTTAAAAAGATCCTGTATAAGTTGGTTTTAATGGCGGTATTAATACACTCTGGAAGATCCTACATAAACTTGGATTCTGAAGGAAATGCACAAAAACGATAGGTGTATCCTAAGAGAACAGTACCATATTGGAGAGCAAAAAATTTGATTCCTACAAAAAGTAAGAAAATATAGAAACAAGTCTCATCCAATTGTGGACACACAGCATCATATGGAGTGACGATTCATCTGCTGGACTCTTTACTCCTGTTTCAAAAGGTAGCAGATTAAGAATTGTTAATGCTGGCAGTGAACAAGGCTTCATACAAAACACATGTGCATTCTAAATATAATAATTTCAGTGCATACATAACCGATGTCTACAACGTGTTTGTCATCCAGGCTCTCGTACTATTTAGTGCATTTATGTACTGCTTCATTATCGCTTTACTCTCTGCCCTCTATCACCCCACTCCTTGTACTACTCATCTGACTGCTCTCGTGTATTTGAATGGACAGGTCATTGTGTTTACAATTTTTTAATCAATTTGCATTGTTTTACTACTTGGCAAAGCTATGAGGCATATCGGAAAGAATGTGAAACTGCCCAGATGTTTACGTGAGCTTATCACACAAACACGGTGAGGCATGTATGTACACATTATTCAGCTGCAATCATATCTTCAGGACAGTAACAGCTCATATATCGGCAGGCACGAGGGATCATCTATTTGTGTTTTATCACTGACTATATGCCAAGTTACTATTTCACTGTTCTAATAAACAAGATAAGGGGTGATCATAGCGCTTGACAGCCAAGGTCACTGCACCTCGTCGCTTTGCCAAGAAGTGAAGGAGACTGTGTGCATTTAAAGACACCAATGTTTTGTTTTGCTTTTTCTTTTTTTACAATTTTTGCCCAAGAGTTCTTATAGTCCTTTGTTAATTGATACACAATAATTTTTTTTGTTGTAAATCTTTTCAAAAAAGGTTAAATTCCAAAATCCCTAATATTTTTCAATGATATGAAACATTTGTGTCACTTCCCAACAACATCTGCTTGTTGATTGAATCTAGCAATCAACAGCAAGGGAAACAGGACTCACTCACTTGAACACCCAGTTACGGTTTTGTATTCCACTCCTGACAGCAATGTAACAAATGAGAAGACCAGTTACTGCTAATTGCATTTTATGTAGCTCTTAAGCGGGTACTGCAACACTAACATTACACTTAAGACATGTTGGGCTCACTGAGAATAAATACAAATTATCTGTCACGTGAATCACAAAATTGAATTGTCACTGCTGAATCACAACTCACTGAATCACACTCAGCGCTGTCCACTGAACCCTCACAGTTAACTGTCTATTGAAAGATTTCTTTACTCTTTAACTGTCAACCAAGCAATCCACAGCCCCTTATATAGGTCCTGCTCACAGGGTGTCATTCTTGAAAGGGAATCATCTGTAAGTGGTCAAAAGGAATTCTCGGGAGTCAAAATTCAGCCTATAATGAACATGTTGCACGGGCCCTTGTTTACTCAAGAGAACAGATCATTAACACAGAGAGCAGGCTGTATCCTCAGCTAATCCCCTGTAGTTGTTAACTACTCCCGGCCATGGTGACAATGTGTGCAAATTATCCTAAGCCTCATGGCCTAATTCAGGGTATATTCAACACTACAGGATCCTTTGATCACTCAATCGATTCTCTCTCACTCCATTTATCATTTAGATGTTGACACCTCTTTAATATCAATAGAGCCACAAACTGTCCTCTACTGGCCAAAGGGTTTTGGAAACAAAGTGAACGCTTTAAGATACCTACATATCAAACTTTTGCAGTAAATAGACTTTCTCTATTTTTCTTTTAGGACAAGAGTCAGGTACTGAATCAGAGAGTGAAGGAGGACAGAGCAGCCAGAGCAGCAGCAGAAGTCAGAGTCCATCAGGCTCTCCCGGAAAAGCCCAAGCAACTGGCAGTGAGAGCGAAGCTGACAATTCAGATGGCTCTCAGCATCAAACAGCTAATACTGGGGCTTCCTCCCATGGTTCGCCTGTGAATGGTGAGGAATCAGAATCAGGTAACACCAGTAGCATCTTATATGCAGTATATAATAATTTATATTAGCAAATGATGTTTAATTGAAAGAGCTGTGTGACATTTGTTACTACCGGACAGTCCGAGAACCCAGTCACTTCCTAATTTCCCAGCAGATGGCATCTCTTACAACCATTTGGCTTAAAATGCAAAGCTATGCAATATATGAGTAACAAACACTGCCTCATTACTATATGAGGAGAGTGATTGAGGGTCCTAATCTACAAAGCGTACCCAAGGGATTGAGGATCCTAAGCTGCGAAGCAAAGCTGAGGGATATCTTTATATGTTATGTTGGTTTGTGTGCGCTTCAAAAACTCAAAAAGAAAATAGCTTTTTCAGCAGTCATTTACGTTACTTGCCAACAGATGGCGTTGTTAACATTTTCTTTTTTTTTTTGTAACTTAGTAACATCGAAAGAAGAACTTATCAAAAAAGTATTTCCTGATATATTAATTATAGGAATCACGACTGGAATAGTGAATGAGCTGTCCTTGCTGTGAAGAATAAAGATGTCTATCAACATAATAATTTTATACAATCCAGCATTCAAAGTGAGAAAATTATATATAAATCGATAGACACCATTGTGGAAGCAGATGAAGTAGTTAATTTCCCATCTGAGTTTTTGAATGCCAGGAATGCCACCACACACATTAAAATTGAAAATAGGTGTGCCAGTTATCATGTTGCGAAATGTTAATCAGCCAAAACTGTGTAACGGCACGAGGCTCGCAGTTAAGAACAACGTAGTGAAAGCAACGATATTAACTGGGCCATTCAAAGGTGAAGACATCCTCATTCCTTGAATTCCCATGATCCCGACCAATACACCATTTAAATTTAAAAGATTACATTTCCCAATTCGATTGGCATTTGCAGTCACAATTAATGAAGCTCAAGGTCAATCTTTAGAATTCTGTGGTTTAGATTCAGGTGCAGATTGGACAATTGTATGTTGCATGTTTCCACATCGGCAAACCAGATAGCCTTTATATATACGCGAACAATGGAAAAACAAAAACATATTGTATACCCACAAGTATTGCAAAATTAAACTTTTTTGAAACGTATACTTGGGTTTGTTCCTTATTTCTCATCCATGCAACCATAATGTGCCACAGCGAAGCGTGGCAGGGTACAACAAGAAATATATCTATTTCTTCTGTCCATGTCTATGTGACTGCAAGGTTCCTAAACAGCTGGACCGATTTTTACAAACTTTTGCGTGTGTGATAAAGGTGATTCGAGAATGGTTTAGATTCACAATATGACCAGATCAAACATGTTCTTTTTAATTAGTTAATTAACTTATGTGTTTTCCACAGAACATGTTCTTGGATCGTTTAGGATCACAATTGGATCTGCCAAGCAGCGCTGCAATCACATTTTAGAATTTCCGGTATTTCCGGAGCTTGGATTCTAAGAAGTTTTTGCCAGCTGAGCATTAACATTGCATTGAATGTGCACACTTAAGTAATTAAAAGTGTAATTAACAAATATACATTATGCAAATTAGTAAGGTGCAGTACTGAGGTGTGTAATTTACATGCCGTTTTATGAATTCCAATAATGTATACACGTACATCCTCTAACTTTTATCTTAACCTACAAATATAATATATTAACATTTGTTGAAGTAAGGTGCTAAAGTGTAATTGAATGAATGAATGAATTTTTTATTTGTACCAATTCTTTTACATAACTTTTACAATTATCCTACTCTAACCTAAACTACATACAAATTTTACATAACCTTATTGCTACCTTGGTTTGCATGGCACCCAGGCCATTTGCCTCCCAGGTAGCTCTGATCAATCTATTCCATCTTATATTAATTAATTGTCCCTCTCCCCCACTCTGCCTTCTTCATTTACACTCTTTACTTTTCTTGCCCATTTTTCTCTTACTTTCTTCAAAAACTCACCTATACTTCTAACCTTCCTTTCCTCTTTCACTGTTAACATTTTTATGGCTACCATTTTCCCCTCTATTTTTTCCCATTTTTTCTCCCAAACCTTTTTCCTCCATAATGCTAATTCCTTACATTCTGTCAAATAATGTTCTATACTTTCTTTCTCACCGCACATTTCACATATTCCTATTTTACCGCTTCTTGTCCCTCTTAAAAATATTGCTCCTGTTCTCATCCACGCTAGTCCTTCTTTTTCCTGTCTGTTACAATAATCCACATATGGTTCTCGCCCCCATCCTCTTTTTATTTGCTTGTAGAATTGTAATGATTTCTTGTTTTCTAAACTTCCCCATATCTCTTGCCTTTCTATGTCTTCTACCCTACACTTTACTAGTTTATCTACATTACTTTCATTTCTTTCTTCAAGTTTCCATATATCTCCCATTCCTATTTTCTCCATAATTTTTCCAACCCCTGCCCACCAACTGTTTTCATTCTCTAGATTTTTTTGTTGCTTCATACACAATTTTAAAATTTCTCCATCTTCTTTAACCAAACATTTATACCAAAATTTTATTATTCTCTCCATTATTATTCCTTTCCTTCTTGTTTTCCCAAGCTCTACCAAGGCCACTTCTCTTGGCGCCGATCTCGGTAGTCCCAATAATTCTTTGCAGAACATTCTATACATATGATCTACCTTCTTGTTTATATCTGTGGCCCCCCAGATCTCTACTGCATAAAGCATTTTTGATTCCACTACTGCCTCATACATCCTTTCCAGCCACTTGGTTGTCATCTCTAACTTGTATTTGCAAATTCTGACTCCTGACATTGCAGCTCTCCCTTTTGCTTCTATCTTTCTTCCATGTGCCTCCCACTCTCCTCTGTTATTTAGCCTCACTCCCAAGTATTCAAAATCTTTGACCACTTCTAATCTTTTCCCATTTAATACCCACCTCTCTTTTCTCAATTTAAATCCCTTTTTGAAAACCATGACCTTGGACTTGTTTATATTTAGCTAAAGTGTAATTAAGAATATACATTGTGCAAATGTGTAAGGTACAGTATAGAGGTGAGTATTTTACATCATTTCATGAATTTCAATTATGTATACACTGCATTCTATCTCAATCGGCTTAACCTACAAATCAGAGACATATTATTATTTATTGAAGTAAGATTTTAAGGTGTAATTAAAAAAATATACATTGTGCAAATTGTGCTAGAGCCTTTGTTGTACGTTTTCTTATATAGTAATATAATCACGTAACTATAACAATCTTGGCCATTGTCCTGCTACAGTGCATGTGCACTGGCAACTTCTAGCCCAAAAGAGAAGCGCAATTCGCAGTATTAGTGCTGTTTTGATTTTTTCTTTTACAGTGAAATGTTGATATTGCATTAAACCACAGAAAATAGCTTATAATGGATTGTGCATTGCTGGAATTATATATAAAGAGAGTTAATAAAGATTGAGGATATTTATATTCTCATTTCAAATATGGCACTCATTCATTTTGGCATGCCATCACCTACCGCCCAGCAGCATAAATCATTCACACAAATCCAGATGCCATGTGAAACGTAAAGAAGCCTTCAGGCATGTCTGAAATTTTGAGAAAATGCAAAATTATTATCTGGGATGAATGCACTACGGCCCACAAGCGTTCACTTGAGCTTTCAATAGAACGCTGAAAGATCTCAATAATACCAGGCTTTTCAGTGGTGCTCTTCTGCTGCTGTTCGGTGATTTCAGACAGACATTGCCAGTCATTCTGTGTGCTACATATGTGGACGATATTAGCGCAGATCATACCTATGGCGAAGTGTCACTGAATTATGCCTTACCATAAATATGCATCTTCAAATTCAAAATGATCCATTGGTATTGGCATTCTCCGAACAAGTACTCAACATTGGCAAAGGAAAATTTAAATTGCATTAAAATGCAATCCAATTCCTAGACAATTTTTGCAACATGGTGGATACCTATGCTTTGATTGAAATTATATCATATTTATTATTATTTATTATTTTATTTATTTATTATTTTATTATTATTGTTATCATTATTATTATTATTATTATTATTATTATTATTATTATTATTATTTATTATTATGTTATATTTCACAGACTCGCCCATTGTATTCAAATGTTTGCATTTCCAATTCGCTTGACATTCGCACTGACTGTTAATAAGTCACAGGCCAAACAATGTCAATTTGAAGGTTGTCCGTGCTTTTCACATGGCCAATTATATGTTGTGTGTTCAAGGGTTGGCAAACCATCAAGGTTGTTCATTTATGCTCCTTAAAGATTAACTAAAAATATTATTCATAAAATATCATTAAGATAAAAAAAAATAAATTTTATTCCTGTCAATAAAGTAAAACCTGTCTTCAGTGGAATCGAACGGACCTCTCGAATATTTCTGTTAAAGACCGATTTCCATTTAACGAAGGTAGGCCTGGGCTATTAAGAAAATTAAACCATTAACATACATAAATGGACAGTATGAGGTAAAAAATGTACGTATGTTATTCTTTGTTTGTATTTAGGTATTTCTGCTGCAATACGTACTTGTAATACAGACCAAAACATAATGAACGAAAAATAGCTGTATACACCGTTCATTTACTTTTTCAGTTGTCAAGGAGAGCTTTCTGGACACATTGCTGCTTAGCTCCTTGACTTCCACAAACACTTGGGCATGAGAAATAACACCAAACATATCCAAGTCTTTTGGCCATAGGGCAAATTGTTGCAGTTCCTTTAAACTTTTGACAGCATCCCCACTCTTCTTCCAACTCAGGGGCATGCTCCTTTTCATCTTCCTCTGCCTTCTCTTCTTCTGTTCGACTTTACATATTCTCAATTAAGACATCTGTATCAACTGTGTCTGTTTCAGTTTGCTCATCACGATTTATGTTGACATACTCCATGGCACTGCAATTGAAAGTGCCTTCATTGATGTAGTTTTGTGCCTGAAAATTTTCTAAACTCTACATTCCTAAACTGGAAATTTTCCGTTAAAAGGTGCACTATGATTTCCTTTGTCTGCATAACACAGTTTCCATTTAATAAAGGGAATGTATCATGTTTTTCAACCCTAAATTCACGGGACCATAAAGTATTTCTGTTTTAGACAGATTTCCGCCTAACAGGGGTCCTTTGAAGGCAGACATTTAAATATTTATTTTTCGTACTTTAAAAAATATACCTGTCATGAAAGTGATTTGAGTTTTTTCTTTCTTGCTATTATTTAAAGCAGTTTTAAAGTTTGCACTCAACAAATTTAAGTTTATAGTGTACAGATACAATCAATGCTGTTGATAGGTCGAGTTTCGATTATTGTAGGCGGGGTGGCATCAGGTATTCTAAAAATAATTTTGTTATATATTTTTTCATCAAAACAGTCCAAACAATTTATAGTTTATTTTTAAAATTTTATAATTTTTCTATGCACAACGTTTGAACAGGATGTCTGTCGGGTTCGCTAGTCTTTATACAGGGTGTAAGTGAATAACACCTCACAAATTTTACTGGTGATAGATGGTTCATAAGCAATCAATGTGGCTTAAAATTGTTTGAGGATGCACATGTCACTGATCATGTCCACTGCAGCTATAAGGCATGATGAGAAAACAAGTGGGCGAATTTCCTAGCCTGTCTATTTAGCTTAATGGTTATGGTGCCCGGATGCGAAGGTACACACGTATTAAAAGCACAGATTCAAATACCCACAACTTCATATGTTTTATGTTCTTTTTTCTTTCCTTCTTCATAAGTGCATGCTTAATCTAATTTGATTTATACGAAACATTTGTGTCATAATTTTTTGTTTAATGTTTAAACTTTTTGTTTCAATAAGGAAAAATTGAAGCTATTAACAGTGAAGCAACAAGATTCTAAAGTAAGAACAAATTTAGAAACTAAAAACTTCACTTATCTTAGTATTATTTGCTGACCCTGAGTTTCAAGCTGTGTCCAGCTCATTCTCAAAGCCATGAGCTGGACACAGCTTGAAACCCAGGGTCAGCAAATAATACTAAGATAAGTGAAGTTTTTAGTTTCTAATTTGTTCTTACTTTAGAATTTTTGTTTCAAGTTTGTTTAACTATTATTTACACTTGCATGACCTAAATAATAGGTACACACTGAGCATTTTGTTTTCACTTAAATGAGATGGTTCAAGCCTGACACAATGTTATTGTGTGCTGAAGGAAATAGGAAATGAGACGTGGGTGACTCGAGTAGGAAACAGTCACCACATGGTAGTGTTAGTGTCTTCCAGGGTAATACCTATTGGCAGTATTAGACATTTGTCATGCTAACAGATAGGTATTCAGCGTCTGTTTGGGAGATGTAGTTACTGTGTGGTATTACTTGGTTCAACGTTTTGTGAACTGTTTACTGCGGGTCAACTGTTGGAAGGAAAGTTTCTGTTATTGACATGGACAAATAGCCTTCAGTCAGCTTCAGACAAATGGCAATACATAAACCTCCAGCCTAAAGTCATCAGATGTGAGAAGTAAAAGTAAGCAATACTCGGTGCATTGCATATGATGGTCGTATTTTGCTATTTTAAACCAAACGCACATTTCTCTCATATTCCTTGTGGAAGAGTAAAAAATTTCAAACCCTTTCGGAAACCCCAGTTAGAAGAACTGAAAAAGCAAAGGGATATAGCTAGAAATACAGCTGAACAAACAAAAAACACATCAGATACACAAATATGGTGAAAGAAATGT
Organism: Tenodera sinensis; assembly: GCA_030765045.1. Taxonomy (NCBI): domain Eukaryota; kingdom Metazoa; phylum Arthropoda; class Insecta; order Mantodea; family Mantidae; genus Tenodera; species Tenodera sinensis. The sequence goes on along the minus strand of CM060964.1, from coordinate 288,274,054 downwards.
GCCTCACTAAAAAAAGAAATTAATACAGCTAAAAAGAATCACTTTAATAATTTCTTAGAAAAAATGGATTATAGCTCAGATGGCAACGAAGCCCATAAGTTCATAAAAAAATGTCAAGGACAGTAGAGAAAGCAACAGCACACCTATCATACACAACAATAAAATATTAACAAATGATGCAGCCATAGCTGAAACATTCAATAAATATTATGCTAATTCACATAAAGTAACAAGAAATAATGAAAAGGAACGTAAACAATTTAAGATAGATTTGAAACAAGAAAGAGAATGTGATCCTAACACTCAATACAGTATCTTTTATCAAAATTTTAATATGCAAGAACTGAACATTGCAATTAATAATCTAAAAAACAAAAAGTCTCCTGGACCAGATCACATACATTCAGAGTTCATAAAAAACAACTACTACTAAAACTCTACAATCTATCCTGGAACACTACTGTACCTGCAAAAAACAGTATCAGAAATAAAAAATTATAGACCAATAGCTCTTGCTAGCATAATAGCAAAAGTGATTGAAAGAATGGTGTCAAACAGGTTAAATTGGTTTCTAGAATCACAAAATTTAATTTCCCCATGTCAAGCTGGATTCAGAGTTCCACTCTACAAATGAACAAGTCTTACCTCTCAGTCAAGAAATCAAAGACTCCTTCAATAGAAAAGAAGATAATGTATCAGTTTTTATTGATTTCCAAAGTGCATATGATTCTATATGCAGAACAAAACTGCTAAAGAAAGTGAAAAAAAATAGGGATACAAGGTCCAATGTTTTCATGGCTATGTTATTTCCTAACACGCTTTATTGCTACCAGATATGGAAGAAATATATCTAAATGCAAACAAGTACACCGTGGCTTACCACAAGGTGCAGTGCTCATCACTACACTTTTTAATATATTTATTAACGATCTACCACAACAAATACAAGAATCAAATGTGAAGTGTGCACTATTTGCTGATGACTTAGTAATGTGGATTTAAACCAAAAAACGAAAGTACAGAACTAGAAAAAACCATGCAACAATCCTTAAACAACCTACAAAAGTGGACCAAAGAAAATTTAACAAAATCAAACTAGCAAGTCTTTTCACTAAGATAAAAACCACTAAAAATAAAACTAAATTTTGGGGGTCAGCAATTACCAGAAACAAAGGAAGCAAACTAGTGAGTGAGTGATTAGGGTTTAAGGGCCCGTCGACAGCTAGGTCGTTAGAGCCCCGGAAGCAAACTATTTAGGAGTTACATTTGATACCAAACTTACATGGACCAAACAAATAGAAAATGTAATACAAAGAGCAGAGAGGCGCCTTTCACTGTTAAAACGTCTTAACAGGAATGAAGTGGGGATGTTCCAGAGCAACTCCTAACACAATATACAATGTATATATAAAGCCATTATTTACTTACTGCAGTGAAATCCTTGTAACAGCAAACACAAAAAAAATTCAAACCTTTCAAAACCAAAGTCTGAGACTAATTACAGGTGCTATCAAAACCACACCAATAGCAGCTATGGAAATACTAACCAACCAATACCCCATTGAATATGAAATAGAAAAAGCGGCTCTTATTCAACATTGAAAAGTTGATCAGACTTCCATTCAATACATGGCACAGGAGAAATTTTACACATACACTAAAGACACAGGAGAGCTTTTTTTCCAAAATTCAAGACGTCAGGAAGAGTATATACCTTCCTAATTCAAAGGAAAACTTCATATCTAAAGTCAATCCGACACAAATATTGGACATCACATGTTATTTACACCTGACAGAAGAAGTTAAGAAAAGTGATACTCCCTAGTGTTCTAAAATTATTGGCATTAGAGACAACCCATTACTAGATTTCCAGAATATGAATGGCTCCATATTTATACTGATGGATCATTGATATCAAACCGAGATGGAGCAGAGGCTGGAGTCACGTTTCACCTCTTTTCCTATTACAGATCTTTAAGTTATGGAACTACAAACTTTGATGGAGAAACTGAAGCAAGTCGAATGGCCCTACAAAATCTTTTGTATAGAATTTCACATTTCCATCAAGGAGTTATTCTCTCAGATTCCAGGGCAGCAATTGTAGCAATTACTTCCAAGTTGTCACCAAAAAACCAAACAATTATAGAATGTTGGAAAATCCTTACCCTACTAACAGCACTTCAAAAACATCTAGTCTTCCAATGGATACCAGCTAACTGTGGATTGAGTGGTAATGAGAAAGCTGATTTTCTTGCTAAAAAGGGTACTGGCAATGTGCAGAAATCTATAGTTAATCTACCATTCCATGCAGCTAAAAGATTAGTCAACTCTGATTCAAAAAAATCATTGCAAAATATTACTATGAAAAATCAAAAAATATAAGATGGGAACTACCAAACATTCAAACAGTAATTCCTGAGTATCTTCGAAAAAGGGCAGTTGCAACCTTCAGGTTGATTACAGGACATTTTTGTCTGGCAAAACATTTGAACAGAATTGGGATATATTCTTCACCACTCTGTCCTCTATGTGATCTGCAAGAGGAAATGGACCAAGACCACCTTCAAATATGCCCGGCCAGTTCTAGCACCCTATCCATCGGTGAAGAGCAAGAGGATTAATGACTTCATTGTCAGAAATCCAGCATTAGCTAACAACAACAACAACAGCAACATTTCTCTCAAAATGGAAAAGAAAGGAGGGGGAAAAAAGAATACTTTTCCCCTTGTCGGGTTTGAACTTGATTTTTCGGTTTCATTAGGTCCAATCAGTTGACATAACTGCGCAGCCAAAGCACATGCTCTAGGACTGCCCTATAGCCGCTCGCCACAAGCTATTAAGTTATCCATTGCAGTGGCGTGCAGCCACATATTAAGTCCCCAATTTAAGCGCTTTTTGTAGCGCTACAATTTAGAAGTGCTTCTTCAGAGAGATGGCAGACAGGCTTCACTGAGTTCCTAATAAGCACTATTTTAATTCCAATGGATAATATTGATGTTTCTTTGTGGTTGTGATTTATTGGTCACAATCTCGAATAACTTTGAATACGTATAAGTTATTAACTTGACGTTGTAGACCATTGATTTCCTATTTCAAATTGATTGTCTATGAACCCTCTATTAGCAGAAAAATTCATGCGGTGTTATTCATTTACACTCTTTATATGTACAGTGTGTCCCAAAAAACACCTACAACGCTTAGTATGTTGTGTGGGACATCAAACTGATCATTTCTAAGATGTGAACCCCTGTCCAGAAATGCACGGTTTGGATGCTGTAGAGCATTGAAGTGTGAGATGGGTGCATGTTCATGTTTCGTCAATAAACTTAACTTTGAGCTGTTTACATTACAAACGGGCTTCGAACTGTGTACCGCCTACGTCATTGCAGAGCGTATATCAGCGGCGGTGAGCCTCATGCACACGTGACCCAATACATGGGGCTATCTCCACTCCATGGACTCGAGCCATAAGATCCTCCACTTGTTGTTGTAGTGTTTAACGCCCACTTTTACTACTATGGCACCGCAGGCGGTGACACTGATGATACATGAAGATGGAGCACCGGTGGAATGAGATGGCGGGGGAAACCGGAGAAAACCCGCCCTGATGCCGCTTCGTCCACCACGAATACCACATGCGGGTACCTGGGATCGAACCCGGGCCGCCTAGGTGGTAGGCGAGCGCGCTAACCGCTCGGCCACGGCACCGCCGATCCTCCGCTGACATTACAGGAGTGCCATACACTCATTCAATCTTCATTCAACTCCACAGAAAATAGTTGAGAAGCGTCAGATCTGGCGACCGTGCTGACGATGGAACTGGTCCACCTCTACCAATCGATCGATTTGGATATGCGACATTGAGGTGATTCTACACTTTTACATTAGAGTGTGCTGGAACTCGTTAGCCATTTCCACAGGTGTGTCGTGTCGCACTGTTAAAAGATGTTACTGTACTGCAAAAGCTACACAAGTAATCAGAAGGATGCGCACCAAGGACTCTATGGAGGAATTTTGCCCATGTGCAGGAATGTTATTAGACTGAGGTCATTCATCCCAGTACTCAGATGACTAAAGGGTTGCACACCTTCCATATTAAGATACCAAAACAGATGTTAACAAATTGTTACAACTGTTCGTTCTCAAACTTTGACACTCTACAGCATCCAAACCGTACATTTTCGGATAGGTGCGCCTATTCAAAAGCCGATCAGTTTGTCATCCTGCACAACATGCGAAGCGTTGTCTGTGTTCTTTTGGGGCATCCAGTATATATATATATATATATATATATATATATATATATATATATATATATATATATATATATATATATATATATATACTGGATGTCCCAAAAGAACACATATATATATATAATACACACACACAATTATTAATGTGTTCATCCTTTATTATTCGGATTTTAGTGAAGGAATTTTTTTGTTTGTCAACTATAATTTTAGCAATTAAGTTATAAATTATGAGCAATTGTGCATCATGATCTGATAGTCCAGTTATGACAGGTATGACTTCATACCTTCATACTGTGACTTTTTTTTGGTTGTGGAATACAAAGCAGACATTTCTAGAGCCCTCTATCACTTTCTCTCTTTCGGCAAGCGCCCAACAATGCGGCCATTCTCTGTCTCTTTCCTTCAACTCCTTTGCGGTAGCGCCGACAATAATGCGATGGGCGACACTGCTGCTGTCGGCAATTAGATGCGGCGGGCGCGGTGACACTGCTCCCTCCTCAGAGCTGGTCGTCCCGACCAGCACTATCGCTGCGGCATCTTCCTTGCGCCCCGGCGGACTATCCCATCGAACCTCTTCTCCAGGAGGCACGATCCTAGGTATCGCTGTTGGATAGTGTCCCTTGGTCTGGGTAGGTCGACGTATGCCATCCTGCTTCGAAATTCTGCAACAGTACCGCCGGTCTTGACGGTCCCTCGTCCAGTTGCCTTTCTTCCTGGTGTGTTGACGGGCCATCCTGCGCACTTGGAAACGGCTCATTGGGTACCGTGTCCGCCGACCTCTCTGGCGCACCTTCGCAGCCACCTTGCTTCCGATGGGTCCGGCAACAAACCCCACCACATCCGCGCGAGTTGCGTCCACCGATGCACTCGTGTTCACTCGTGCTCGGCACGACCTCTCCTGTATCCTGCCGTCCACGATGATGTCCACCATTCTTCCGTTCACGGCACTATGCGTCAGGTGATTGGATGGCTCCGACGGTCCCCCCATGTCACACGCCAAGTCGGTTCTCGCGTGATGCTCGTTTGCTTGTGCGCTTCCCTGCTGATCGTCCTCCACGTCGTATCCTGGTTGGTTACGTACCCGACACACTCCTCCAGAGGATCCTCGACGACGTCCCTGAACTGCCCCTTTGTCTTCCCCGAGACGTACACTTTCGTTATCTGAAATGGGCGCAACTGTCGCCTCGGCCACTAGGTGCTTCCTCCACGGGTCCGCGCTATTCCGTCTGCCCCTGGCATCCAGTACTTTGACGCTCTCGTCAACTCTTACTGCCAGGGCGCCAAGACGTTCCCCGTCGTCCTCCACGACGTCTACATGCTGGCAGAGGTCTTCCACCTTTCCGCCGAGTTCTTCCACGTCTTCCGTCACGCCAATCAGTTCGCCGAGTTGTTCCACGTCTTCCGTCATGCCAATCAGTTCGCCGAGTTGTTCCACGTCTTCCGTCACGCCAATCAGTTCGCCGAGTTGTTTCACGTCTTCCCTCACATCATCTGAAACGGGCGCAACTGTCGCCTCGGCCACTAGGTGCTCCCTCCCCGGCTCCGCGCTATTCCGTCTGCCCCTGGCATCCAGTACTTTGACGCTCTCGTCAACTCTTACTACCAGGGCGCCAAGACGTTCCCCGTCGTCCTCCACGACGTCCACGTGCTGGCAGAGGTCTACCACCTTTTCGCCGAGTTCTTCCACGTCTTCCGTCACGCCAGTCAGTTCACCGAGTTGTTCCATCTTCATCTCTTTCAGCTCGGCAGCGAGGTTGTCGTTTGACGTTTCCATTTTGGCAGCGAGGTTATCGTTTGCCGTCTTCATCTCTTTCAGCTCGGCAGCGAGGTTGTCGTATAACGTTTCCATTTTGGCAGCGAGGTTGTCGTTTGCCGTCTTCATTTCTTTCAGCTCGGCGAATAATTCTTTCATCATTGCCATCATCCTGGTTTCCGAATCTCCCTCCATCTTGGTTCTAACGTTGCAACTTCTAACGACGAAGTAACGAAACTAGAAGCAATTCGACGAATCCCACTTCTGACACCAGTGTGACTTTTTTTTGGTTGTGGAATACAAAGCAGACATTTCTAGAGTCCTCTATCACTTTCTCTCTTTCGGCAAGCGCCCAACAATGCGGCCATTCTCTGTCTCTTTCCTTCAACTCCTTTGCGGTAGCGCCGACAATAATGCGATGGGCGACACTGCTGCTGTCGGCAATTAGATGCGGCGGGCGCGGTGACACTACCTATACTTTATCTAAGAATGTTGTCAATGATTTTTGCCAATTGTTATAAATTCTTGTTGGGAAATCTACTATGTAACTTAGATTAAATGAGTATAATAAAGATGTTAGTTTGTCCTTGGTGGTATCATCATTATTCATATTTACATTAAAATCACCACAAACTATAAGCTTAATGCTATTACTAGGGCAAGGCAATTAATGATTTTGCATCTTTTCCTTATGAAGGTTGAAACATTGCTTGCATATACAGAAAGGTATGGCACTGACTAACGAGTTAAATAAAAGCAATTTTCCGGAAGGTTGGGAGATTATTTATATTTAATTCATTTTTTTAAAATTAAAATTCAGTATTTTTCCTTGTCAATAACATTTCTTGGATTTAAGTAAATGCTATGCTAACTCCTACCCCTATTTTTAAGGAATGTGAATTATGAACTGGCCCACTTCTAGGAATTCAATTTTTAGAGCTTAAGCTACCTCCTACCCATATTTTTCAAGGAATGTGATTAATGGACTTGCCCACACTCCCGAGGAAATTTCTATATCCAGGTAAAACGGCATATTTGTGCTGTTAAGTGAGGTGATCAGTTGTTCCTAGCACCTGTACGAGCACCATAAGAGCAAAATGTCTAAAGTGAAGGGAAGTAATAGTGTTAAATTGAAGGCATTTATTTCAAAATATAGAGAAAATATTTTTTTTCCACAGACGGTCATATATTATTCTGCAAGATTTGTGATGTGAGAGTGACTGCTGAAAAAACGTTTACAGTAGAACAACATATGTCATGGGAGAAGCATAAATATGGCCTGCAACGACTTGAAAATAAATCCAATGTAAGCTTACAGCAGATGCTTCTGGGCGAAACTCATTCAACATTTTCACCATTTTGTGAGAATTATGTGAAGCATTTCTATCTGCTGATATTCCACTTCACAAGCTGAATCATCCTAAGCTGCGTGCTTTCTTAGAAGAGGGGACAGGAAAATTAATTCCAGATCCCAGAACATTGAGAAGAACCTACGTAGATTGGTGCTACAACAAAACTTTGCAACAAATAAGAAAAAGAATCGGAGAAAAGAATATATTTATATCCATCGACAAGACAGACTCTGTAGGCCGTTATGTAGCAAATGTTATTGTTGGAGTTCTAGAAGCACACAGCCCCGGAGAACAATTTCTATTACATTGTGAGCAGCTGGGCAAAGTGAACTGCCATCTGTAGTATTTGACCATGCATTGAGAATACTTTGGCCTAATGGGATTTGAAATTCCAATGTATTGCTGTTTATAACAGATGCAGCACCCAACATGATAAAAGCTGCTGCTTCTTTAAGTGCACTCTACCCAAAAATGGTGCATGTGACATATTTAGCGCATGCCTTGCACCAGGTCGTGGAAGAAGTACGTGCGAATTTTCCTGAAGTGGATAAATTAATTGGGTACATCAAGAAAATATTCTTGAAAGCCCGCTCTCGAGTTGTAGCATTCAAAGCAGAAGCTCCAGAAATTCAACTGCCCTTTTCACCTGTTTTGACTAGATGGGGAACATGACTCGAGGCTTGTAGTTATTATTGCAAGAATTTTGACGTAGTGAAGAAAGTAGTTGATAATGCTCGGTCTGTGTCAATAAAAAAGGTGCAAGAACTGCTGGTTGATAATGAAATTGCAGGTAAACTTTTTTACATAAACACCCATTTTGGATTTCTTCCTGAAGCAATAAGTTCTCTGGAAAAATCCCAAGTGACATTAATGGAACAGCTACAAATAGTGGATAAAGTATTGAATGATTTGAGCCGTTCATATGGTAAAGTGGGTGATGCAGTGGCAATTAAAATAAAGAAGTGTATATACAAGAACAGGGGGTACAAAACATTGTGTTCAATTGGCAGTGCTTTGTCTGATGAACAGTTTTCTCTTGCTGACTGTGAGTTAAATCCAGGAGATATTGCTTGCTTTCAGTATGCCCCAATTCTTTCCGTTGAAGTAGAGAGGAGCTTTTCCATTTATAAGTCAGTACTCGCAGACAATAGACAGTCATTTCCGTTTGAGAATTTCCGCCAATTTGTGATTGTTAACTGCAACTTAAAGTTGTTATAAGAGTGCACTGATATGGAATTTCTTCAATAAAAGATATTCTAACATGTATAATTTTGTGTTATATTTTGATTTTATGTTATATTTTATGTAACTTAGTAACAAAGCGAGTGCTTAATGTAGTAATAATGATGATGATTATGATTAATAGCATTTTTATTGGCAATTCTTTATTTTTTGGTAACTTTAACATTTTTGGGGTCATCTTTTTGGGTCATTTTTTGTAATTTTTCGGTCATAAATGCATTTTTTATTTTGCATTTTTTACCATAATATAGGTCATTAAATGCCTGGCCCTAGCTATTACTATAGAGTGCTGTAATTAATTTTTCCAAGTTATTTAGGAAGTAGTTGAGATTACCTGTTGGTGATCTGTGTATAGTTAATATATTAAAAACCTCCTTATTAATATCTAGTTGGGTGGCACAGCATTCTAGATCATGCTCTTTAAAGTACAACATGACATCCCTGCTACTGCACCTCAAATGTTTTCTTACAAAGGTACAGCCATGGAAAAAAAGATTGAGCGCTGTTAATTTTCTAAGTGTCGCTTCGGCCTCACGGAAGTACACGAAGTAACCAGAGCATGGTTTACACATGGTGCGTGTACTATGCTACAAAACAGGCTTGTTCACAGTGAGATAAGACACTGTTTATTGCAGAATGGAAGTTCGAATCCCTGGACAGAGGTAGCTTTTTATTTCTTCTTCTTTATTTTTATTTCATATTAACACCTTTTATATCGACGTAACCAAGAAACAAATTCTAATACTCAGTGTGGTCTCCATTATGTGCTATCACTGCCCTCAATCTTCGGAGAATGGAATCCACCAACATTTTAAAATAATTAGCGTCTTCTGCTAATGACTGTCATTGCTAAAAGTGTGAATGAGCGCATCGCTGTAGGCTACGTAGTGATTCAGGACCTCTTTCGGTGTTGAATGGATCTAAACATAAGTGTGACTGACACAGAAAGAAACAACGATACAAGAATCAAGTTTGTCACCAGTAGTTGAAAGAGTTGACTATTGCATAGATGCCTACATACATATATCTAATACTCAATTCTTAACTACTATTGCGTAAAATCTATATTATTAAGTAGAACATGAAAATAGAGGAAACAAAATAAAGGAAGGGAAAAAAGTATTTTCTGTTGGTGAGGTTTGAAAGTAAGTTCACCAGTTCTCAAAGCGCGTGCATTACCTTTGCGGTGTACTACTTGGGGCTCGGAACGTCTACTGGCACATCCATATATACTCTTAACACCGGCTATGTTTTTTATGGTAACATGACTAATTTATCGTATTCAGGGTACTTCATGTCTTATGAAACATGTCATTGGTTGTTTTGGTTGATTGGATATTGCTGCTCCTCCTATATGTAGAACTACCAATGCGCATAGCATCAGGCAGAAACAGGTTTGGATTTGTTAACAAATTGACTAATGAAGAATGGGAAGTACGGCGCTAGTTCTCGCACCACCTCTCTATATGTTCGACAGACGTTAGCATATGCCGCTGAGACTATTAGCTTGATTTAACTGCATATTGCAAATACTGATCAGTGTAAACTGCACTGCGATACAAAGTTGAACTTAAAAATTTTCTGCTCTCAGAGTGCTCTCAATCATTTTTTCCATGGCTCTACTTACACCACCACCATGCATGCTATTCCTGCAGAAATACAGAGTTTAAAATAATCTATATTTACACATTTTAGTTCTGCCTCTGTCATGGGGTGCTCAGTTAAACGAATTGCTGACACATTGTACCTGCCAGAGCTCTGAGTGGAAATCTTCACTTCATCTGCCTTATTTTTTAGGCCTCTTATGTTTTGATGAAATAATTGAGTGTTAGAATTTACTTGAGGTATAACAGAAGAGAAATCCAAGCTGGTTTTATTTAATATTGAGATTTGCTGTAATTGAGGTAAACTGCTTTTTGATTTTATCCTGGAAAACGGGGTCTAGCATTCACAATGACAGGGACAGATCTGGGAACGTTGGGCATGGTACTACAGCTCACATCCTCCGCAGTAAGTCTCGCAAGAGCCTTCTTGCCATGGTACTGTACTTGCCTTGTGACTGTACTGTTCCTAAATGGCAGGATCGATTTTTATGAACTTTTGCATGTGTGATAAACATTACTCGAGAATGGTTTAGATTCACAATTTGACCTGATAGAACATATTCTTTTTAATTAGTTTGTGTTGTTGATCTTTGGATGGTTTAGGTGCACAATTGGATCTATCAAGCAGCGCTGTGATCGTTTTTTAGACTTTCCGGTATTTTGTTCCACGATAGGATTCTAGGATGTATTTGTTGCAGCTCAGCATTAATATTACATTTAAAGTGTACACTTATTGAGCAAAAGTAAATAAAGGTGTACTGCAACCTTATACATTGTGCAAATGTGTAAGGTGCATTATTGAAGTTAGTATTTTACATTATTTGTCATGAATTCCAATGATGTATGATATTAGAATCCGCTTAACCTACAAGTTTAATATATTATTGTTTAATTTAAAAGGTGAGTCAATTAATAACACTAAACAACACTTACATTTATAATTTTCTCGAACGCATCGCCATCTGCACCATGGAAACCCAGTTATTGTCCGGTTGATAATGGAGGAAAGTTAACCTCCAAAATGCGTTCTGGAAAATTATAAATGTGTTGTTTAGTGTTATTAATTGACTCACCTTTTAAATTAAATTGATTATAACAACACTGTTTTCAAACTTCTAAGAAAGGAAGATATTATTGTTAATTGAAGTACACTTTTAAAGTGTAATTATACAATATACATATTGCACGTTGTGCTAGAGAGCCAACAACCATTGGAACATTATACATCAAATGGTAGTAACTATTATAAAAGCAGAGGAGATTGATGACAAAGGCAGATAAATAAGCGGTTTTCCTGCATAATGCAGCATTTCCCGTCCAAGAGAGCACAACCACCTCTGGACATGGCTCCCTTGAGTTTAATTAGCACATACAGATCATAAAAAAATCACTTGAGTGAATTGAGTGTGCGTTCTTAAGATGCTTATGATTCATTGTTTATAATATAAGCTAAAGTACGTTGTTCAGATTAAAGAGAATGAAGTATATTACTTAGGGGTGTTGTGATGTGCATTATAGGTACAGGCTGGAACTCACCCACCCTGTTTAGTACATTTTCTTATACAGTAATATAATCAAGTAATTACAACAAACATGGCCATCTTCCCATTACAGAGAATGCGAAATGGCAACTTCCAACCCACAGAAGAAGCGAAATTTGCGGTATTAGCGAACGTTTTGATATTTGTTCCTTTCACAGTGAAAGGTTCCTTAGTTTATTCACACTGGTGCTGTATTTTTAAATAAATTATTACATTTTGTGTTGAGCTATGAGACTATTATTTCTCCCCGGCGTGGTACTTGGTGGAATGAATAAACACTCGACGTAACTTCACTATATATCACTTTATTAACACTTTTCGTCTTTTATTACACTTGTTATAATTGAATTGACTTTCGTTGCACCTATTTGTACTTTCTTAATAGTCTTTCCACTCTTATAAAGTCTTTGAGACCCACATCCACGCGTGTTATAGAAACATGTCTTTACCTCTCAAACATACACACGCTAATAACAAAATTGGCACTAGTTTACATGACGCCCTTTTTTGTATACATGCGCGTATGCGTTCATTTTATATTTTCTTACGTTAAATAGTTCCTGTATTGTTAGGGAAGCGATCTTTATCTATTTTCACTTCACTTTTAACATTAAATATATATGGTTCTTATACTTATACATATTAAATTTAAACATGAAACTTAACATTGATGATGTTTTTAAACAAACTTATTTTTCTTAACAATGAAAAAATAACACGTTTTTGTTACTCAACTAATTCTTATCAACATGAAAAATAAATTACATTTGCAATAAATATTGACATAAATGATTTCCTTTTGGGGTCTAACCATATATTCTGTCTCAACACAATTGTATAATTTTTGGATATACAATGTTTGAACAGGAGATCTGTCGGGTCCGTTAGTTATTTTATAAAAAGAGAAGTGAAGCAATGACAGAGTATAGCTGTATGATCATTGTAGACAAACCCTAATGATACACATAGGAAAGATAGGTATGTTGTTGTTGTTTTCTAGTGCCTTGCATCTGGCAATGAAGCCATTAGCATTCATGCTTTCCAATACTTTTGAACTGTAGTTTCTTCTGATCTTAATGCTTCACAGGTCTTCAAGTGGTCTTCGTTCATTTCTGCTGGATCGTTACACAGGACGCATATTGGTGAGGATGAGATACCTATTCTGTAGAGATGACTTGCTAAGCAGTCATGATTTGTCAATAGTTGGAAGGCTGCAACCGCTGTTTTCCTTGGTCTCTGGGGGATTATATCTGGGTTGGAAAGTAGTGTAATCCATTTTTTATCTTTGGCATTTGTTTCTATTTCTTGTAGGTATGAATGAGAAATTTTTTTAATGATCAAGCGTTTTATTGAGGAATATGAGAAATTGAATTTAGACTTTTGTTTTATTGTTGTGCCTTTCTTTGCAAGTGAGTCTGCAGCTTCATTCCCCATGACTCCACAGTGTGCTGGAATCCATTGGAGATGAACAGTCTTATTAACTTTTTGGAGTTGTGTTAACATTTTGTAGCATTCTCTAATTTTTGTTGACTTCTTTGTAGTATTTGAACATATTCCTTGAATTGCAGGTTTAGAATCTGAAAGAATTACTGCCTTGTTAAATTTATTTAAGGGAAGATTTAATAATTGTCGGAGAGCAATGTGTATAGCCTCTATTTCTCCATCATAATTTGTTGTGTCTCTGCCAACAGAATGATAAAAGGAAAAATGTGAACACGTAACTCCAGCTCCAGTAAGGTTTTCCTTGGAGGATCCATCAGTATATATGTGCAGCCATTCTTCTGTGGGATACCTAGTATTGATTGTTTCCAGAGCTAGAAGTTTTTGTATTTCAATTGGTGTGTCTGATTTACTTATTTCCTCTATTAATTCCAAACTGAAGGTAGGTTGTAATAATTCCAATGGATTTTCTCTTGTAAGTAGATTTTCTCTGGTGTTAGGAATGTTCAATTTGGATTTAATCTGTGTTACCTTTTCTAGGAAACTACTATGAGTTTTAAGGATTGAAGGGAAGAAGTTCTCTTCTGTCCATTTAGAGTTTGGCAGTCGTAACATTTTCTCGTGTTGGAGCAATGCTTGTTCTTCTATTTTTGTTGTTATTGATGGGGTCCGTGTTAAGGCAAGCATGGCATCAATAGGTGTGGATTTAACTGCTCCAGTGATTAGGGGAAGAGCCTGATTTTGTATTTGTTCAAGTTTATTGATGTTAGCATTTGCTGCTGTTATTAAAGCTTCAGAACAGTACAAGAGGTTTGGTTTAACATACATTTTGTATGTTGTGTTAAGGACTCTCCTTGAGCAGCCCCATTTAGCACCAGCTAACCTTTTCAGGATTTGCAGTTTCTTTTCAACCTTTTCTGAGATGTTTGTTATATGTTTTTTCCAACTTAGCTTTCTGTCGAAAGTGATGCCTAAGTATTTGGCATCATCAACTGCTTTGAGTGGTTTACTATTATAATTTATGTTAATATTAACCGGTTTGTATTTTAGTGTAAATAATTCATAATTTGTTTTTTCCACATTGATAGTCATGAGGTTTTTGGAGCTCCATTCATGTACTTTGTTTAGGGCTGTTACTATTCTGTCTTTAATTAATTCAGGTTTTTTTGGAGAGCCTGAAGTCCAAATGACTACATCGTCAGCAAATAAAGCAATTTTGGTTTCTAAAGTTTTTATTATTGATGGAAGGTCATTTATATATATGTTAAAGAGTGTTGTGCTCAGAACAGCACCTTGTGGAAGTCCTCGGTGTGTTTATATTTGGAAATGTATGTATTATATTTTGTGGCACAAAATCTTTGTGAAATAAACTGAGTTATCCATTTAAGCATGTTACTTTTCACATCTATTGATTGCAACTTCTCAATTAATTTGTTTCTCCAGACTGAGTCATATGCTGATTTAAAATCAATGAATACTGCTAAGGTATCCTCCTTTCTATTGAAAGCTTCCTTGATGTCTTGACTTAGTAGGAGTACATTTTCACTTGTACTATGATTCTGTCTGAAGCCGGTCTGTGAACTATTAATTAAGTTGTAATATTCTAGAAACCAGTTAAGTCTAGATGCCACCATTCTTTCCATCACTTTTGCAATAACACTGGTCAAAGATATTGGTCTGAAACTATTAATATTGTTTGAAGGTTTGTTTTTCTTTAAAATCGGGATGATAATGGCTTTTTTCCAGTTGGAAGGTACAGTCATTCTCCAACACGTGTTATACAGTTTAAGTAGGATTTCTTTTCCTTTCCTGCCAAGGTGTTTAATAAACTCTGGGTGGATCTTGTCAGGTCCTGGAGATTTTTTGTTCTGTAATTGTTCTATTGCTAAATCCAGTTCTGTTTTGTTAAAATCCTGAATAAAAATATCATTTCGTATACCTTTTGGCTTACTAGTTTCTCTGACAGTTTTTTGGATAGCCTTATCTTGTTTTTTATACGCTTGGGGTATTCTTTGTGACTGAGCATAAAACTTGTTAAGGGATTCTGCTATTTCCCTATCTGTAGTTAAGCTTTTGTTATTATGTTTTAATGGTTCAGTTGTATTTTTTGATAATTTTGTTTTGTTAAGGAATTTGTATATTTTATTTCCATCTTTCCTATAGTCCATATGTTCTACAAAATTTGTGAAACTGGTCCTCTTTGCTGTAATTAATTCTTTCTTAAAAATGGCTGCTTTTCTTCTCCAGTTTTGTACATCTTCTGGACACTTGGTTCTTTCGGCTTTGACTCTTGCTATATTTCTTTCATGTTTTAACTTAGATAAAGATGGAGACCAAAAGTAGCTATATTTCTTTAACTTTCCTTTGGGGATATGTGTTTTGGCTGCTGTCAATAATATTTCACAAATTTTTTTATTCATTTCATCTGTTGACTTGAACTCTGATTCTAACAGTATATTACACTTCCCTTCTATCTCATTTTGGAAACTGGACCAATCTGCTTTTTTAAAATTCCAAGAAGTTTTAATTTTTGGTTTGTTACTTTTATTTATTAGACCTCTTATGGAGTTTATGGTGATTCTGTGGCCTGAACCTGGGTCTTCTATTATTTCTCTTTTTGTATTGTCAATTATGTCAGATGACACCATCAGAAGATCAGGATTTGTACCTGAACCATTGTAATGAAGGTAAGTGGGTGGATCATTTGGATTAAATATTAATTCCATTGTTGATGAGTTTAATAGGTCTTCTATGACTCTTCCTGCTGAATTTATATCTCTGTAGCCCCACCTAGGGGAGTGTGCATTAAAATCACCTATTAAAATACTTTTGGGTTCTATGGGAATAGAATTTAGATCTAGTGTATTGTCTGGAGGATTGTAGATACTGTAAATTCTATAGTGGTAGTTACTTTTCCATACTTCAATTTTAACTATTTCTGATTTATCTTGTTCTTCCATTGTTTTTTGGATTTGGATAGTAGCTTTCATATTTCTTTTAATTCCTGTAAGAATACCACTTGCTATTTGACGAGCCTTTGGAAGTATATGTGTAGTGTACTGATCCATTTCAAAGTATATTTCCTGTTCTTCTGATATATTGGCTTCTTGTACTGTGAAGACATCTATATCTTGGTCTTTTAAAATTTTCATTAGCTCTTGTTTCTTAGGCTGGGACATGCCTCCTGCATTCCATTGTAGAATTCTTAAAGTATTGGAATTGTGATGAAATTTGCCTAAAGATGTCCCCACCCGGAGATCCGATTGGGGGACAGTTTTAACTCCGGAATATTTATCTTTAGGACTCATATTCATGTATGTGGTTTTCGTGTAACTGTTTTCTTAACGGGCACCAGTTTTACAATGTGGCAGTTACATCACCCGACTTAAACCCCCATTTTGCAAGGAGGACCACACCTATCGTTGGTCAACGGGTCCATCGGACCTAGCCAGGAGGACTAAATAGGTGGTATTTAGATCCACCGACCTTCCCCTCATGTGCCTCTGAGGGACGCTGTTGTGCTGTGATAGGCCAGCACATATGTAAATGGCATTTCCTCCATTTTAGATGAAACAGTTATACCGCTGTGATTCGGTCCCCAGAGCCTCATCTGTTAAAAGCAGGGTGCACCATGGGCAGGATGAGGATGGGAATTGGGTAGGAGAGTCTATAGGAGGCGCATCACTACCCCTTACTACCCCGGAAAGATAGGTATTATATTATATATCACAAATTGTGGTGTGTGCAAATGAGTGACTGCTATACACTTCTTTATGACCACTTCACTTTTCTTCTTTTACAACACCTTGACATACGAATGTGGAAGTGAATAAGAACAACTCAGAATCTCGCCAAATCAGCAGAATTTTGATTCTTATTTAGGTTGGCAGTCTACATTGCTCGTAAAATATGATTTGAAGCTTTCCTGGTGACAAACATATTCTAGATGCTCTCGGGCTTCGAGCCAGGTGTAGTGATGAAGAGACATCGACGTTTCGCGAGTGTACATCTCTCCCATCTTCAGGATGAAGAATGAAAAGTAAGAGTGAAGGGACCAGTATATGTACTGTCAGCCAGTATGTACCGACTAGAAAACACACGGTGTGACGGACCACTCAACTAATTAGAAGGTCCAGTCTTTCTCCAGAAACCAACCACTTTATATCACAGTCGGGATCCAGGCCCATTGTTGATGCTACGGGCAGCCCTACATACCGGCTGGCATGCCACCTAGCGGATCTGTTGCAACCTCTGGTAGGGGATTGCCCACAACACGTGACGAACTCCCCACAGTTCATACAGTCCTTGGACAACATCACTACTGGCCCTTCTGATCTTCTCGTCAGCTTCAACGTGGTATCTCTTTTTACAAGGGTACTGCTACAAGAAACCATCCAGCTTCTGAAGGAACACTTTCCGGCCGACATCATCGAGCTCTTCCGGCACACTCTAATGTCCACTTTCTTCCTGTTTGGTGGCAGATTCTATGAACAGGTGTGGCAATGGGCTCTCCGTTGTCACCACTAATAGCAAATTTCTACATGGAACACCTGGAACACGAAATACTGGCCACAGCCCCACTTAAGCCATCTCATTTCTACTGGTACGTAGACGACACATTCATTATATGGCCACATGGACGAGACACTTTGCCGAGCTTTCTCACACACCTCAACAGCCTCCGACCCCAAATTCAGTTCACCATGGAAGTGGAGAAGGATGGAAATCTGCCTTTTTTGGACATCCTGGTCTCCAGAAACAACAACGGTACTCTGGGGCATGCAGTGTACCGCAAACCAACACATACTGACCTCTATTTGAATGCTCGCAGTTTCCATCATAAGTCACAACGGGTCGGAGTTCTCAACACTCTGACTCACAGAGCTCTGTCGATCTCCAATCCCAGCCACCTAAAACAAGAGCTGCAGCACCTGAGGCACACATTCCACCAAAACGGCTACTCCGTAGAGGATATTGAAGCCTATATATTTTGGGTTGGGTTTGTTTTCCTTTATTAGCATCAGCAATTCCCATTTTCTCATGTCACTGTCACTGTCACTGTCACATGCTACATTATGACAGGTGAGCCACTCTAACATTTGTGCTTTGGTGTTGCTGTTAGTGGGTGCCTTATCTATCTGGACCGTGTGATATGAGGTGTTCATAATAATCACGCTAGATCCCAGAATGTTAGGGAGTAGCTGATGCTTAAACCACCTGTGAAAATGATCATGGTCCATGTCTTCATGATAATCACCAGTTTTCTTCGATCTGAAGAATAGCAGGGCATCATCAACAAAACCATGGGATGTACCAGCCACAGTATGGACAGCATTGACGTAGGTTTCATCTAACACACTATTTCCTTTAAGTTCTTGTTCTTCATTTCTCTTAAAAACAAAGCCCTTAGTGCTACAATATCTGATCTTTCTAATACTAGTTTTCTATTGCTTATCTTTTTAAATTTGAATCCCAGATAATGGAGGACCTTATTCAGAGAGCTAAGGCTTCCTTCAAATAACTCTGCTACTTTAAGAGAAGAGAGAAGCCTACATGTGGTAGGATGGTCCTTTCGAGTGTAATACCCATAGATATGCCTTCTTATGGCATCTGACTGGAAACTGTCCAGTTGCGTTACTGGAGATGCTCTTGGTCTCTCTTTCCCAGGAGTTACAATTTTCGATGGACCTGCCTGTAGCTGCTTCTCTTTACAGATTCTCAAAACAGTCACCTCACTTATTTAAAGAGCACATGCAGTTCTTTTCCTCACTTGATTGAAAGGAATAACAGGTTGTTTGTGAACAAGCATGTTCTCCTCTTCCTGTTTGAAAAATTCCCTAAGAGAGCATACAAATTCTCTAGCCTGCCTGTGCAATGTAACACCCCGACTGAAAGTTGATCTCTCTCTTTGGCCATGAATCCTCAGTCTACCTCTGCCTCTACGTTCACCGCCACATGCACCAAGTCTTGCTTCCATAACTATGCGTTTTAATATAAAAGTGTTAATGAAGTAGGCTAACAGCACCCTATGCAACTGAACATCCTAACAAGTTCTGTTCCCTGCACCAGCTTAGCGATAACTGACCTGAGCAGTAAACTATTTATCAGTGCGGCTAATGTGGCAACCTTTGTTTACGTTTCCATAGCAATGACCTTCGCCTCTTACCCTTAACCCTCCTTACTTGACTGCTGCCATGTATCTTAAGTCAGACTAGGTTTTGATTTTTTTAACCCTCTTTTTAGTGCGTGAAGCAAGATCACCAAGTGGTAAATCAGAAGGAAGTCCTCGATCAGATGATGGCTCTCAGAGTCCTCACTCTAACGCTAGTGGGCACCAATCAGCTACAAGCCCAGGCTCTCCTGTGTCCAATGCTGGTAGTGCAAGATCTGCCCGTTCCAATGCAAGTAGCCGACATTCTTACACCAGTCAGCGAACTTCTCGGTCACGGCAATCACATAGTCCAGAACATGAAGCAGCCAGTCATCATTCTGATGCAGAAAGCCACCATTCTGAAGCACAGAGCCATCATTCTGAGGCAGAGACACAGCATTCGGATGCAGAGTCACATCATTCGGATGCAGAGTCACATCATTCTGATCCAGAATCACATCACTCGGATGCAGAGAGTCAGCATTCACAATCACGTTCACCCTCTCCAACAGATAAAGGTAATTTCTTTATGTTATTGGTGCACACAGAAACTCACGTTTTTCACATTCACAAGTAAACATATTTTAAATATGCTCCAAGAAGCAAAAAATAACAGAAAATATGACTATAATATAATTGTACTAACTCTACAAATAATAGTTCAGTCACATTGCTTGAATTCTTTGTATATATTTAGTCAAATTGCAGCATTAGAAGTGTTCAGTTTCACAGTCATCATTAAAGAAGCAATTTGGGTTCAATGATAGGTAATAAAAAATATATAATGAATATCTTTTCTTATTCTGTTCTTTTTCCTTCATATCATTCTTGAAATCTTCACTTATTACCAAACTCTGGTAGGCTATGATGTCATGCCAGGCAAGACACAGACTCGTTCCCATTTATTCTATACTAGACAAGTGCATACCAAAATGTTGCTGTTCTTGTATGTATAATGCTCAAGTTTCACAGCCAATGACAACGCATTTGAGGAACATCAAGATGCTTACAGTCCATTAAAAACAGAAGTATCCTTTTACCAAGCTCTGTTGTAATTTTTGACCGTCTTTTGCAGAACCAGTTTTCTTCCTTCAAATTACTGACATGTCTGATTATGTATGCACTTAGCTCTTATGAAGAGGCATCATATTTCTTTTGTTCCCTTAAGTGAATAATAGATATTTCCAACTTTGAAATGTTAATCATAACTATATATAAAATACGGTTACAGAACATTAAATCAGATTGAAATTAACCACTTCTACAAAATGGATGATGTGAAGTTTGTGACTAAATTGAGATTATAAAAATACGTAATGTTCAATATATTGATATAAACTGAATCAGAATTGATGTACCCTTCCAACCGAAATGAGCCACTTTGTTACACTGCTGCCATTTCTCCAATATTTTGCTACAGTGTCATTCTGTAGGTGATGGACGCTACAGATTCAAAAACTACAATGTGCAAATCAATGCAGTTATTGTTTACTTATTCGACCCAATTTAGTTATCCAGAGGATGAAAAGGCTGATACAGTATTCAGTAATTTTACACAGTAGCAAACTTTCTTGGAACTGAAGACACCATCAATTATGCACGTGTATGAGAAAGTAATGTATACAGTGGGGTATTAACAAAAACACACACTGCACTTCTGTTCTGCTTTCAAAGGCACAACTGTGCCAGTGAAAATAAATATTGTGGATATCTCTGTTGCCAACCTTCACATACTGTTAGGAGTTATCATGTCCCATTGCAGCTGCTGTCACATCATGAAATTTCTTTCCGCAAAGATCTTTCTTCAGTTTGGAGAAGAAATAGTCACTGGGGACTAGATCTGGTCTGTGGGGTGGATGGTCAATCTCTTGGAAACCACATTCCTGTACTGCAGCCTTTGCCATTGCTGCTGTGTGCACTGGTGCAGGATCAAGGAGAAGACGGACAACAGGTGGCAATCTTCCTCACCTCTTTTGTTTGATGGAGTCACGCAATTTGTGCATAAGTGAAGCATAATATTGTGTGTTCACAATGGTATTCCTTTCTTTGAAATCCACAAGGTGAATTCTTCTGGAATCTCAGAAGATGTTGCCATAACCTTTGTGGATTGAGTGACTTTTGCCTTTCTGGGAGGAGCTTCACCTGGTCTACAACATTCAAGAGATTCTCTTTGGGACAGAGGGTCATAATAACCATAGTTTTATCCTCTGTAACAGTGGATTCCAGTTCTTTTTCTAGTTGCTATGGCAAAGCTCCAAAAACCTGGTGCAACAAGTCATGTACTGCTCCTTCTGAACTGCAGAGAGAAGTCTGGGTACACATCTTACACTGACCCTTTTCATGTGCAAATGATAATGGATGATCTGGAAAATGGTTGTTTTAGATAAGCCCAACCTTGCTGAGATTTCCTTGAGTTTCAGCCGCCTGTCACTCAGCACTTCACTTTCAACATTAGCGATGGTTTCCTCAGTCACCACCTCACCAGGCTGACCAACACGTGGATCACCAGTGATACTATCTCTGCCCAGATGAAACTGTTTAGACCATTCCTTCGCTGTGGAATATGAAGAGAAAGCAACATCATCCAAGTTGCATTTGATTTCAGTGTATGCAAGTCCTTCTTTTGTCAGAAACTTGATCACTACTCGATACTCCATTTTATCTATTTTAGCAGCACAGCACGCAACATCTTACTCACACGAGAGCCACTACTCGACTGAGGCTAGTAGTGGGTTGAAATTCATGTGTGTGCATCCTAACAGATGCTAGCTCCACCCCAAGGCATTTTTACTTTCACAGTTGTTTTCAGGGTCAGGCTGGAACTATTGGAATCTGTCTCATAAGTTACAGGATGCAACATCAGGTGGACTGAGAAAATTTGTAAACCAGGAGATTTAACAGGTAGATAAAACTGTTGCTGAGCTAGTGAATAATGAGCTAGAAGTAGCTAGAGCTGAAAATTCTGGGAATTTAACAAAATGCAAGCACAAAACAAATTAATTGAAAACATGTTAGCCATGATGAAATAAGAAATTATGTTGAATCCTTACAAGAGAATTATTCCAAAGAAAAAGAGAGCATGAACGATTTTAGTAGAATTGTGCTTACACTTCATTCTACAACTAGTGTTGCACAAAATAATGATACCAGTGATGAGTGAGTGAGTGGCATTTAAGGGCCCATTGACAGCTAGGTCATTTGGGCCCCACCAGTAACGATGTTGATGAAAATGTTAATGTTATATTTGAAAATCCTGCAAATAGAAATAATGTTAGGCTAGATTCAAATGCCCCAATTAATTATGTAGTGGCTTTTATTTTATGAATACATGTTACAGCACTGTTGATCTAGCTCCACATTGAGGCATCTATTATGTAGCAGTTCTATGTCTTGCCGCTCACTTTCTGGTTCCTCAGCCAGCCATTGGGTCCTTACTTTATTCTGGCGTATCTCAGGTCATATAGGTACAGAGGAATAAGTAGACAAATATGTAAATTTGTAAAAGGCAATTCAAATTTTACTGCAGAAGTATGTATTCTATACTGTTTCTTCATTCTGCAATGATTGGATATCAAATAAAAAATATTGTGCTTTTAAGCACCTCATTTATACAGGGCTTTTGATTTGGTTCTTCACCACTGCACGGCCTTTTGCCTGTGCGAGTTTGAAGTTGCTGCAGCCGCGTGTGTAGCAACAAAAGTTCCCCGCGAAAGCATGCTCCTGCTGCCGCCGCTGTGCTTCCCCCACTTCTCCCCATAGACATGTAGTTAGTGATGGTTCGTCACCATGGACAGGCGACTGACCTTGGTGCAGCGTGTTTTTATTTGTAAAACTTATTATAAATATGAATCTGCACATCGTGTTTGCATAGAGTATATTCAGAAGTTCCCTGGTGAAGTCCCTCTGACCAGATGTGGTATTCACAACATTGTGAACAAATTCGAAAGCACTGGTTCTGTGGCAAACAAAAAACCCAAGTGTAAACGTACGGTTTTAACAGAAGAAAAACTTGACGAAATATGCGCAAGTCTTGAACGTACACTGACAAAATCACTCCCAGAATTAGCACAACAGGTGGGGGTTTCAGTGACTTCTGCACGCACAGCAACAAAATTATTAAAACTGAAACCTTATAAGTGTACACGTGTCCAGTGCTTAAAACAAGGCGATCCCATAGGGCGAATGCGTTACTGTGAATGGTTTCTTTCATCAGTGAACGATGGTTTAATCAATCCATAGCTTCTGTTCTTTTCAGATGAGGCATGGTTTCATCTAAATAGTTGTGTGAACACTCATAACTAGGGCTAGGAAGTTCATGCATTTGCATGTTTTTTCATAGCGGTTAAAAATGTATGCTTTTACATTATGTGCATGAATTATGGAATTTTCAGTTATTTGGGCGTGATTTCATGGTGCATATAACTGCATATTTTCTTGATTTTTGATAAATGCATAATATTTCAATATTATAGCCTCTATACTGCATATTTTAATGGTTTTTATGGTTTTTTTATTATTTTTTTCCATCTGGATAATATTTTTCATATTGGTAGTATTGCACATGATGGTGCAACTCACAAAGATTTCAATATTATAGCCCCCATCTTGCATATTTTAATGATTTTTTATGGTTTTTTATTATTTTTTCCATCTGTATAATATTTTTCATATTGGTGGTATTGCACATGATGATACAGCTCGCAAGGTGGCGAGAACTAATGTTGAGTCATGTTGTCATGAAGTGAATCCCCTGTTTACATCCTTTCATTATATGCATGTGAGTAGAGAATAATCAGTGTGTTATCTGAGAGGTTTATATTAACAAAGATAAAGTGCAGGTCAACGTTTTGAGCAGCACGATTATAGCAACACTTGCTTGCCCACCAGTAGTTGCGTCGTGGTATTCAAACGTAACAGTGTTGTGAACTGTTCCCACCAAATTAAATTAGGCACATAAAATGTTAAAAAGCTCTTCAAATGCCGAAAATAAAACCAACTTCGAGTGCTAGATTAATTAATTTACAGAAAGAGTCTTCGAGTGATTTAATATCTACAGATAATAGGGTACTGTTTTGTGGAGCGTGTGAGTAAAATGTTGTTGTTTTCTAGTGCCTTGCATCTGGCAATGAAGCCATTAGCATTCGTGCTTTCCAATACTTTTGAACTGTAGTTTCTTCTGATCTTAATGCTTCACAGGTCTTCAAGTGTCCTTCATTCATTTCTGCTGGATCCTTACACAGGACACATATTGGTGAGGCTGAGATACCAATTCTGTAGAGATGACTTGCTAAGCAGTCATGATTTGTCAATAGTCGGAAGGCTGCAACAGCTGTTTTCCTTGGTCTCTGGGGGATTATATCTGGATTGGAAAGTAGTGTAATCCATTTTTTATCTTTGGCATTTGTTTCTATTTCTTGTAGATATGAATGACAAAAATTTTTAATGATCAAGCGTTTTATTGAGGAATATGAGAAATTGAATTTAGACTTTTGTTTTATTGTTGTCTTCCATTGTTTTTTGGATTTGGATAGTAGCTTTCATATTTCTTTTAATTCCTGTAAGAATACCACTTGCTATTTGACGAGCCTTTGGAAGTATATGTATAGTGTACTGATCCATTTCAAAGTATATTTCCTGTTCTTGTGATATATTGGCTTCTTGTACTGTGAAGACATCTATATCTTGGTCTTTTAATATTTTCATTAGCTCTTGTTTTTTAGGCTGGGACATGCCTCCTGCATTCCATTGTAGAATTCTTAAAGTATTGGAATTGTTGTGATGAAATTTGCCTAAAGATGTCCCCACCCGGAGATCCGATTGGGGGACAGTTTTAACTCCGGAATGTTTATCTTTAGGACTCATATTCATGTATGTGGCTTTCATGTAACTGTTTTCTTAACGGGCACCAGTTTTACAATGTGGCAGTTACATCACCCGACTTAAACCCCCATTTTGCAAGGGGGACCACACCTATCGTTGGTCAACGGGTCCATCGGACCTAGCCGGGAGGACTAAATAGATGATATTTAGATCCACCGACCTTCCCCTCATGTGCCTCTGAGGGACGCTGTTGTGCTGTGATAGGCCAGCACATATGTAAATGACATTTCCTCCATTTTAGATGAAACAGTTATACCGCTGTGATTCGGTCCCCAGAGCCTCATCTGTTAAAAGCAGGGTGCACCACGGGCAGGATGAGGATGGGAATTGGGTAGGAGAGGCTATAGGAGGCGCATCACTACCGCTTACTACCCCGTGAGTAAAATGTAGGAAGTGAGAAAAGATTTCTAACAGTTCAGCACATAAACTAGCAAAGCATAAGGAGAATTTAATCAGAAAATTTGCAAAGAACCTGTTCAAAAACAGCTAGTAGAGTGTTAAGGAAGTAGGGTTACTGAACTTTCCTATGACTTGTGCCATGCATTTTTAGCTGCTGGTATTCTCTTCTTCAAAATTAATAGCCCGACATTTAAAAACCTATATCAACCTTCTTGTCAAGTACACTTGACAACATGTGCCTGAAGTAAGTACACTGCGTAAGACTTATGTAGGACATTGTTACAATAACGTATTGTTAAATATACAAAATGACTTAGCGGTTCAGTTTGTGTGGTTGTCTTGATGAAACCCCTGATTTTGAGCGCCATTCTATTGCGAATATAATCGTGGGTGCTTTAAATAATGAACAAAAGAGTACACCTTATATTCTTAATGGGTGCAAATTGTTGGCCACTGACAATGTAACTGTGACCCAGTTTGTGATGGACTCTTTGAAATTACTATGGGGTTACTTTTATTTGTTACTGATACAGGTCCTGATATGGTAAAATCAGGACAAACTCTGAAAGGTATTTTTCCTAACTAAATTCATATAACTTGTTTGGCACACGCTCTTCATCGCATTTCTGAGACAATATGTGATTCTTTCCTATAGGTAGAGTTGTGTCCAGTACAAAGAGAATTTTTGTTAAATCTCCTAAAAGAGTTAAGTTGTTTAGATCAACAGTACCTAATATCCGACTTCCTCCTGCACCAGTGTTAACTCGATGGGGAATATGGGTCGATGTAGTTTTATGTTTTGCTGAGCTCATAGAAATAGTCGAAGAGGTTGTTAATTCATTGGACTCGAATGATACTTCAATAGAACCTGTGGAAAATATTCTGTCAGGCACTGGATTAAAAGAGGATCTTAGTTTCATATCTGCCCATTTTTCTTTCTTACCAACAGCCATAACGGCATTGGAAGCTGTAGGACCTCCTTTGCATGAATCACTTACTGTCTTTGAAAAAGATCGGTTCCTGGTAGCATAGGACAAAAAGTGAAAGAGAGAGTGAATTATGTAATTTCAAAAAATTCTGGTTATAAATAGATGTGCGATATTCGAGACATCCTCAAAAGGAAACCATCTGTCCTACCAAGAGACTTCACTCTCTCTGTGAAGCAGTTAACATCATTTAAATATGCCCCAATAACATCTTGTGACGTGGAGTTTTTCATGTTACAAAAGTGTTTTGCGAGACAACAGACAATGTTTTACAGTTGAAAATTTGTGCAAAATGTTGCTTGTGAACGCAATTTAGCAGTTAATACCAGCGGCGGGACCACGGGACCACTTCTGCTTCAACCTCTAAGGAATAAGGTAACTTTATTTATTATTTATACTTGTCTTGTCTACTGCAAAGGGACATTGTTTTAATTAAATAGTGCATATTTCTTGGCATATTTTCAATATGCATATCGGCATGCATATTTCAGTGTTTTTTAGGGCATGAACTTCCGAGCCCTACTCATAACATTCGGTATTGGGCATTTCAAAATCCACATCGCGTTCAAGAAATCCCTCATTATGATCAGAAAGTTGGAGTTTGGTGTGCTGTTAGCCTAGACGCATAATTGGTCCAATATTTTACAACCAGACTGTAAATAAAGAGAGGTACCGTGACATTTTGACCCCATTTTTTCGTGAACTGACAGAAGAAGAGAAATCATATGGGTGGTTTCAACAAGATTCTGCTACTGGTCATACAGCTGAGGACTCCATGGATAAAATTAGGGAAGTGTTTGAAGATAGAGTGATTAGTGCTGGTGTATGGCCCTCTCGCTCCCCTGATCTAACAGTGTGTGATTTTTACTTGTGGGATAACCTGAAAGACAAAGTTTACGAGAAAAATCCTCACACATTGTAAGAACTAAAACAAAACATTAGAAGTGAAATCAGAGACATTACAGTGGCCCAATTTAATCGTGTGAATCAGAATGTGTTTTCCCGATATAATGCCTGTATAGCGGAGGAGGGACAACATTTCCAGCATTTTCTATAAGGTAAGATTTTTATACATGTTTTACGTGCAGCTTGTTAATAGCGGCAAACCCAGCCGCGGCAGTTTCAAGCTCGCACAGGCAAAAGACCGTGCAGCGGTGAAGAACCAAATCGAAAGCCCTGTATTTTCTTTGAACAAACAGCTGTAATAATTCAGTGTAAGTATAACTAAAGTTCTCTGAGTCCTTTTTAACTCTTGTTCTTCCAACAAATTAAATTGTGAATGGTTCAAATACTCAAAACAGATGCTTTTCTTGTTCCTTTTTTGTAACTATTTATAACAGTTGAATGACTTCCCAGGCCTCTGTATTTTGCATATAGTTTTGAGGGCTTAGAAAGGAAGATACTTCAGAAATCATGTTTATGTAGAACTTAATGTTGTTCATGTGAAAGATGAAAATAAAACTGTACTACAGTAAAATTCCGATAACTCATCCTAATGTGGACTGAGAGGGTGTCGAATTACCAAAATGTCTACTTTCATGGAATAAGGGGTCTGTTATTCACAACTCATAACATTATACTACAAATTACATAAATGCATGTTCTAGCATAATATAGAAAACAGAAAAGTATATCATATCCTACATTTATTGCATATTAATGTGTTCCTCTTTGCTGATCTCTTTAATGCACCCAATTTAATTTCCATTGTCATTGTCTTTTCTTCTCATTCGACATTTTCACTGACACAAACACAACTAAACACAACAAGCCTGAAATCTGAGAAACAGTACTGTAACTAGAAATATGTAATTGAAAGTTTAGCTTACCACGTATGTACTACTGGGTAAAACAATAAATCTTCAAACCTTCCATACAAGTCACTTTATTTATTGCTGGCAATAAATCTCGGTTAGTATATCTTCAATGAACAAATTGAGTAATACAGGACAACTTGCACCCATGCTGTAACCCCTTCTTTTGATTTATTTCTTTTGTTACCATTTCTTCCCCTACTCTTACACAGATTGTAATCTCCTTGTGTAAGGCTGTAAGGATATTTACCACATGTTAATTTACTCCCTTGCTCAAAAGTTGATGCCATAGCAATTTTAGCTCTATGCGATCATAGACTTCCTCAAGGTCTACAAGTGCCATGTACCATTTTCCTTATTTTTTCCTTCAAATATTTAATCTACTAATGTTTTTGTTAGGAATAAGTTATATATAGCTCTTCTCCCTCTACATTAATTCATTTGGAATTGAAAGAGAATGTTATTTTCCTCTACCCACTTTTGTAGCCCATTTGAAAAGATTCCTGTAAAAGTTTTTTCCATATTCAATAGCAGTGCAATACCTCTATAATTACTAGACTTATCTGTACTCCCCTTGTCTTTATATATTTGGTAAATTATTGCTTTCCTGCAGTATTCTGGTACTTATCCCTTTGCTTTAATTGAACAGACCTGTAAGTAACTTTCTTCTGTTTACATCACTGCACCATTCCTTAATGAATTCTGGTGGTAGCCCACTATTCCTGTTACTTTATTCTTTTTCATTGATTTAGCTTCTCTAACAGCCTCTTCATTTCTCACTTCACTACCCTGTATTTCTATGAAATTCAGTCCAAAGCCTATCATTAGTTTTGCCTTAAAAGCAGAGCCTTCGCCAAATAACATTTTAAAATAATCCACCCATTCTTCTGGATTAATATTTGCTTTGGTTACATTCTTCTTATAGGTTGATCTTAGCATTTTCCACCACCTTGCTATCATTTTTTCACTTAGTATCCTAATCAAGATGTTCTCCTTTTTTCTCCACTCATGTTTCTTTCCTTCTAACAAGATATAGAAATATCTACTGTTTAAACACACTTGCTTTGTCTCTTCATCCTCTGCCTCTCTCCATTTTACTAATGCTTATTTCACCATTCTTTTTGCTACTTCACATTTGCCATCAAACCACCCCTTTCTCATCCCATCTCCTCTTTGCATCAGTGTGTTTAAAATGTTGGTTGCATTGTCTATATCTGTTTCTTTAGCATGAAACTTATTCCCTGTTGGCAGATTTGACCATACTTGCAGTCTGTCAGCTTAAATTTGTTACTCTGTTCCTCCTTCCATTTAAAACCAGCATATTGCCTAATAAATGTGTCCCTCTCCCCTGCAACTCCAGCTGTACTTTTATATTGACTACTAGTGGGAAGCGGCTGCTGTTTGAAATCAAATTTGTTATCTTAAAACTAGCTTAATGTGTACCCCATATTGATGGGGCATAATATATATTAAATGACATGGGTCTTGTGAAGGCTCCTAGATCCCCACAAGTCAGCTTAAAAGGCTTATTGCGAAACCCTGTTAAGATTACCCTAGCATCAAATTCCAAGCTCTGTGCTTGAATTCCAGAGGCTTGGGTCCTATACCAGGATCTGATCCTAAATTTTCCCACACTCCAAACAGGATGTGCCTTCTCCTTTTTAGAGATGAGCAATCAATACAATATGTACAGCTGATTCTTCAGCTTGCCTACACAATCAACAAGTGGGATCTCCATGAAATATCTCCTGTATGTTGATGTATCCTAAAATGTCCATATCCAGTAATTAATGCAATTGCTGTAGTAAGCCTGCTTCTATTCAGTCTTAATAAAACCCTAGATAGAGCAACATTAGGAGCGCTACTTTGTCGTGAGTAGGTTTGCCACCTAAGCTAGTGGTTCTCTTTTACCCTTGCTTTAATTGTGGTTTTGACAGTATTCATACTTAATTCCAACCACAGGTTATGGGACACAAGGGATTTTTTACACCCTTTGTTACTAAATAATCTGCTTTCTCATTTCCTTTAATCCCCCAAAGCCCTGGTACCCATCGTAGCTCAAGTTGTTCTTGGCACCAAGGATTTTGAAGGATTGAATACAATCCCAAACCAATTTTGATGCTACTTGGCATGAGGAAAGTGCACTTAGACAGTCTGTAAGGATGAGAATCTGCTTATCTTGGTAGCTTCTCTCTAGATCTCTAGATCTGTACAATATTGTCCTAAACTAAAACTTTGAGTGTGCCATAAATTCCTGCTCCAGACTGTTTCCATGCAAGATCTATCCATAAACCACACAAGATGGTGTCTGGTACAGTCTAGATTATTCCCTCTGTTCTAGTCGTCTTAAGAACTGAAGGATACTCTGAACAACAGGTTGAAACAGTACCAAGTCTGCATGAGATCTGATCTCATGTATAATACTGAATTGTTTGGAAAATTGGAGACAGAGGTAGTCCAAAAGATTGGCAAACTTCCCTCCTAGGTGGTAATCCTAGAAGAGTCTCCAAAGCAGTTGGAGTACTTCTAAAGGTCCTTGCAATACACAGACATGCTAATCTCTGTAGCTTGGCTAATTAGCCTGCAACAGTAACTTGTAGCATCTTGACATTCTTAAGCCCTCTCAGATCTCTCCTATTGGTAAACGGAACTACAACTGTTTTATTAGCATTGATAGAGTCCTTCCTATTCATACTAGTCATGAATTTTCCTCAGCCCTTGATTCTTAATGTCTGAGATAGTACTGGGAAACTTCCCAAAAATTAGAAGTTTTGTCATCAGCTTAGTCCTGTATATAATATCCCTCCTGGGTCAGACGGTTGTGCAAACCATCTACCACAAGGATCCACAGTAATGGAAAAAGTACTCCCCTGTGCAGAGATCCCCCATGTCTTCCCAAGAAGACTGACTAGCTCGAATCAATCATCTACAAAGCATGAAATACAGTCACTTATAAAGTGTGTCATGAATTCCATGCCACTGTGTCAGTGTGTTACCTAAAAGTGAGTAGAGAAAACAGTGTGAATGTAATACATAGCATTTCTATTTCAAACATACAAAAAGTATGTGACTTATTTCAAACATACAAAAAGTATGTGACTTATTTGTAGAAGAAGGAATGCATTTTTTGGTGCAAAATTGGTTTTTTTTTTTGGGGGGGGGGGGAACTTGTTTATAGAAGAGTGAGTACAGAAAGAGATGCAGTGTGTTACCTAAAAGTGAGTAGAGAAAACAGTGTGAATGTAATACATAGCATTTCTATTTCAAACATATGGAAAATTGTATGACTTATTTATAGAAGAGGGAATAAAAAATTGTTTCTTGGTGTAAAATCGTCTTGTTTCAGGAAACACACCTGTATAAACTTAAAAAGAAAAACCTTATCCGAATATGGAATTTGATCCCAGTTGTAGAGCCAGTTCTGAGATATGGGAAATGTACAAGAATTGCGCTATAGAAGAGGGAATAAAACAGTTCTTTTTTGTAAAATCACTTTTTTTTTCACCAAAGACACCTATATAGATAAACTTAAAAAGCAAAACCTATCTGAATACAAAATTTGATCCAAATCATTAGAGCCGTTTCCAAGATATGCGGAACATATATATTTATATACAAGAATTGCTCATTTAAAGATATTAGATAATAATATGTAACAAAATTTGAGAGGTAGAACCGGAACTTAAAAATTCAATGCCACAACTGGGATTTGAACCACAGACCTTCCGCTTACCAGGCGGCTGCTCTAACCATTGAGCTATTGTGACAAACTGCCAGTTCTACCTCTCAAACTTTGCCCACACACGGCTTGTGTGTTTAAAAACACCAACAGTAAGTTTGTTGGCATAAATAAATAATGTAACAAAATGTTTTCTGAGTTTGAGGTCAACGTTAGAAAATTGTGTGTATGCATTTCATTGTAATCTTTAAATAAGCTACTCATTCATTAATGTGTTTATATTCATCAGTATTTGTATTATTTGTATAACATAACCAATGTTTTTATTGTTTAGGACGATTCCGCTCTCCAAGTCAAGGAAAAAGCCGTTCTCGATCTTCCAGTCCAGAAAGGAATCAGTCTCGATCACCAAGCCCTACAAAGAGCAAGTCAGGGTCACCAATCTTTGCAAAGAGCAAATCCCGCTCAGCAAGTCCTGCAGATAGCAAATCATGTTCCCCAAACCTTACCAAAAGCAAGTCACGCTCTCGAAGTCATTCCAAAAGCAAGTCACGTTCAAGGAGTCATTCTAAAAGCAAGTCTCGCTCACGGAGTCGTTCTAAAAGCAAGTCACGCTCACGGAGTCATTCCAAAAGCAAGTCTGGCTCTGCAAGTCCCGTGGGAAGCAAGTCACGCTCGCCAAGTCCTTCCAAAAGCAAGTCACGCTCTGCAACTCCTGTGGGAAGCAAAGCACACTCACGAAGTCATTCCAAAAGCAAGTCACCCTCACCAAGTCCTGATGGAGATGCAAAAAGTATCTCCGGATCAGAGAGGTCATCAAGGGCATCTGATAATGAGGATAAGGCTTCAACTAAAGCAGGAACAGTGGCTTCAGATGATGAAAAATCAGGTAAGTGTCCAGTTATTGTAAATTACTAAATTTCAGGCAGCAGCTATCTCGAGTAGCACTTAGCTCTGTATGGACCACTGTATTTACTGTTCTTTTTTTGAAAGCATAAACTTCATGCAAACAGCATTTGATTCTTGAATTATTTGTCATATGGAAAGATACATTATCAAAAAGAAAAAGAATGTAAATAGGTTAGAGAGTTTAGGTTTCTTGCTTAATTTTAAAAATATTGATAGAATATCTGTGTGGTTTAGTGTGCGAGAGGTTTACTTGGTATAAAATATGGCAAATTATGACCAGAAAAGAAACAATAGGCCTAACATGATGCCTGAAGATGGATTTGGTTGCAGGGAACATAAGTTTATTATATATAATTGTAATTTATTTACTGCCTATAGACTCTTTCCAAGTATCGAGCATTTTCAATTTAAATATAACATATTTACATAGCTTACAATATATTTAGATAGCTTACAATTAACTTAAAAATTCATTAATAATATATACAGGATTATTCAATATATATTTTTTAACATATTCATTAAATTTAACAGTATTGTTTTCACTTTTGATATATGCTGGGAGTCGATTGTACAAGTGTAGTCCTATTATATAGGGATCTTTGTTTACAGCTTTTACATTATGATATGATATGATATAATCTTTATTTCCATTTCATTTACAAATTATTACACATTTATATACTTGTTACTACATTGATACCCTTGGGCCCATTAGGCTCAAACACCTTTTACATTATAGTTAGTATAATGCAGGTCATATTTACATCTAGTATCATGATTGTGTACTTCACTATTTAATTTTGGTTTATTCTTACTTACTAAGAAAATTACTTTATGTACAGAGACATGATTGTGAGCATTCTTTCTCTTCTAAAAACCTCCCTGCACGATTCTTGCATCCCCATTTTAAACATAGTTCTGATACACTTCTTTTGTAGTACTAGAACCCTATCGATGTATGTATTATTACATCCCCCACAGTTCAATGCAGTATTGTATATGTGAGTAAATTAATCCATAGTATATAAGTTTTAGAACCTCTACATTACAGGTGTTCGCAAATTTCCTCATAGATACAGGCTATGACTACATGATATGACTAGACCAGGATATGTTCTTATCAACTTGCATTCCCAAGATTTTGTGTGAGTCAGATTCCTCTATTACAATATTTCCTAGATTAATGTGAAATAATGTATCTTTTTTATTAATTTTTAATTCAAACTTGATTAAGTTTGTCTTGCTAGGATTGTTAATGAGATTTAAAGATTTAAAAAATGTATTTATTCTTTTTGATTCATTGGTAGCTAATAACTGCAAGCCGTGATCATTGTCTGCTTTGCATATAATAGTAGTGTCATCCTCAAAGCTTATAATTTTACAGTTCGGTGTTGAATACATATCATTTAAATATAGTATAAAGAATAGTGGTCCAAGCACTGAGCCTTGGGGTACTCCATATTTAACTACTTCATCCCTTGACTTAATTTTCCTTATTTGAATTCCTTGTTTAAAACTAACTTCTGTATGTTGTACACGTCCTTGTAAATAACATGAAATAAATCTATTGGCAACCCCTTTAATACCATACCTTTCTAAGATAAATAACAATGTATCATGTTGGACACAGTCAAAGGCTTTAGATAGCTAAAAAAATATGCTTACAGTTTTCTTTTTTTCATTTAAATTGCTTAATATATTGTGAACAAAATCTATAAGTGCTGTGGTAGTTGATGTTTTAGCCCAAAACCCATGTTGGAAATCATTTAAAACACTTAATTTTTCTAAAGAATTAATAATTCTCTTCAGTAAAATTTTTCATACAGTTTTGCAATTACCGAAGTAAGAATCTAAAGTAAAAAACAAATTAGAAACTAAAAGCTTCACTTATCTTAGTAATATTCCAAGTTGTTTGGTGCTAACAAGTTTCGAATTGACTCCAACTAATTCTCAAAGCTATAGCTATACTAAGATAAGTGAAGCTTTTAGTTTCTAATTTTTTTTTACTTTAGATTCTTGTTGCTTCACTGTTAATAGCTTCATTATTTCCTTATTTACCGAAGTAAGAGTTATAGTCTATAGTTTTGGATGTTTGTTTTGTCACCCTTTTTATGTATTGGAATAACAGTACTAATTTTTAAACAATCTGGAAAAATTCCTTGGTTTAGTGATATATTTATCAGATAAGCCAAGGCGGTAACATCCATACATCTTTTTAACATCTTAGAGCTAATTCCGTCCCATCCAGTGGAATTTTTATTTTTAAACCCATTAATTAAACCAATAACTTCTTCGACTGTAGTATCATGTAGATAAAGAGAATTTCCAATACCTCCCTTAATTATAATACCTGAAGTATCGGGTGTTTTGGTTGTTAGCAACATTCATAAAGTAATCATTGAATTGATTGGATATCTGGAGTGGATTATTTTTCATATAGTTATTAATAAGTTAATATTTTCATGCTTAGACTTTTCTTCTCTCATGCTATTAATCATTGACCATGCTGTTTTTGAATAGTTACTAGTATCAGAGAGTTTGTTTTTCACATTTTGTGATTTAATATTTATCAACTCATCCTCATATGCTTTTTTATATTGTTTATATTTATTTTTATAGTGTTCAAGTTTGGTTGATTTTGCAAGTAGATACATATCCTTTATTTTGTCCCTCAACCTCATTGCCTCGCTAGAAATCCTTATTTTGTGTTTTTTTTTTAAGGTTTCCAGGTTCTATTTACTGTAGGGCAGCATATCTCAATATAATGGTTCAGAATATCATAAAACTTATTCCATTTTTCATTTGTACTTTCAATGTTATACAGAACTTCCCATGTTTCATTTGCCAAACAAGTGAGTAATTTTAAAATATTAGACTCCGTAAAATCTCTAAGGGTTTTCATTTCTACCACGTCTGATTTCTTAAGAGTACAGTTAATTATATCTAAATATTGAGCATGATGATCTGATAGGTGATGTATCATATTCCCAGCAACATACTGAGTTTCCTTTAAATTGGCAACAACATAGTCAATTACAGAATTTGAATTTATGGTTTCCCTTGTTTTATCTAGTTTTATACTACTTAAATTAAATGAATACAGCATACCTTGTAACTTTTTAAAATCCCCATTCACATAATCAGCATGTATGTTAGTCACCCATAATTATTATTTTACAGTTATGTTTTAAACAGTATCCTAATATTCTATATATACATTCAGTAAATGCATTTACTTTAGCTTGAGGAGATCTATAAATAGCTAGGATTTTAATCTCTTCATTGTAATTGATGTAATAATCTATACACATGCTCATACCGTTAAATCCTGTTTTAAAGGCACATTAAAGAAACTCACCAATGAAGTGCATTTTAGAATTTTTGTTGTCCAAATCACCAACATTTAAGGCAATTCTGTAACTTACTGGTTGAGAAGAAGCTACCATTACTCTTTAAAATCAAGGAGCACTAAAAGTGCTAACATTTTCAGCCAGTAGTTGTAGTATTGGTAGCACTAGCAACACAGTCTCGGCTTTGGGTATCATTAACCATAATTTTCTTCCTTTCAACTAGATGATGTTACAGAGTACCAAATATGCACAGTGGCTGGTTAGGTGTGTTTAACGATTTGTTAAACTTTAACCAGATGTTACAGAATAGGTATGGTGCTAGTAGTAGTGATAGCAGTAATGGTAGTGGTATGCATGAAGATTTTTTTTGAGTGCTCATTAAGCCCTTGCATTTCAATTTTAAGATTTTTTATGCAGTCTCTATTTCCTATTAGAGGAATTCAACTTCTTTGGATTTTATGAAATTCTGAACTCCTTTTCTTGAGATCTTTACATCTGTCCAATGTAGTCTTCTAAGAGTTGATATCTTCTACTCCATAGGGCCTCACAACTCAGTAGCAAATGACTGGCTGTTTCTTCTATTTGCCTGCAAAATCTGCATGTGGTATCACCATTAATAATGCCCATATAGGTGTAATTGCCTTTAGCACTTGAAACTGACTCTTTGCCAGGTGCATGGTTTTTATTCTGTATGCCATTCCTAACATACAGCTGTTTGGGACCTTTTTTCATATAATTATTCCTTATCATGCCAGATGATAAAGAAGTGCTGCAAATGGAATAAAAGATTCTGCTTAACCAATACAAATGAAAACATGAATAGCAAGGAAAACATTTGAAAGTTGAATTTGGGATTTTAGCCATGGATGTTCAACTCTGTACTGCCATGGCAAGATACCTATGTGCACGTTAAATCTTCTCATATACTGGGTGGAAGGGAGGTCATTACATTAATTTAAATCAGTGATAGATCTCAGTGTTTGGAACACATTTTATATCTTACGTTTTTGTCTCTGACCATTTCCTACGGAGATATTTTAGTTCCGTTGAAAACAAGAGACAGACAAGCTGGCAACACTGCAGGTTATGTGGGTGTCACTTTCACTGGGTCAGTACATTAACACTACAGTGGTGCGTCTCGTGAACATAAGCAAATACCATGCTGTGTCCCATCTTTACTGTGCCAGTGTAGGTCAATCAGAATGCCAGTTGCACTCGTTATTTCCCAAAACATTGCGCCACCCTGCATTGTGTTTGCAAGCGACCGATGTGTTTACATCCAGAAGCTGGTTCTGATTCCTGACCAACTTCAACATGTTACTGAGTTACTTCATGTCTGAAAAAGCTTCTCAGAATACTCCTTTAATTATTTTAAGTGATTAGTTATTTCGAAACCCTGTGTGATGTCCTATAATTACTACCGAAACTGTGTCAGGAATACGTTACTCTACATATCTTACAAGTAACAAACTATTATCTTCGTACACTCTTGTGGAGTCACGCATTTATTTTTTGAAATAGGCTGATCAAAGAACAAAATGCCATTAGACTTTTTTGTTTGTAAGGCTTCTATGAAGCACATATTAGAAGGAATGTAATAAGTTCCCTTCCACCCAGTATATTCAAGTCTCCCAGTTAAGGTGATTTCAAATACTTGAGATTTCATAACTCATAGGCAACTTGAAGTGTTGCAAGTAATATGAATTTCTGGGCGTATTATCCTGTCAGCCTTAGAAGTGTATCTGATATAAACAAAAGCATGTGGCAGGCTGTGTGCATCAGCCACGGATTACAGCAATGTAGTTGCACAGGCATTGGCGGCGGGGCTGTGGCCGAGTGGTTAGCATGCTCGCCTACCACCTAGGCGGCCCGGGTTCGATCCCAGGGACCTGCACGTGGTATTCGTGGTGGACGAAGCGGCATCCGGGCGGGTTTTCTCTGGGTGCTCCGGTTTCCCCCTCCATCTCATTCCACCGATGCTCCATCTTCATTCCATGTATTATCAGTGTCACCGCCTGCGGTGCTGTAGTAGTAAAAGTGGGCGTTAAACACTACAACAACAACAGGCATCGGCAAATATGTACTCAATGAGGTATCAGTATGATGTCTCAACATGCAACCCGCAATGCACATGATGTAATGTAGAACAGGGGATGGCATTGACCTTCGTTCAGAGTCAGTGCTGGACTTGCTTGCTACAGAGTACAATAAGGAATAGTACACATACTTGAATCCAGCTATTTTGGTCTATGATACTTTAGATAGGCCTAGATATTTGAACAATATATATTCAATTCACTTCTATTTGCAATGTACCATGAAAATCTAGTGATATATCACAAGTAGCCACTCTCAGTATAGCACGCAAATTAACATCTGTTAATTGTGATACAAGATTTTTTTTAGATTCAGTTTCTTTTCTTCTACACATTTCTTAAACGCTTGAAATAATTCTGTCCCTGTTGTATGTTCCCTAAGTGGAATGACTTCAAGCATATATCCTTGTATCGAGAGGTTGTTAGTAACTCCACGAGTGAAAATTACCAATTGTGCTGTGTCAGCGTTGTCAGTGCTTTCATCCAATGTGAGAGAAACGGCTATAAATTCGTGGACCTCGGTTTGTAGTCTGTTTCAGTTATTTCTGCTATTTTATGTCTCCTCTGTATGGTTCGTGGTGATAATGCAATATTAATAAAAATATCATATTGTTCACGGCAAATTATGTTGGCAACTTTACTCACATTTTTTATGAAATCTCCATCACTAAAACACCCTTAGTGACTGAGCAATCTCCAAAGCAACAGCATAGCTGGTGTGAAGTTGTCTATCAGTTATAATATTTGAATTAATATTAGGTGTATTATCTGAATATTGCTCTTTGAGCTGTTGCAGTTGGTTAGTTCAATCTAGACCTGAAAAAAAAAAAAAAAAAAAAAAATGAATAAAGGACACTACGTCAGTGTTATGCTACTTCAAATCTTGGTGTAAATTTATGAACACATGCTTGTCTATAATTGTATGGTGACCTTATGACATGTATCATAATGCCGCTTGATGTTCCATTGATGAGTGTCTTTTTTAACTTTAGAGCACAACAAACACCTTACGTTCCTTACATGATGAGAGAAGAAATCATCAAAGTGCTATTCTAGATATCAAATTTAATAGACCAGGAATAATTAGATGCACTCTAATTCTATGAATATACTAAGACTTTAAGTTAAATAAACTAATATCCTTCAAAGTTATAAATAAAGAAATTTATCTTTAAATCTTAGTATTAAATTACACTTTGACAGACATGTTTAGAAGTACAGGTAAATACGACAGGACAGTCCGCCCGTGATCAGTATGTATGCAGTGCCAGTTAAGGCTGTGAGGGAGGGGAGACAGAGTAAGCGCTGCCCCTGACACATCATAGTTGCAAGGCCTCATTGAGTACATGTTTGCCGATGCCTGTAGTTGCATGTCAAACTATGAAAATTAATCTTGTTTTATATTATTTAAAGGGTTATTTTAATTGAAAGCAATCTCTCTCTCTCTCCCCCCTATTTCTTTTACATTGCTTTAACTACATAGTCGTATTGCGACAGATCTGTTAGGAGATACTCATAGAACAGTGGTGGCGGACAGACCATTTTCAAGTTCTCTCTATCCATACTATCCTGCTTTGTCACAAGTCCACAGAGAGAGCAATGCAGGGCAACCGTAC
This sequence comes from Tenodera sinensis, assembly GCA_030765045.1. Lineage (NCBI taxonomy): Eukaryota > Metazoa > Arthropoda > Insecta > Mantodea > Mantidae > Tenodera > Tenodera sinensis. Next base: position 288,233,983 of record CM060964.1, on the reverse strand, counting down.
TTCCACCAATAAAAAGTTGTGTTAAATTTTTTGTCCACACTGCATTTAAAACCATATATACCAGGTGAGTTGGCCACCCCTTGTTTTTTGGAAGGTAGGCCACCCATCAAACTGTATGTGCATTTAAGTCCAATTTTGTGCTTACTAAAATGTATTGCTTGACATTCTTAGAGAGTTGAATGCGCAAAATTTAGAGGAACAGTGGTTTAAGGGACAGTACATACTCCTTGCTAAAGTACGCCTCCAAAACATACAACTCGTTTACTGAGAGCAAATTCCAGGTTTCCAGCGAATTTTACAAGCTTTTATTAGAGTATACATAACAACACAATTCAGTAAACGCCTCTGAGAAAGCGGACCTGTCACACCTGACACTAACATCAGGTAATTAAAATGCCCAGCAAAGGTTTAAAATTTTCAGGTTTAAAATTGTCTTAAAGGGCTAAATTATGCTCGAAAAGTCATGAGGTGGCAATGGCATGGCACTTGGCATACTGGTTTTACGGTATGAACTCGGAGTGTACTTTCAGTCAAGCTTCCAAATAGCTGAATAGAATTAGGACTGTATGCTGTATGCTGACTCCTGGGACATGGGTTCGCTTCTCAGCATTGTACAGCTTTTTTTATGCTCGTCAAAACTTGGAAACCAAATTCACAATAATCTAATTTTAACGTCCCCGAGGGTTTAGGACATAATTTAAAATGTTTTTGGTCATCTGCATTTTCTAATAAAATAGGTGTAATGACTTCTGCCCCATTGGACTGGCATGATGTAGTAAGGTACTATGAATGCCAATTTCCTTCATTCTCCACACATATGCTGTTGCACAATATTTTGTGCCAGTCCTTCACAATGTATTCGTTGATATGCCTTTAATCTACAGAGAAGCAGGAGCCAATGTACAAGCAATTCAACATCTATCGCGGGAGAGATATCCTCATATGCAACAATACCATGAAGTAGAATTAAAACAATTATGAATTCAAATAACAGCTTAACACAATAATTATTCAAATAATGTTATTTGTAAATATTGCACAGTAAAAAAAATTAGTACATGCAGGGGATTCGAACCACCTTTACAGCACATAGATTACTTATGAATTGTGTGCTCGTTCCAACTTCAGAGACAAATGCATTCATGTTAAATACATGGGTGGAACCTAGCATAGGGGCTGATGTTTTTATGTTAGAGTATAAAATGTGGATTGCATAAAACTGGAAAATAAGGGGCAGCTGACTTACGTGGTATGTAATTAATAAAGTCTTGATGAATGGAGATATGTTTATGCACCATTTTCTATTACTAAAATACAGTTGGTCAGTCTTGTTGCATTTGTTTTCAGTTTAATACAGTATGGTTAGCAATGGTTAAGGTTAATAATTATCATGAGTAATCAAACTGTACCTGTGTAGTATCCCAAATTGGAAAGCTTTGAAAAGTGGTGAAAAAACTGTTGTATTGAATCTATTAACAAAGTTAATTTAGCCATTAACACAGGTTTACTGGTGTTTCCCTAAAAAATGTCAACTTGCATGGAGAAAAAAAAAAACTGGGAACTTATCACCTTCATATTCTGATTAATAAGGTACATTTTAAATGTTATCATTCTGGTTCTATCATTTCATACTGTTTATATTATGACTTCAATATTTTAAATAGTTTGTAACTTGTACTCAGTCTGCAGGAATTGTGCTGATTTAAGTATGTTCTTTAATATTCCAATGCACGCACCAACCAAATTATTTCAGAGTGTGTTTTGATCATTGGTAACAGCACAACAAATGTAAAATAATGATCTGTTATCAAACGAAGTAGCAGTGTAATGAAAAGAGGATAATATGACCATAGAATTAATATTTGTGAACTCTAAATTTAAACCACTGAAACAAAACTTCATTCCAGAAGTGGAAAGGATGCAACTGCCAGTAGAAACATCACTACAGCTAGAGAATACAGCAAGGAAGAGATCAGAAAACCCAATTAAGCTAAGCAGGAAGGCCAATTTATCAGCATTGGACAAATTCCACACTAACACGACATTGGTACAAGGAGAAATGCTAAACAAAGCAGCATCACTGATAGAACTCATTCTGAAGTCCTTTCATACTGTAGAAAATACAAATTGCAAAGCTAAGCCGTAGTTCATTAAAGAATGCTATGAAAACAGAAGGAAAGCCATTAAAACATTCCGGCAGCCAGAGGAAAAATGATTGATAAAAACAGTGAAACAAAGACCGTACAAGGCTCTGTAGCCAAAGCAACCAACATTCCCAGGAAATATCCCAGTGGAGGTATGGGAAAGACGTCTAAGCTCAATCCTACAGGCTAGAGACACGCCCAATAAGCCCCACAGTGACTCAACCCCTTATGCAGGAGATAGAAATTTTCACAGAAGACAAAATAACTCAGGCCATTATGAGTACAAGGAAAAATAAAGCATGTGGACCGTATAACATCCAGAATGGAGCACCTGAAAACTGCGCCCTCAGTACTAGTGAATCCACTCTCAACACTCCTTGATGAATGCCTGAAACAAGGAGCTATACCAGATAAGTGGAAACAATCAAAGGTGATAATGCTATACAAGGGAAAAGGTAACACAGCTAACCCAAATGCATACAGGGGCATTGTGCTGGAGAACACTACTCAAGATTCTTACAACACTACTGTGCAAGCCCCTTAGAGATATCACCAGAAACTACCTGATTCACAGTTTGGTTTCAGAAGTAGGAGATCAATGACACAGGCAGTGCACTGTCTCCAATTGATATAGAAACGGCCTTAGCAAACCATGAAGGAAAGCTGCATGCAATCTTCAATGGCTATTCCAAGGCTTTTGACACAATAAATGAAGATGCAGCTTCTAATGAAGAAGCTGGAAAACGCTTTAGGCCCAAGACATTACTTGCTGTCAGTCATTAGAGATCTTCTTACTAACAACTGGGTGGAAATAAATGATGGTATAGACAAATCGAACCTCATAAAGCAAACTGTTGGGGTACTGCATGGGGACCCGCTAAGCCCCTTGCTCTTCATCGTAGCTACGGAAGACATCGTCAAGGCGATAAAACCTGGATATGTAAACCTACTGATGTATGCGGATGACATGGCACTGACCTCAACCTCAGAGAGCGACTTACAGCAGGCATTCAACCAATTAGTGGACTGGGCAAAAGTGAACGATCTAGCACTGAATGAAGAGAAAACCGTCTCCATGACCTACAGAAGAGTGGAAAATGCAGTACCTTCTACATTGGTGAAACACTGTTAAAATCAATGACTAGCTTCACGTACTTAGGAATTACTCACACATCATATAAATGACAATAAATACTGCAGTAAGAGCCATAAGCAATATAAAGTCAATAAGCAAACTCTCTCTGGATACAGCGTGACCACTATTTTACCTCATAGTGGATCCTATTGTGACATATGGACTGGAAAATATATGGGCACATCTAAAGAAAACAAGCCTCGAAAAAATAGAGAAACTGAAGGCCTTTTACAATCATATATACCTCTTTTGAAGCACTGCTGTTTTATTTCTTGAGCATTTGTGTGCACCAATGGACACAAGCATCATTTTCATGACTAAGTGTTCATGCAGTATCTTATATATGCTGGTGGAACTAACGCCCAGGGTTGGCTCTATCCAACAGTCAGTTCTGAGTGGTATACAACCATTTGTCTGCTGGAAGTCTTTGGTGAAACAAGGAAAACAAACCAGTATCGTCAGATTTTCATCAAGACAGTGCAAGCATTCACACATCTCGTCTAACAACCAACTATTTGAACACTCAAAACATAGAGTTGATGGCTCATCCGTCATACAGTCTAGAGTTGGCACCCAGTGGCTTCTTTGTGTCCCTGAATGTTAAGAATAAAATGCATGGAGAGTGATTTTCGTCGGCAGAAGAAGCCGTTGATACATTCAAAAACCATGTTTTGAAAGTGTGTCAAGCAGATTGGAAAAAATGCTATGACAAGTGATCCAAATGCATGCAAAAGTGTTTTGATCTTAAAGGAGAATATTTCAAAAAACAAAGCAATTTTCAATGACAAATTACTGTTTTTTTATTATTAGGCTCAAAATATAAATAGTGGCCCTCGTAGGGAATATAAAATATCATGGACTGGTACTCCCATATTGCCACATTTTTTTCTTTCCATCCAGTAAGGCTGGATTTAAGTAAATCTTAAATAGTGCTGGAGTAATGCAGTATCATGCCTTTGAGCCTTTCATGGCTACAAATCTTTCAGAGATAGTATGTTTCATTTTTACCAAGCTATATCATCTCTATATAAAACTTTAACTCCTCTAAAATAAATCTCTTTAAAATTCTAAGTTATGACCAGCAGAAACTTGAGATACATCACCACCATCACCATGTTTTTTTTTTTTTTTTTTTTTTTCCATATAAGGTTTCATTAATTATCTCTCTTGCCTTTGTACCATAGTTTTACACCAGTTACTGTAGATTTTTCCTGCTTTACGGGCCAACCACGTTAACTGAATTAATCTCAAGCAACAGGTCATTTTATTGACAAATAGTGATGTTACTTAAGGAAATTGAAGCTATTAATAGTGAAGCAGCAAGATTCTAAAGTAAGAAACTAAAAACTTCACTTATCTTAGTAATATTGCAAGTTGTTGGTGCAAAGCTGAACCAAGAACTTGCAATATTACTAAGATAAGTGAAGTTTTTAGTTTCTAATTGTTCTTACTTTAGAAGAGTGATGTTACTGTTTGCTGAGATTTTGTTAAGACGTGAGAAAATGAGGTTATCTGCATTGGAATGTATGGTCTGTGGCAGTACTTAAATTACTGTTTCCCATTTATTAAAAATTCATTCTAATCATACAAAATATACTTTGATTTTTATAAAGCACAGGACAGCTTTTCAGTATCTAATTGGTAAAGGCAGCATAAGTTGGTTAATTTGAATGTCTATAAAGAGGTTGGTTAGTTTTGAACATAATGGTCTGAACTTGAAAGGAAGTACTTTTAAGGGGAAGGGGTTTTTAAGGAAGCATAACATGAATTTTGATTGAGCAATGTTTGTGTATTTTATGTTAAAGGTGAAGAAAAGGGCATCAGAAAAGCAGAAGTAAACAGAAAAGGCGACAGTAGTGGTGATGAAGGAGCAAAGAAGTCTGGAAGTGATAGTGAGGTTGACAGGTGTGTGTGTACAATTATTGGAGAGTAAGAGGATTAATGATTTCATTGTCAGAAATCCAGCATTAGCTAACAACAACAATTATTTGTGCATTTTATCATAAGTTACTCCAGTTTCTTGCCTAGTGAGTTTATATCCTTGGTTATTCTGCTCCTGCATAATCCACCTGTCCCTCTCATTTTATGGACCTTGAATGGAAGACCACAATATTTTACTGCTGTAATCCTCCAATGGGTGATCAAATTTCTAACACACCTTGTATTTCTAGAATTGCCTCTCAATAGTTGACTTGCAATACTGAACTAAATTTGTGATACTCTTAGCCCTCTTAATGCAGATGCTCAGATTGGAATGCCTTTTTTTGGCCAGAATGTTCTAATATCTCAAAATCTTTCTTCTGCCAACTAGCAGAAGCGGCAGTTGATAAAGATGTTAAATTAAAAATTCAGTGATCTCTTTGAAGCTATTGCTGTTTCGTAGCAATATTGACCAGATCCTATCCTTGACCAAATTACTTTGTCAAAATTTTCACGCAAGTCTTTCATATTGTATTTGAAGTCATTGATTTTTTGTTTGCAGAAAGCAATATCATTGTTTTCTGAAGGATACCCTTGTCGGTCATTCATCATCCTGACGATGGAAGAGATTTACACTCGCGAAACATCGATGGCTCTTCATCACTGCACTTGGCTTGAAGCCCGAGAACGTCTAGAATTTGCTTTTTCGAATGTTTGTGAATAATGACATGTACTCAGGGGTCTCCGTCTAGGGGATATGTGAATAGCGACCACAAAGTACCCAAGCTGAGCAGAACATTACTTCCACTTACTGGTGTTTTGCTCCTCACTGTAACTTTTCTATCTGACCTTACCCTGGTCAACTCTTGTTCTCTTCCGACCCCGATGCTATTAGGGTTCCTGAGGGCTAGGGAGTCTTTATTTTTCCAACGTCTCCATTTCTCTAATTTCTCTATAAAACCTTAACCCATAACATGCTGACCTGTCATGGCATGTATATGTCCTCTGATTGGTAATCAGAGGATATGGTCGGTGAATTTATTTTGATAATTCTCCCGGTCAGGTCGGTGAGACCCGTAAACCAACAACAGGTGTGGTCCTCCAGACATTCTGGGGGTTGTGAGAGAGCGATGTGACTGCCAAAACATAAAAATATGGTGCTCTCTAAAAAGCGGTTACATTTATTGCTAAATCGTGTTACAGTAGTAAGTCTTTTATTTCAGTGGATCGACTTCCCTAGCATCGCCGAGATTTAATGTCTGAAAATTTAGCGATATTTCGCTAAATGTGTTTTCTATCACTTTACACTTCGTCTATTTTACGTCCTTGTATTTAATCGCACACTTCGTATTAACTTATTAGAGTTAGCTAACGTTTCACTTATTTTACACAAATTAACGGTCTTTAAACACTTAGTAAATTTACTTTCACTATTTTATGATGCTCACACATAAAATGCGTCCATCTACACCAAACACATAGACGCTAATCCCAAATTCTTTCGGTTGCGAGTCTAGCATTCCGACTGCCACGTGTACAACCGCGTATGCGTTCATCAAATAGTTCCCGCATTGTTAGGGAAGCGATCCTTAGCCATTCTCCCTTCGCTTTCAATATTGAACACATATAATTCTTTTATTTATACATATATATTAAAATTAAACATGGAAATATTTATGACGTCTTTAAACAAACTTAATTGTTTGTAACAATGAACATTAGTAACACGTTTTCGTCATTTAACCAACTCATACCAACATCAAAAACAAATTACACTCTTAACAAATATTCACAGAAACGATTTTCTTTTGGGGTCTTACAATAGCCTGTCTCAGATGTTAAATAAAGAATCAGACCTAGGAAGTGCAAGTGAAAACACCAAAAGTAAGAATCTGAAATCAAAGCTTAGAAGGTTCTGGTAGTAGCCTGATGCACAAGCTCTTGTTTCAGCAGCCCATTTATCCTCGTCTTCTGCCATTAGTTTAAATAAGGCGGCAAGTTCAGTCTTCAAGCTGAAAATGACATCAATCATTCTGCTTTTGTAGTTCCATCTCGTGGCAGACACTGCTGGAATGTGTTTTTTGACTTCAATGTCTAAAGCTTCTGTTTTTTGGGCAATTTTGAAAAAAAATGTAGACAGTTCTGACACTGTTTGAAAAAATACTCTACACTTTTTATCTGACTGGTTGATTGCTGCAAAACTAAATTAAGTTTGTGGGCATAACAATGCACAAATAAAGCTTGTTCATATTTCCCTCTGACATTTAATTGTAAACTGTTATGCTCTCCAGCCATCACGGCCGCACCATCAAATGCTTGTGCTATGAGTTTCGCGCCAGATTTGAATTCCTCCATGAGTTTGGACAAATGCTTGGACAACCTAACTGCTGTGTGGTCACTACTGATGTCACAAAACCCTACAAATCTTTCTTCAACCCGTCCCTCAGGTGTGTCGTAACGAAGAACCATTGATAGTCGAGATTTATTTGATACATCAGTGGTTTCGTCCCTGATTACTGATATAAAACTTGTCTCACTCCATTCTTTATTTCATTAGTTAAAACACGAGAAATGCACTAAGTAATGTCATTCTGAATGTCATTTGATGTTACTGAAAACACAGTCGCAGTTCGAAGATGTTCCTCTAACTTATCTGTCTGAGCAATTAGGTGTAAGAGCCCTACGTAGTTACCTCTGTTATCCAAATTTTCGGACTCGTCACTACCTCTGAATAGGAGTTCTTGTTGAGCTAAATAGCAAACAGTATTTATTAAACACCCCATTATATACCTATTTCTTTTCACACATCCATTATGCTTTTCAGCTGAATTCTTAAACGTGTGACCCAAAGAAGTGCCAATTCTTGTTTTTCCAAACTTTACTAACATTACAATGGAGGCAATATGAGTTTTTGAATTTTCATGATGAACCCTCAAGGTGCAAACACTATCCATGTTACTGGTGCCGTCTTTTGTCTACGCATTCTTTTCATTAGAAAAAAAAAAAAAAAGACATGGCCAATAAAATAGTTTCAATAATTAATTTGCTACCACCACACAGCCAAGGAAGATCATTATACCAAGAGCTACCTTTCAAAACCCCTGTGGTTTAGTTTTTAAAGGTTTGAGATCTGGAGTGGGCCTTCCTGTTGAAATTATGTGGATTTTTTCATCAAAAGAATGTGAACTCAAGGACCAATTTAAAAGGTTTTCGATCACACAATCAGTCACTTTTACTTACAAATTGTGATGCTATTGTTCTTATTGTACTTTTAACATTGCATCATTCACCATATTACTGTTATACATGGAGAATTAACAGTAAAACTCAAGGTTTGCCTTTTCACTGCACTGGCAACAATCATGCTATAAACAAGTAAGTAAAGCCTCGCTGGGTCAAAGACATGCCACGCAAGTCTGTGAGCTCTGGGTTTGCCAGTGAGCGCCACTGGCAAAATAACGAACTATTTAGAACTAGAGGATGCTAGACGACCGGTCTTGGCAAATCGATCACAAATGAACGCAATTGAAATCTGAAAGTGAAACTGCTTGCACTTTCCACTATTCTTTGAACAAAAAATAGTGTAAAATTTGGGTACACTTTTTTCAATTTATTAGCTGTTGCCGGCAGCAACAGAGGCAACATTAACGCCATGCCACTGCACAATAATGTAATATGCATATCTAAACAAACTGGATGGGAGGCAGTAATGACATTAACTCGTCAAGCACTTCAACAAAGTACTGTAGCAAAAAACATGCATTAACAAAAAGTGTTTCAAATAATGGGTGGTATAAATAAAAACTAGCTAGTGCTTGTGAGCTGAAGCTGGTAAGGAAGTTGAGAATAAGCAAAAGGTCGTGATTTGGTATAAATAAAAACTTCCCCTCTTCCGCCAGCTCTTGCTTCCAACACACAGCTTTAGCTCCGTGACCTTCACCAGGCCACGTAAACAAACACACCTTTTTCATGTCTGGAGGGGATTTAAATATTTGCTGCATTTAAATATCCTTATACTTATTCATGTTAAACATGATAGAGATACTAATTTTAAAGAACGAAAATGTAAGTAAAGATTTGGCAAATTAAATAGAAATTAAGATTCGCCTGGCATTCCACCGATAACGTTCATACACTTTCTAAATTCCATCGGTGATTTTCTTAATTTTATAGTATCAACTGATATATGGAAGTAGATAATTTGTACTCGTGTGTTTGCACCGTTATACTGATATCCTTTACATCTATAGATATAAACTATCAATAACTAATTCCAAGAGTGAGTCTGTGGGGACTAATTCCAAGATCATATGATTTTATCATAAATTAAAGCTATACCGGATGAAGTTTCATTTTGTGGAAATTTAAATTTAGGGTCGGTTTTATATGAAAGTCTTCAGTTATAACCCGGTTTTGATTTGCACAATATTCTACTCTATGTATCGCTTTGATTACATTATCGTCGTTAATGAGAGCGGAACACTATTACCTCATTCACATTATGTTTAGCGTTATCATACGCAGGCAAGATGACAACACCTTAGGATGTATACAGATTGTTAGTTAAAAGGTCCCCTTCATGTTTCATTTCCCTCTGGAAGCAAATGCTGCGGAAGCAAGTCTACATTTTCTCTTTAAATGTGATTATAATTGTTTATATCTGTATCCAAGTCCCTACGTATTGTGTAATTTTTTAGTTCCTCAACCACTAAACGTATAGTAGAGGAATTATTGCATTCCGTCCAATAATTCAATATCGAGATTAAACCAGAAATACAGCTTCTGAGCCTCTCTGAATAGAGAGAGAAGAGAGAGAGAGAGAGAGAAGTCTATGTGTGCGTGCCTGTATGTGTGTAAGTGTGAACATCAAAACCCAAGCAGTCACTTTTAAAAACCAAATTTCGTATTGAAGTTCAGTAACCTCCAAGAGTGCGACTTTATGGAAACCCTCCATCCAAAACTAACTTTTACATGGATAAACATTCCTAATTTTTAATTTTCTCAAAAATGGTCACTGTACTTGTATTTTGATTAAAATGACATATGTTAAGATACTTACATGACAATTGAATTGTAGGTATACCTTTAATTTCGGGGAAATAGCCTGTGAAGTCCTTTTCATTCTGAATCACATTTGTATAACTGATAAACTGTAGGAGATAGACGAAGTCTTACTACACAAAAAATGTGTATCTAATTAAAGCACACAGTTTACATCAATTTCTTTTTATTTGCGGGGGGGGGGGGGCAGGGATAAATGAAACAATAATTGGGATTGATCCGAACTTCCAACACATGGCAATTATCCTTTTATAAATTTAAACCCAGATTCCCATAATTTGATGCCCTGCGTCTATTACAAGTGATATACTGAAAGATTACTTTTACTGGTGTTCTGTTCTGCTCTAGAACTGGGCAATTACAATTGATGGAACATCAAAATAGGCAATTCTAAGATTTTAAAAGTGTTATCTGTATTAAAGCTATACCTACTTTGTGAAAGAGTTTCATATGGGCTTATTTTATAGATATAATTCGACCTTGATTTGTACGAGTATTATGCTCTTCATACGTGCTGCATGTTTGTATAAGCACCTGCGTAAATGTTTTGATTCCATTATCAGGTTTCCGGTAATGAAAGTGGATCACTATGACATCACTCGCATTCTAACCAGGCAAGATCACAACACCTCAGAAAAATGTCCTTGTATCATCGGAGCTGATATAACAGCAAATATCTCCAAGAGTAGTTTATATTTTACAACATGTATTTCAGTCACCATGGTTGAAGAAAGCGGTGTATTTATGAGGCGCTTTGTTCATCTATTAAAGGAAAATCAAGACATTCTATTAAAAGCACAGTTGTCAGAAAGTAAGCGCAAAAGTTTAGCAGTAGCTACAGTAAAGCAACAATTGGAGGAAGAGTTTAAAACATCCATCAGCGAGATGCAAATACTAAAAAAAAAGCAACTTAAAAACAAGAATTAAGTCCAAAAGTGATTTGAAACTGATATGGCAATAAGCTAGTTGTTTTAAAACAGTGGGAGGGGGAAATCTTGGCCATGGTACTAACTGATTGAGCAAGCTGAGGTACCTACATAGCTACCTCAGAAAAAGCCAGCAAAAGCTCCGTCGGAGCGAGGAAAGCAGGTTTTTATTTATACCATTTCGCGAGCAATAGCTCTGCGGTCAAGGTCTGGAAGCTTTAGCTTGCAAGGAGATGAAGGAGAAGGTTTTTATTTATACGAAACCAACCTCTTGCTCCGAATTAGTGAGAAAAAGCTATTGCTTGCTTTTATTTATACCACCCAATGTTATCTATCAGCTCCCAAAGTTTGTTGGTCTAATTTTGGGACACCCGTATAAAACCTGGCATTTATCAATTTATCTGTTTGGATTGTGACAGGGTTTACATTGATAAGACTAACCGTCATTTGGAAACCAAAATAAAGGAACATTTTAGAAATATTAAATATAAACAGATAATCAGCAGTAGCAAGTCATTTTTAGCCATTTAATCATGAAATAAATCCAGTGGTTAAATTATTCAAACAATTAATTGGACCATAGATTTAATGGTTTGGGAAGAGTGAGAGTGAGTGAGTGAGTGGGTGGGGCTTAAGGGCCCATCGACAGCTAGGTCATTTGGGCTGGTTTGGGAAAAGATAATAGTTTTGAAGAATAAGGATAGTGTAAAACAAATTTTGAAATACCGATTCATTCTATCAATAAATTTGTTTTGCTTTCAGAGTTGGCGGTACAATATAATTAAAAAATCTCTTACCTAGCATCTGTAATAATTATAATGATAAAAACATTTCTGTTGTGGATGCGAGTAACTCGTGAAAACTGTCTGGAATTGGAATTTAATTCAGAATTACCAAAGATAAGTGAAGTTTAGTCACTAAATATTTATTAATATTTGTAGATTTGTCATGCCTACTTCCGATTCCAGTCTTAAGGATTCCACCATACTGACACCTATCTCCAAATTCAGCCTCATTGATGTTAGTAACACCAATCAACTTTCAGCTGAGGATCATTTAGTCTAAAGTTACCACGAGTTTGTCATCTTAGAGTAAGGGAAAATACTAGAAGAAAGCCTTGGTAATTTCTCCTAACCAAGATGAGTTGCAATTACAGCTTTAAAATATGAGGCAGGCATGGCATTCGCACAACATGATCTGTGAATGTGGTTTTGTTCTTCAAATATTCTGGAGGATAAGCTTAAATGGATAAACATAATTTTAAATCTATTCAAGATGTTCTCGGGCTTCTAGCCAGGTGGGAGTGTACATCTCTCCCATGATGGGAGAGATATACACTCCCGAAACGTCGATCGCTCTGCATCACTACACCTGGCTAGAAGCTTGAGAACATCTTGAATATGTTTGTCGCCAGGAAAGCTTCAAATCATATTATAATTTTAAATTGGTGATTAATTTAAAGTGTTTTTGAGTAATATATTGCATTGGCACTACATTTAAGAGCAGTGAGATTAATATCCAAGGGATTTTATATTTCAGAACTAAACGTAAAAGAGCAATATTAAGTGATGGCAGTGGCTCAGATGCAGAATCCACTTACGAGATAAAGAAGAAGCAGAGAGCAATGATTGGTTCAGAAAGTGAAGATAGTGATGCAGGCGGTAAAAAGGACAGTGATAATGAAGGCAATAAGGAAGCAATTGGTATGCATGCTGTAGCAGGTTTTATTTTGTGATTTTAATATGAAAATGTTTTATAAATTCTTCTCTCCTCTTTTCATTTAATCTAATTGGTATTGAAGTGCAATTTGTAGCTGTTTCAAAGAGTATGTTTGAATGCCTTGGTGTAGCTACAGTTGTTAGGCTGTAAGATTCTTACCTTCTCAGTGGTCGTGGAATTGGATTGATGTATACAGCACAATCTAATTGAAAATAAGTTTTTTTTTACATATACAGGCTTATTCAAAATGATTGCCGGGGTTTCATGATTTTTCTTTTAGAAAATGTGGAAAACATGCCATTTTTATTGTTGCAGTAACGGTCAGGCAAACTCAAAGTTTTTTCTGCATCAACTGTAGTGACATCAATTACCACCAGATGGCATTAACAGCAGTGTTTAACAAAATGGCAATTAGCGGTAAGGAGAAAGCTTTTTGTACTCTTGAACATCAACAACACCCCATTGTCTGCTATTTTTGCACAAAATATGATAAGGAGCCTCCCTCCGACAATTCTATTTGCAGATGGTATGCACAATATGTGGATACAGGTTGTTTGTGCAAAGGGAATTGAAACAGCACATCCAAACTGCCTTCAAAACCATCATCATTGCCATGTTGACTTGTGTGTGCTGAGAGATGGGCTATCGAGTAGAAGTGTATAGAATGACAAAAAGTGCAAATATCAGCCATGTGTAATGTATGTAAACAAAACTTTATGACTTACAGTACACAATAAAACAAGATTCATAATCTTTTATCAATTGCACTGTGAGTTATGAATTTTTGTAGCACCGATAATCATTTGCAATAACCCTGTATAACTTGTAAACATGTTTTTCTTCTAGCACTGTTAGCAATCCTGCTGACTATTTAATTAAATAGTTATTTGCAGTACTTTTGACAAAATTATCTATATTAATCTTACAAACCATTGTTATTTTAACAGACAAGGATTAGTTTCCAGTGTCTCTGTATTTTGCATTGGGTTATGAGGGCTTCAAAATCGAAACTGCCTCAAATGCCCCTTATTGTTATCCAAGTATTGTCTTTTTTTTCTCTCTTTTAATACTTGGATGACGATGACTATCCCCACTATTGGTACAATACAAATATTGTGTGAATTCAATGCAGTTTTCAAAACAATGGACATGTTCATGCACATTTTACAAGAAACAATCAAAATATTCACTTAACCTTCACTAGAACTACACTGTGCAAAAATGGAGTTTTACATGCCTGTATAAAAATATGTAATTCACTGCCTAATAACCTTAAAGATATAGAAAATGTTGATAAATTTAAATGCGGTCTGAAGGTTTTTTTGAAGGAACACTGTTTTTACACAGTAGAAGAATATTTGAAATTTAACAAATACCCTTATGTATAATTGACTTACATTTTTTCCTTTAGTATCTTGTATATATTTAATAATATATTGAACTGCTTATATTGATAATAGTGTGCAAATATTTATAGTAAATAAGTTTATATAATATAATTACTTTTGATGTATCTTATATCAGTGTACCATGTACAGTATCTGATTTTAAAGGACTAATAAATATAAATAAAAATTCTGGCAGATTGTCACAGTGGCTCAATGGTTAGAGCAGCCGCCTGGTAAGCGGAAGGTCTGTGGTTCAAATCCCAGCTGTGGCATTGAATTTTTAAGTTCCAGTTCTACCTCTCAATTGTGTGAATGTTTCAATGTATACACTAATTACGTTTTACATTATTGGTACATATTAATATTTGCTCAGGTACAATAATTAAAATATTTTTCATGAATGAAGGTTATACATAAATTTGGGCAGCATAATCAATGTATGTGTCAGTTTTTTCATCAGTAAGTTCTATATTTTACATTTCTTCTTAAATATTTTGTTAAAAAATACCTATTTATATTGCTTGAGAATAAGATGTAAACGACTCTCTTGTGAGATGGTAGTATTATCTCGTCACAGATAAAACAAAATATATCATTGCATGTGCCAGTCAGCTCAAAATCACCTGATAATTAATTTTCATTATGAATGTCGTCTCATGATAACATTCAGTTTGTCGGTTAATATAGCTTCAATAAAAATTCTTTCATCATTTAATTCCATTTCATCGTAGCTTCTATTTTCTTTTACATCGTCGGTTCTCTCTAATAAAATAATAATTCTTTCTTTGTTATTTTCCTTAATCATTAATAATGTATTTTTGAAATCTAGCACATTCCTTTAACAATAAAATATGTTTCTACCAATAATTTGCAGCTGTTTCTTTGCCTCTCATGTCGTCTTATCTCTTGTAGAATTCCTCTTTGCGTGAACTCATGAAGTGCAGCTTCCCTGAAGAACACTGGATACTATATTTGTGTGCTATTATTGCTTCAGATATAAAGGGATTTTTGCATCTTGAATTAACTTCACAATTATAAGCCTCGGCTAACTTTTATGTAGAGCATGGATTCTTAAGGACCACGGGAATAACGCAGGAACTTTAATAACACACAAAATTAACTCCATTGCAGAAATATATTGAACATTTAATGCATAAATAAATCAATCAATCAATCAATCCAGAGGTTCAATTACTAAAGCATTTAAATGGCCCATAGATTTAATGATAGGTAAGAAAATATTCATTTTCATCTTCACTCCATGGATTAGGCAGTGCTGCCTGTTCTGGCTTCTAAACATATCTGACCATCGTTTTCTTGGTCTTCCTGGATGTCTTTTTCTAATGGGCCTATAGTTTAACACTTTCCTTGGGATTCTTTCTATAGGCATTCTATTAACATGCTCTCTCCATTCATTCCTGTAATTGATATTTTGTCTACCAAAGGATTTATTTTTAGTTCTTCCCTTGTTTCTTCATTTGGAATTTTATTTAAGAGTGTGTATCCTTTTACTGTTCTTAAGAATCTCATTTTGGCAGCTTGTATCTTGTTTGTGTCAACTTTTGTCAACATCCATGTTTTGGATCCATAAAGAAAAGCAGGTGCATCCATTACTTTATAAAACTTCATTCGTATTTCTTTCCTGGTTTTTGTTTTAAGGCTTCTATTTATTGTGCTGCATATTTGTTGGAACATAGGTAATTTATTTTTAAAATAATTTTCAGGTTTATAGTTGACATATGTTACTAAATATTTAAAATCTGTGACTTGCTCTAATATAATATTATTAATTACAATTTTGGTTCTAACAGTATATTTACCTTGGAACGCCATTGTTTTTGTTGTATTTGTCAACATTTTAAAATTATAGTTGTCACATAACTTCTGTAATCTACAATGCTCTTTGCAGCTTGTGCAATATGAATGCCTCTGTTAATTTTAAACATCCACTCTCTAATTAGATCATCTATATAAATGTTTAACAATATAGGAGAAACTGCAGCCCTGCCTTACACTTTGATTTACATACATCCGTTTGCTATAAGTTCCATTTCCAGTATGTATGCTGATTGTTGTATCTTTGTATATACCTATTAGTACTTCAAATGATTTGGATATCCTCTTCAAGACATAATTTCCCATAGTTTTTCCCTAATTACATGATCAAAAGCTTTTTCATAATCGATAAAGGATATATGTTATTTATGTATGCCAACAAACTTACTGTTGGTGTTTTTGAACACACAAACCGTGTATGGGCAATGTTTGAGAGGTAGAATTGGAACTGAAAAATTCAATGCCACAGCTGGAATTTAAACCACAAAAGTTTTCAAAAAGAAGCAATATTCTCTTTGCAAGCAACATTGTAACAGGAAAAAGACCACCTAATATTACAGACAAGGAAGAATTAGAGGATGTGAAAAATCGTCTTGGGATGACTGCAAGCGCATATGCAAAACTGAAATAGATATATATGACAAAAATATGAAAATTTAAGAGAAAATATGACTATAATATGAAAAATAACTAGAAAATGACAAAAAAAATTTAAAAAAGGTAAAACATGACTTGACCCATGAGAACTGCATAATTTTAATCACTGTTGATAAAATCGTGCTTCCCTTATATTTTCCACAAACAAAAGCTATGATAAGTCATAAATATCCGGGTGCTTTTGATCACAAATTCATATCCCAATGACAACTTACAAGGCACTAAGTACTTTAAATTTTGCACTTCATAGTTCAACCAACTAGAAGGTGATAAATGGAAATTAATTTCCAATATTGAACTTATTAGCTTGTTTAAATTCTGTGCTATATGTGTTTCAAGGTTAAATTCCTTTCTTTTTTCTATTATCTGCTTAACTATAAAAGTAGCATCTGTACAGGATTGTCCTTTTCTAAAACTATTTTGTTCTAACAATAGAACATGTGATATGGCTTGTAATCTTTTACTTAATAACCTTGCATATATTTTATATCTTGTATTGGCGGCGCTGTGGCCGAGCGGTTAGCGCGCTCGCCTACCACCTAGATGGCCCGGGTTCCATCCCAGGGACCCTCATGTGGTATTTGTGGTGGATGAAGGGGCGCCAGGGTGGGTTTTCTCCGGGTTCTCCTGTTTCCCCCGCCATCTCATTCCACCGGTGCTCCATCTTCATTCCATGTATCATCAGTGTCACCGCCTGCAGTGCCATAGTAGTAAAAGTGGGCGTTAAACACTACAACAACAACATATATCCTGTATTTAAAATACTTACTCCCCTATAATTTTCACATTTGTTTCTGGCACCTTTTTTAAATACAGACATAACTTGGGCATATTTATTTTAAAATTTATTTTGTAGAATAGGGATCGCATAATGAGTTTTGAAATACTGCTACTTGATTCTGTCAGCAAATTTGTGTTACTTACAATAGATGGCAATAGCAAACAATCCACCACCTAGTGACAGTAGCCATAACTAAAAGGGATTCAGGAAAGCTGTTGATGCAATTGATAGATTGCAAAACATGTTCATGTGGAATTTATATTTTAAAAACAGATAAGTTGTGTTACAAAAGCATTTACCTTATTTATGCAAATAATTTTCCCAAATTTGTTTTGAAAAAATTAAGTCAAGATAATCAAATGCGTGGAAGGGGGGGAGTAAAGTGCATTGTAATTAAAAAGATGTAAATTGTGGTAAATAAATCAAATAGGTAGGTACCTTAAAATAAAATGGAAATTTATTTTTAAAAAATTATACACAGAAATACCAGTCGATGCAATTTTGCAATATTTCCATGGGTGCCATGCCACTGTTTATTACATAGCCATGTAGATAGCATGACCTTAGGCTCACCCCTGCAACACCGAAACTCAAGAGCAATGATAAATATGACAAAAGGAATACGTATTAAGCCTATTCATATATTACATAGCTAAATAAAAATAAACATACTTGTTCATTCTGCGTTCCATTTGATGACATCATCGTCATCAGGATCCGTGGGATTCATGGTGGACCAAGCGGCTCTGGGTTGGGTTTCCCCTGCCATCTCATTCCACTGGTGCTCCATCTTCATTCTATGTATCATCAGTGTCACCTTCTGCGGCACCGTAGTAGTATAAGTGGATGTTAAACACTACAAAAA
This sequence comes from Tenodera sinensis, assembly GCA_030765045.1. NCBI lineage: Eukaryota > Metazoa > Arthropoda > Insecta > Mantodea > Mantidae > Tenodera > Tenodera sinensis. The sequence goes on along the minus strand of CM060964.1, from coordinate 288,215,551 downwards.
AATCATAATCGGTATTCCATGTCATAAGGTCCTTGGAGCCATCCATTGTATTTGAAATGTGTCTTCTTGAAGCTCTTTGTGCTGGCTTCTTGTTTGATGAGATTACACGTACTTTTTATCTATTGATACACTTGTTCAATAGAGGGCTGCTTAATGTTGCCACTTTTTATAAGAGGCAATGAACCAGATACCATCCAATCCCATACAATTGGCTCAGGGGATCTTTAAATGGTTTGTTACTTGATACACCCAGAGGTTTTAGCACTGACATAAGCCCTCCAGGAATTATTACCGTAACTCTATTCAGTCACAGCATTTGTTCTTTTATTGATTCTGCTAAATAGCCCTGAAAACTGTCCAAAACAAGCATGGCCCTCTTCCTTAGCAGAGCTCCAGGGCATCCTTTATGAGGTCAGCTGACATCCATCCTTTTTCATTTTTCATGCATCCTCAATACTTGCCAGAATATTATACTTCGACATTATTTTTCTCTTAACAATAACAAAGGGATAGCAGCTATTTTTCCACCTGCTAGTATTGCTAGCATCGCTGTGCAGTGAACTTTTGCTGTGCCCATTGTTTTAATTAAAACACTGTATGCACCCTTGATATCCAGTGGTATTTTGTGGCCTGTCAAAAAATACTGGTGTTTAATTTGCATTTCCTATTTGAAAAAGCAGAAATTAATTTCTGCACCTCAGCTGGATTACGAAGCAGTGAAATTGGATCACTTTATTCATGTAGTAACATTGCACTGGTTACTGTTGTTTGTCTTCTCAAAATCAGTCTCTCTGAATAAATCCAGTAATCCACCCCTGGCTAGCTTTGAATTCCACGTGTGAAATACCATGATTTTTTGCTATTTCTCTTACTTTCAGCTAACATTTCATATATTACCACAATTCATTTCTTAGTTCCACAACGTAATTTAACACTTCTCGTTCAACATCAGAATATTTGCCATGCTTTGGGCCATGAAATGATCGACAGGTCGATTTGGCACTTTCCAGTTTTTCTATCTGGTTCCTCCAGTGATGATTTAACTTGGGTTGTACACCAAACTCTCTTCCCACATGCTTCACTCCGTTTTTTGCAGTTAACTACTTGAAGTTTGTATTTTGCTGATTAACTAGTTATAAACAATTTTTAAATGTGATACCACTTAAAGGTCAGGTATGTGGTGCATCAGGTAGCTATACAGGAGGTTGAATGTTCCAGAAATTCTAATAAAGCTTCTGAAGGTCAAGGGATGTCCAAATTTTTCCACAAAATTTGCAATGAAAATTACTTTGGTTTGAAAATATAATATCATAGGGGGAATTATGTGAGGGAAAAATTTTGTAAGTAAATAGGGTATTGTTTCATGATATTTGTGTTCGCTATCAATAGCTTCAATTTTTATGTGTTGTTAGCATGTGATAATGTTTCATACTGTGTAAAATCTGCAATTTTTTTTTCAGTTGCAAAGGTAAAAGTGCATAATTGTGTGTTCAATAATGAGGAACATAAAATAGATTAATTTGGAAGCTTGTGACATGGTTTTGTAGACATCACATATATTCTTCACAACTTCTCAGACTTATTTTATCTTGTTGCAATATATGTACTAACACAATTATAAAAATTCTGATAAAATAACATCACACAGTAATACATGCCATTCATTACTGCTTATATTTTCTTCCACTTCAGCAGCAGATGCGGCAATGCTGTTTGGAGATGCTGATGACATCACAACAGATGATGATGATGATGATGATGGAGAAAGAGAGGCTAATAAAGCATCACCAAGGCGAGAGTCTGGAGATGAAAGTGGAAGAGAGCGTAGTAGAAGCAGAGAAAGAGAGGATGATAGAGAAAATCGCCGAGCAGATGATGTTAGTAGCAATGCTTACAAATATTTTCATTATAATAGCTTAAAAGATAATGCATTAGTAGCCTCAAAGTGGCATCTTTATGTACCAGTATTTTAAAATTAGATAACTGCAGAATTGAGGAAAGGTATTACAGGAAGTGATAATTCAGAGCAGAAAAAAACGGTACGAAAAGTTTTCTAAAGATTAAAAATATTAAAGTTAGAAGCACTGTTGCCTATGAAGTTGTTTTCATTATAAAACTACTAGTCTTTTTTTTTTTTTTTGAAAACTTATGATGAAAATGAAATGTTTAAAACAGTAGAGCATGCTGCTATTAAAATATTTCTTAAAACACTTGTCAACATTTAAAAAAGGCCAATAAAAAGTAGTTTCCAGGCCAATTGGCCATGGTCCAGTAGATGATGAAGCATCTAATGTTTCGTCCATCTCTATCACAGATGCACTAGGCACGTTCCATCAAAGTTTTGATAATACCACTCTTCAGCCACAGATATAAGTAAAGTCATTGACAGATTCAGCAAACTTTTAGGAAAAATTAACATAAGAACCACCTTCAAACCCACCAGGAAGCTTAAAGATCATCTTCATTGAGTAAAGGACAGACATGATCCCCTGTTCTGCCAGAGTCATCTATTGCATACCTTGCAGTTGCAGCAAGGTGTATGCAGGGTGGAAGTGAGATAATCCGCCACACTTTAACAGCGAGTTTCTTGTACTGTGAATAACAAAAAACTCTCTTACAAAAACACTGAAAAGTTTATAGTTTTCTTGGAAAAAATACTTTTATTAAAAAAATGTATCATCACCTGGCTGAATTATTGTTGACTATAGGTTCTTAATTTATGGCTACATTCATAGAAAATTGAATAAACCATAACCTTTTCCTTTGGCGTATTTCAATCGATTCAACGGCTTTTGTGTAAATTAAAGTTAAAAAATCCACAATTTGTTGCTTTTTTAATTCTGTTAGAACTGGCAACATTGCATCAGCTGTGTTTACTTTCTTCCGACATTGGTGTAGATTGCGCAAATGTTTACTTAACTGCATGTAATTGTGTTTTGTTTAAGCATATTGTGGTGGATATTAAATTTACATTATAAATTATGCTTTACTAAAAATTTACCACATGGTTAAGTGCAACATAGAATAATGGTTTTAATAATGTAAGAGGTGTTTCACACATGAGTAACATAACCTTTGAAATGCTGTAATAGTTGCAGCACATACGTCTGGCAGAGGATATTAAAACTGTACATGTGTTCACTACAAGTGATGATGTTAGAAGAAAACTAGCTTTACTATTTATTGTGAAAATAAATGTCCTGTTCAGTCCCTGCTATTCAGTGAATTTTTCGTCAGTATAAGTTGTATTTGATTCATCAATAATGTTGATCTCACATCACTGTTTCACAATGATGAACAATGTATGTAGTCCCTATATGAGAAGGCTTATTAAGAATGGGCATGTTATATACGGATTGCGGGTAACTTTCACCAGTTTATTTAACTGCAGTGTATTGACGTTTTTAACATTAGCAACAAACACTTGGGTATCATCAAGTGGAAGCAATGTTGACAGCAATATTGCTACCAATTGGGCACATGCGCAGTAAGTGGATTTGGACATACCTTGTATGCATTTTATTTGAAGTGAATTTATGTCTTTCTGGCCATTTAGAGCGTATTTAAAGTTAGTATTTATATTTCCATCATATTTTTAGTTTTCTAAAGGATATAATATCGCAACTGATGTCAAAAGTTAGAAAAAATGTTTGCAGGACGTAAAGTGAGGAACAGACCAACCACATTTAATTAATTAAAAAATGCATTCATTAGCTTATCATGGCATAAGCTTCTCAGATAGAACAGGAAACAATTATAGCATTTAAACATTCCAAATAAAATCTTGCAATTACGCGGAAATATAGAATTTGAAGTCAGTTTGCATAAGTACAGTGAACAATAACCTCATTTTTGCAGAATTTTCTGGGTCTCTTGCCCAGCTGCAAAACTTCTGAATTTGGTTCACGGCCAACGTTACTTAAATGGTTTTTATAGAGCATTAGAATAGTTCATTGTGCTGCCAGTAGAAGCAAATTACTCGATCAACAGGTGGTACGACGTTGCTACATACTCTCAGCTTTAAACGTGATTATCTAGTTAACAGTGGAGTACGAAACTAGCAACGGAGCAAAACGGACGTGCGGTATAGTTATTCCTGCAGAAGTGAGGAAAAAGGAACTAAGTGACATGACAGCTGCAAAGCAGATGGGAGAAGTTATAAGAAATAATTGTTTGGCAATGAGATTTAAGCAAGAATGGAGTAATTGGGATAATATAGAGTTGCAGATTAAAATTAAAGAATTGGAGAAGGTAAAAACCAAGATGGAAAAAATGGAAAGATGAATGGAAAGTATGGAAGACTCCATGAGAAAATACAACCTAATAATTTCTGGGATAGAAAAACGAAAAGGAATTGGAGCATTTCAAGAGATACGAGAATTGTTAATGAAGAGGCTAGGGATAAATATGAGAGGCCTCGAACTGTGAGATGCATTTAGAATTGGGAAATTAGAAGGCAAAAGGAATATATTAGCAAAATTTAGCAATACAGAATTGGTAACGGAGGTATTGAAAGAAACAAAAAAGCTAAGGGGAACATTTATATATATTAATAAGGATCTTTCTTATGAACAAAGAGAACAAAGGAGGAAGCTGATTGAAGAAAGGAGGACAGCGAGAAGACAAGTTTTCAATGCATTTATACGAAACGGCAAACTGTGGATTGATGGGCAAGTGGCTGAGCAAGAAGCGACATAAGGAACACCCAAGATGGAGAGCATACGAAAGTTGTTGATGCAGTAGACTTAAATAAGCTGACGTCAGTATTCGGTGTGAATGTCCAGAATGCACGTGGAGTAAATGAAGTGTGCCTTGATGGAGGGGAAGTGATGAACAATGTAAATGGTGGAGAAGAGGGGAAAATCTCAGAAATGGCGGTCGGCGGAGCAAAGAAGAAAATAAAAAATGTAATTGCATTACACCGAATACAGAGTGAAACAAGTATGGGAATGGAGGGGATTAAGAAAATGAGCAAAAAAAGTGTGGGGATACAAGGGATCAGGGAAAAGCAGAGTGAAACAAGTGTGGAGGTGCAAGGGATCATTGAAAATCAGTGTGAAACAAGTGTGGGGGCTCATGCGGTTGGAAAAGTGGCGAAATTTAGGCAGGGGATATCGAGATGTAGGAACATATCAATGGCTTTTATGGATAAATTGCAGAAAGGAAGAAATAGAAGTTGTCGCGAGAAGTATAGGAACAGATTTGAACAGATGTGATACGGCTGTATGACAGAAAGCTGATAGTGAAGTTAAATAATTAGCAATAGGGAAAGGGGACACACATGGGGTGATGTGTAAGTGAGAAGCATTGAAAATGGTGGTTAAGTGTATACAGACGGTGAAACAATAATAATATGAAACAGAAATGAGTGTAGGTAATACTTTACAGAGAGGGGCAAAAATTTGGCAAATATGAAAAATCTAGTGCAGCATAGAAATTAAATGAAAAAGCAATAACTATTAAAAGGGCTAAACACATGTAAAATACGTAATTGTGATGAAGGGCTGCCATGTTGGCAAAAGGGCCAGGGCCCAGCTCAGGGGTAGCCCAAGATGTATTTGTTTTTAGTACTCTATAAATCATATAATCATATTATAGTTAACAGTGTGTTTAATTTAAAAAATGTATAAGAATTTTTTGTTCGTTTACTTCCATTCTCTCACCTCCTTCAGTCTGATGGATTATTTCACTTCCAGCCTGTATTGGCACTACTCAGTGCAGCATACACACCCAAATTAAGGAACATCTAAGCAATTGTCATCTGGGACAAAGTGAAAAATCTGCAGTGGCTGGACTTGCCCTTCTTATGGAACATGACATTAGGTTCATGGACTTGCCCTTCTTATGGAACATGACATTTGGTTCAACGATACAGAAGTTCTCTGCAACACTGCCTGTGGCACGTCAGAATTTATCAGGAAACCATTGTAATTTATAAACACAAAAATAATCTCAACAGGAAAGAGGAAGCCGCACGGGTGCACAAAATGTTGATTCCTGTGTTGGAAAACACCAAGATTAAACCTAATAAAACAACTGAACAATCCAATGGACAGCATCTGCAGCTGCACTATGATAGGCAGATGCACAGCCAATAGGAGGGAGTGGTCAGTCTCTCTCTCCTACCTATATATTGACGGGTGCTACAACCAGTGCCACTCTTGCTATTTCAGCCATGAATCGATCACCTCTGAGGATGCCCAATGGAGAGATGGGCAAAACGTTAAGCGTTTCATCATCTACTGGACCATGGCCAATCAGTTCAAAGACTTCTTATTATTGGATCAATGCTGGCTGTGAAAGCATAGCTTTTATGTTTTTAAAACACTTGTTGCTCCACTTAAAATCTAACAGGACTTGTTTCGGATAGGCTCCTCACCATCCTCAGCTAGTCGGCTCACTGATTTCCTTGTCAAGTAACTGTCTCCCCCTTCCCTCATTGCCTGGTCTGCTCCTCTTCCCATTGATCAGTTGTAAGACATCTGTTGCTGGTGCTTCAAAAGACATTACTTGATTCATATTCTTAATGATGTAAATATTCTCCCATGGTGTTAATTCCTAATGATTTTTTGCCAGTTTAAAAAGCTTAATTTCTTGGTTAATATTATGGTTGTATTACCAGAAATGATAAGCTATGGCTGATATGTATTGTATTTTATATTTCTGAGATGTTCCTTCAATCTAGTTTCTATGTTCTACGTTCCTCTTCTAAAGTCCCAATAATTTGTTACTTGGAGTAGTATATTTTAAAGGATGGTTAAGCAAATTTCTCACACTATGCTTTGAGTAGCCAGTTTTATATTATAATCCTTTAAAATATTGTTGAATTTATTGAATACTTTCGGATGATATGTGGCATTGAGTTTTTCAGTTCTGATTCTGTCTCACAGATTTTAAAGAATTATAATATAAAGCTGGCTTCTTAAAACAAACAGAGTGTGTGAAATTTGCTTAACCTCCTTAAGAAATACCATTCCTAGTAATAAATAATTGGGAATTTACTGCATCAATTGCAAAGATAGTCATACAATATATATATTAGTAAATCCAAGAGGAACATGGAAACTAGATTGAAGGAACACCTCGGAAATATAAAATACAGACAGATAAATGAATCAGCCATAGCATCATCATTTTTGGTGATGCAACCATGTTAACCAAGAAATTAAGCTTTTAAAACTGGCAAAAAGTCATTGGGAATTAACAGTGTGGGAGAATATTTACATCATTAAGGGTATGAATCAAGTAATAAATTTTGAAGTACCAGCAAGACATCTTAAGAGTGACCAGTGGGAAGAGGAGCAAACCAGGCAACGGGAGAAGAGGGAGACAGTTACCTGATGAGGAAATCAATCGGCCAACCAGCCTGGGGATGTAGAGGAGCCTTTCTGAAACTAGTCCTGTTGGATTTTAAGTGAAGCAACAAGTATTTTTAAATGTCAACAAGTGTTTTAACAAAGATTTTATTCACATAGTTGTTTGTTATTCATTCAGAACATTTTTGGAGTTGTTTACCTCCATCTTCAGCTGTCATGATGAAATAAGTTTCTAAAAAAAGTCACTAGCAGCACACTTTTGCATTTCTAAAGATTGCTGTCGAAATTTTACTTTTCTGAAGAAGTATATTTGCTCTTCTAGGAAGAAGCAGAGAAAGAAGAGCCTCCAGAAACCAGGATTGATGTGGAGATTCCTAAAATAAGTTGTGATCTTGGCAGAGAAATACATTTTGTCAAGCTTCCCAATTTCCTTTCAGTAGAAACAAGACCTTTCGATCCAGAGACTTATGAAGATGAAATAGATGAGGAGGAGACGCTTGATGAAGAAGGACGAGCTAGGTAAATTATACATTTGTTTTTCTTCTAATGTTAGTAATTTCTTTTTGTTTTGTCTTTCATATTAATGTAATTTTATAAATTTATAGGTTGAAGTTAAAGGTTGAAAACACTATCCGATGGAGAGAAACTTTTGACAAAGATGCAAATCCAATAAAGCAGAGCAATGCACGTTTCATTCGATGGTCAGATGGAAGTATGTCTCTCCATCTTGGATCAGAAATATTTGATGTTTATAAACAGCCATTGCAGGTAAGGGCAAACAAAACATATCAGTCATGTAACAAAAGTCAGTGAGCAAAGTCACTTTTATAAAGATAGAATCAGAAAATTCAATGAAAATTTCAATGCCATAGCTGGGATTTAAACCATGGATCTTTGGCTTTCCATTCCTATAATCAACTGAAATATATTTGGTCGTAGATTTCCAGAACACGAATGGCTTCATATTTATACTCATGGATCATTGATATCAAACTGAGATGGAGCAGGGACTGGAGTCACGTGTCACCTCTTTTCTTATTACAAATCTTTAAGTTATGGAACTACAAACTTTGATGGAGAAATTGAAGCAATTCGAATGGTCCTACAAAATCTTTTGTACAGAATTTCACATTTTCAGCAAGCAGTTATTCTCTCAGATTCCAGGGCAGCAATTATAGCAATTACTTCCAAGTTGTCACCAAAAAACCAAACAATTATAGTGTGTTGGAAAATCCTTACCCATCTAACAGCACTTCAAAAACACATATGGCCGAGTGCATCAACCTCGGTAAATATGAGCTGTTACGTTACAGCGGTTAAACTATTACCGTGGTAAAGTGATAAAAGCTGTGCACCATTGCTAATCCATGGTTTGAATACCGCGGTTTCGTAGCGCCTGGTTTTCTGGCTATTTTTCTCCTTCGAAGCAATTCCGGTAGTATTCAGAAGGCAGTGATTACTTTCGACATTCACTTGTTTGTTGTGTTTGTTAGTGAGTGGTGTCCATTTGTGGTGTCCATAACCTAAGTTTTACTGACATTTCGTTTGCGCGATGGACCAAAATAAGAAAATAGACGATAAGTGCACAAAACGCTCTAAAGTGCCGAATTTTAGAGCTTTCAGCTAAGAATTCTGAGAATTCAGTTTTATTGAATTTAGTGGATAAATAAGTCCATAATAGAGAATAAAAAGAGGATGGTGCTACCATTAAAGACAAAGAGAATGGTTGGCAAAAGATCCGTCACGAGTTTAGCTGTGTGCCTGGTAAATTAATGCATACAACATTTATAATTTGTATGTTTTATTATCATTCTACTGTATGCATTCATCTTATTATTTTTTTAATGCGCAGGTACCACAAAAACGACACACACAAACTTAAAAACTGTATACGAAAATTTGAAAAGAAAGGCGAGTAGAGCTTCAGCCAACGAGAAGGTAGAAACATACAAGACTGGGGGTGGATCTAAAGCATTGCCAAAACTGGAAGGATTTAGATAAAAGGGTGCTTGCGATGATCACGGAAAAAAATGTATATGTTGCTAGCCCTCACGACTCAGATGCAGTTTTATGCACTGAGGTGATAACAAGGCAATGGCATCTGAAACTCTGTGTATTATGTGACATGCCGTAGTTCTATCTCTGTCACTCATGTCACCAATTACCCCTTGAAATGTTCCTAAACCAAACTAAAACTAAACCCCGGCACAACAGCCCATGAAGGGCCAAGGCCTACCACCCAGCCGCTGCGTCCCCCACCTCTGCCCAATATAGGCATCATTGGTGGGGTGCAGTACTGGAGAGTGGGACGAGGTCAGTATCCCGAGCCTTCCTGGCCAGTTATGCGGTCTTCTCAACCTGGGACCGGTATTTCTACATCAAGTAGCTCTTCAATTGGTCCCTCTGGGACCTAACGAGACTGAGTTCACCCCATGCCAGACCTCCCAGAGGGGGAAAAATCCCCATGCTGATACCGGGGATCGAACCTGGGTCCTTTGCGCCAGAGGCAAGGATGCTACCAACTGCGCTACAGAGGCAGTCCTTGAAATGTTCCAGTCGCATAAAATCGCAGTGCTGCAAGAAGGCGACTTCTAGGTGATATTGGATAGTTCCTTGCTGTAGGAAACTAGAGTTGTTGCCCAATTTCATCTAAAATTGAAGTTACCGTTTCTTTTTTCAAACGGAATCTTGTCCAAAATGAAACGTCATTCAGTTCTTCAAACAGATCCCTTCGGTCTTCTTCTTCTTCTTCTTCTTCTTCTTCTTCTTCTTCTTCTTCTTCTTCTTCTTCTTCCTCTTCTTCCTCTTCTTCCTCTTCTTCCTCTTCTTCCTCTTCTTCCTCTTCTTCCTCTTCTTCCTCTTCTTCCTCTTCTTCCTCTTCTTCCTCTTCCTCTTCCTCTTCCTCTTCCTCTTCCTCTTCCTCTTCCTCTTCCTCTTCCTCTTCCTCTTCTTCTTCTTCTTCTTCTTCTTCTTCTTCTTCTTCTTCTTCCTCTTCCTCTTCCTCTTCCTCTTCCTCTTCCTCTTCCTCTTCCTCTTCCTCTTCCTCTTCCTCTTCCTCTTCCTCTTCCTCTTCCTCTTCATCTTCATCTTCATCTTCTTCTTCTTCTTCTTCTTCTTCTTCTTCTTCTTCGAATTCTCTCCATTGTTCCTGGTAGTTGGTTGAAAGAGGTTGTGACAGTGTTGAACAAATTTACCGCAGTAGTCAGCTGGACACCAAGTTTCTCAAGTTGCGTCATTATCTCTGAAAGTGTCTTGAAGTGTGCACCTATGTACAAAAGTTCACTTTCAATATTTATGTCATCTGCTGCCAATATTGCTGAATTAATGCAGGCCGCATCTTCTGGATTCAGCAAATGAAGCGCCTAAGAACAAGCACATAAAGAATTAATTATGAAGAAAATAAGGATGATTCTAGGCTTGTCCTTTAGTATTAATCTCAAAATTTTTCTGTTAAAATAGAAAAATAACAAAAATAAATTGTTTTTATTTTTAAAAAGTTAATTGTAAGCTGAATACAGTGAGCCCATAAAATACCCTATTATTTAGTCTATTTATAAAATTTATCTGTTTATTAGGTTAAGAGTAGTGAACTTTTTTTAGTAGGCAGATTGTAGCCCTACATCTTAATTTCATGTCAAATCATTATTTTTATCTGTTAATCTGTGATCCTATGTAAATAAAATATCTCTGCATCAATGAAGTGGAAATATTTAAATTTAATTTAGATAACTCAGAATACCATCTTTCTTAATATCTTCAATGTACTAACAGTAGTAAAGAGCAGCAGTGATCCAGGTTCCCCATCTAGTTAATATAGGCTCAGGTGGTAGGGGAATTTCTGGTAGTTCTCCAAATAGTGCAGTCCTTGCCAGAGCCTTTACAAACACTTTAACTGAAGAAATTAAATTGTTAGTCTTAGGATGTTGTGAATGAACCTCTTTAGTGGCACGATGTAGGCTATGGACAACACAAGTAATGAGAGTCATTTTGGGGTAAAAATCTTGGAAGTGTCCCCGCCACTTTTAGCATTTGGCCACAGTAAGCCTAAAAATGGAAGAAAAATGTATTCACAAGTCATTCTCTAATATATATGTCTACATTTGTTTGGACATTTTCATAATAATACTTGCACAATGCACTTCTCACTGTCCTTGTAATGGTTGCATCATTGGTCTTTTCTAAGACAGTGCAGATAATCAGATGTGGGTTTCCAGCATCAATGGAATCCATTTTCCCGACAACTACATTAGCAACATATTTTCCACACGAGTCTAGTTTTATCCACCGAAACCCAAATAAGTGGGTCTCCTATGTTCTTCCTAATTTCTTGGAGGACCTGCAAAAATGTTATTGTTTTACTATTTATTAAAAAATTTATTTTAAAATACACATATTACAGAAATGTTTTAAACAGTTAACTTTAATTAACATCATTAAATGACGAAACTTACTTTTTCATACAGTGGACCCAAATAATTTTTCCTCAATGTGAACTTGCTGGGAATTTGTCTTTTAGTGTATTTCTGCAAAAATCCGCAAAACACAGGATTATCCAGTTTCCTCCATGGTATATATTAGTTGCTACTAGGGCTTCATACAGGTTCACACCAAACATATCATTTTCATTTTCCTTCGGGTTTAAATTCAGCAAAGGTTGAAAATTAATTTTCATTGCATTTTTTATGGGAGATGCAGTCTGCAAATGCCGATCCACTAGGATTTTTTTTTTTTGTGCAGCTTGCCTATTAAACTATTGTTGAACTTTAAGAGCTAAATAGATAACACAATGTGACTTTGTCAATAAATGCATTTTTAGTATCTATCGGCAACGACTTTCTCTACCTTCTACCAATTTAAGGGTACTATACCATTCGCACCATTCAAAAAATAGATCCCTTTCTATCTGGTAAATCCCAAGCAGTTCAAACAAACAAATGGATAATGTTACGAAAAGGTCCTTGGGCATACATTGTGTATTTAAAGAGCTCTACATTTTAGCTTTCAAAAATATCTTCATTTACCATTTACCAGATATAAAAAATTAAAATAAAACCTAATACTAAAACAGTTAATGCAATGAAAAAAACACCCACACAATGTAAACGTTTTTTAACGAGATATACTTTTTCCATCGGTGGTATTTTTTCCTACCATTTGTCGTTTTCAAGTTTATGCATGGATTTTTTTGTGACTAATCCCAGAAAATTTAGGGCATGCATAATGTTTGCCATCTTAATTCTTTATCATAATTTGATCAAAATCGTTAGAGGCGTTTTCAAGTAAACTACCACATTTTTTAGTTGTAAAACAAATTTTTGGTGTAGGGAATTTTGTTAGAATGACAATCTTCCATGATACCAAAGTTAATACTGTAAATATGATTTGATATTTCTGTGACTTTTCGTTTTTGAGTTACGGTGTAACATAGGTGTATGAACATTTCTAGATTACTTGTTTCGGAATTAGGGAACCTTAAGATGTATATATCTACTAAAATCTTCATATAGAATTTTGGACGAATGCTATACTTTCTATTCATACACACCTTAGGGTTTGGGGTAGAGAAAGTGTGTACATTTGTGAATAAATCTTTTTCAACAGTGTAAAAGCTTACCTCCTTTGAACAAGCCTGACAAAATATACATTTTCCATCAAATATCAAAGTCTTCTCTCCTTCAACCCTGGCTTTCAGAAGCAGAGTGCTAGGACTTTTGTCTTGGGCATCTCGACACAACTCACCAGCCTCCATGGATGTAATACACTAACTGAATAAAAGCTTGGAAAGCTACTCGTAGTCACTTTAAATCGACTCGATTTTTTAAATGGAATGCTGTCGACATGCGATAGTGACAGATAATAGTGTACATGTATTCTTAACGATGCAGTTGGTGTTCATTGTAGACATTGCCGGCTTAGAGTGTGTTGTTACACTATCGCAGTTTAATATTTTGCCGCATAAAATATTTATTTCCGCATTAAGTCTGTAAAATATGCAAATATATGCTCTAAAAGTATAAATATGCCATCATGCTACAGATCAAAAATGTGGACAGCAAAATTCTGCACACTAATTCCAAACAATGAGAAATTCTTTGAGAGGTAGAACTGGAACTTAAAAATTCAATGCCACAGCTGGGATTTGAACCACAGACCTTCCGCCTACCAGGCAGCTGCTCTAACCATTGAGCTACTGTGACAATCTGCCAGAATGGCATAGAATTCTCAAACCAGTTCGTATTTCTCCTGGTAAACCACAAAGGCAGTCTCACATCAGAGACAACTACCCCAATGGTGACTTACTATTGTAAGTACTTTATGTCCCAGGATTAAATAACCTTCAGATGGTAATTATTATTTATTCATGCCAACAGTAAGTTTGTTGGCATAAATAAATAATAATGAGAAATTTGTTTATCCTTTGCATACAGTCAAGTCCAAGAAGAAAAACATGCAAATATACAAAATCTGTGCCCTACTTATTGCATATTTCCTTGTAGATGCAAGGCGAATATGGGAATACAGTAGTCTTTGAATGATAGTCAAATCTTTTAAAGCCGGTCGCTATATGAATGCTTTGAAACTACATTCTCTTTGCACGGCTAAGATGTGAAAAAATAAATAATCTTCCATTCAAGGAATGTGTAAGTATTGCAAAACTCACACGAATTACAAGGAATATCTCTGAAATGGTTCACTCTGCATAAATTGTTTTAACAAGATCTACATTTTTTGTATAATAAGATTTGGTCTATCTCTTACAGTTTATCAGTTATGCAGAAGTCATCAAGAGTAACCAGGACTGCATTGGCTATGGACAAAAAATTCAAAATATACATTTCATTTGCATTAAAAATATCTTAAATACTTAAATATATAGCATTTTAATCAATATCGTTTGAGCCATTTTTGAGAAAATAAAAATTATTGAAAAATTTTCCATGCAAAGAGTAGTTTAGGGTGGAGGAATTTTCTTGAGAATCTTCGTATTGTATCCTTGACAGATATTAAACTTAAATACCAACTGTGGTTTTTAACCGACTTTTTGTTTTTGAGTTATGCTGTTAACTTTTTTTTTTTTTTTTTTTTTTTTATTTCCCTTTCTATTCAGAGGGCTTTAAAACATATTTTTGGTGAAATATTGACATCAAATTTTTGGGTCAAATACAATACTTTCCCTACGAGAAAGTAAAAATGGCTGAAGTAAAACATCATCTGCTTTCCCATTGCTGGACTGGTAAACCTGTTAATTGTGAATGCTTACATTTTAACATATTTTTCACTGTCATTCTGGTTGACATTTCAAATTTATTGTAAATCAGCCTCAACCTTTAGGATCTAAGGTTACGGGTTCAAATCCTGCCCGGGCTGATGGTTTTTAGGTGTGCTTAGAAACAACAGCTCCATGTCACTAGATTTACTGGCATTTTTGCTCCTGCAGGACGAAATTCCACCACACCGGCAATGCTCATATGATCCTGGCAGTTGACAGATAATTTAACCTTTACAAGGGTCCTTAAACCCTTAAACCCTAATCACTCACTCACTCACTCACTCACTCACTCGCTCACTCACTCACTCACTCACTCACTCACTCACTCACTCACTCACTTTATGAGAAAATCAACTAAAATGGAGGAATTAATCACCTTAATGCATATGCATAAGTTTTAAGCATTAGTTCCGGCACAAGCAACTCATACTGTGTGTTCATCAGAGGTGCCCTGCTGCCCACTATGCTGTTCATTATCAGATGTAGGCATTGTATTCAGGAACTTGCAGTGGTGGTACATTCCATTTGTGTTATTTGTTTCATATAACTTAAGCAAACACACACCACACACATGCTTGGACAATTTTAGTGCTTTTGCACACTTTTATTTCATATGTAACACATGTATTTGAAGCACCAATTCTACATGATAACTAAAAATAAATGGTGATATTAAACTCTGTTAAAGTGAATTGTACTCTTCTTCTATTGGTATTGTTATTGTATTTAAAATGAAATAAATGGTAGTAGATTACAGAAATCATTCTGACAATTATTCATGTTACATGTCTAATGCTACTTCTGTTAGAGTTTTAGGTCCTTTTCCATTGAACTAGTTCCTTAGTGTTAGGAATTATTATCTGCACCATACATAATCTCAGAAAACGTTGCTATATCTTCGCCGGTCTTACTTTAAACTGCAATGTAAACAAAGTGCAAAATTGTATTCCTCCGCAGGCCCATACGATTGACAGACATATGGCATGACTTTACATGTGCATCATCATCATGTGAGTAGCATCTAGGGTTTTGAATTCTGCGTTGCATGGGAGCACAGCTGCCATAAAAAGAAGAAAACAGAGCACATATTCTCACTCTTGCGTAATTTAAAGAATAAAATGTATCATGCAGTGGGTGTTTAAATGACTAAACCCTCGTCAATAAAACATAACTGGCAGTTATGATTTGGGAATTGTTTTAAGCAACATTAAATAAGCAAAATAAACTGTTGAATTGCTATGCTTACATTTCACAAAGTCTGGAAGTAATCATTATCATGCAAATATGAAATATTTTGCGTCACCTGAAACTGTAAAATTACAAAAATATGAGTATATGCCATGTGGTGGAAGAAAAGGAAGCAGTTTGGAAATCAGATGACATATTTAATGACTTCTACTTTTCTGGTGTTGCAAGCTTTAATGCGTCCTGAAATAAGCCGCTGACTTAACTTTGGGAGTGGTGGGTAACTAAGTATATTTACGATACGTCTCTGTTTAAGCTTCGCTTGTTATTACTATCCTCTGTTTGACTTACTGACGGTGGATAATGCCACAACTTTATGGTAGATCCCAAGTAAACAAAGCTGTAGTTTATATGTTCTGTTGTTTATGTCAACATAACCTTTCACACACTGATTCTATTGGATTCAAAACACAGTAATAAGACAGGAGTCTCAGCACTGAGGCCAGCCTGTTCAATAACAGAATCAGCAACAAATTTACCATACTTTTTGTTTATATTTGCTACACTTGAAATATCAGTTCATCTTTCGCCAGTCTGTTGTGTATGCGATCCCTTTGGTATCATCCATTGGATAGTATCCTTTTACAGCTTCTGTTTGGTGGGAGCATGGTCTAATCTTACACTATGGTAGGTTAGGTATTTCTGACAACACTTTGCAAATACGTTTAAAACCATTCCCTTTTCATCACTTCGTAATGGTTTTCCTTGGGAATGCTTTACATACTCCACAGCAACACCGTTATGAACAAGCTGTATGTGCCACTTTACTTCTTTGGCTGCATGCACATGCATTTCATATCACAGTAACAATGAATATGCATATTAACATGTTTCATTTATTCTACTAAATATAAGATTTTCGAACTGTTTCTGTAAATAATTCTTGTAGGTTATTTCAAATTTAATGCTGTTTTGCATGTTAGTTAACAGACTATATTTTCATTAGTTTCTGTTGACATGGAAGTTGTGCAGTTTGATTATCCAGTGAAGAGTTATTCAAACATGTGCTGTTGTTTATGTTGCAGTTTAAAGTAAGGCTGGCAAAGGTAAAATTATGATCAGACAAATTACTTCTGTAGCAGGATTTGTTCATTTTCATTCTTGAAAATAACTGCATATATAGCTAGAGCCGAATGTGCAAAGTATGTGAGAAGCGTGGAGATGAAGCTGAGGAAAGCTAACACATGGAAAATGCAAATAAAACTTGCACAGCCCATTCCCGTTTTTGCATTTAACCCTGTTTCACTATCAAACTGCAGGTCAGTAATTTCCAGCTGAAGCTTAGGAACACTGTGAACATCCACAGTGAAGTGGAACTATAAAAATCTTGAAACCAGATTCCATGCTTTCCAGGTCTTGAAACAATGAATTCTGTTGTTTGGGGGAACATAATGGTAGGTGCCATTGCCATTAAAACACAATATTTGACCTTCCCGCTTGTTTGGTGTAACAGGATGGTATGCGATGGATACTATTTTATGGTGTTCAATATTTTGAGTGCAGAATTGAGGTGAAAATAAAACTATTCTGATTTGTAGGTTCATGGGAATTATATTTTGTTCTCTATTTGAAAACTGCATTTTGGCACTTACCATTATGTTCCCCCGAGTAGCTCAATTAAATTCTTCTTGAAGTTATCTTCCTTCCATAGAAGTTTGAAAACAGTGTTGTTGTAATTAATTTAATTTAAAAGGTGAGTTAATTAATAACACTGAACAACACTTACAACATATTTTTGTTGAATGTCGACATTCCTCAGAGACATTTTCAGTAAGTTCATTGAACCGCCACCGGAAGAAACACCAGAAGAAGCATCACCATCTGCACCATGAAACACCATGGAAACCCAGTTATTGTCCGGTTGATAATGGAGGAAAGTTAACCTTCGAAACGCCTCCCGGAAAAATATGTTGTAAGTGTTGTTCAGTGTTATTAATTAACTCACCTTTTAAATTAAATCTTCTTGAAGTTCTTTCAAAACATGTCCATAATCTTTAGTATTGAACTGACTTTTGCATAGTGATAATTTAGTTGTAATTGCCTTAACTATGTCATACATCTGCAGGATGATTTGCACTTTACATTGCAGACATTTATTCAGTATGTTTGTGTTCTGTGATATCTGACAGGAAGACTAGATCACACACTTATTTTTCGCTACTAAGCTCTGAAACCTGTCTTCTTTTTTTGTTCATAAAATAAGTTATTTCATCCTTTGCTTCAAAAAATCTAAAGAAGTTTCCTACAACTCAACCAATGTACTTCACTATAATAGGGTAGATTAATAACATTCAACTTAACACTCTTCGCATACAGGCTGTGCTGGTACAAAATGCAATGAACATATTTGACATCATGGGTTTTAACACTCTCCGTCTTTAATAAACTTTGGGAGTCAGTTTATTAACTCTTCACTTACATTTTAATTTTTGAGGGACTAGTTTCAGGAGCCATTGCTTCCATTTTCAACCTCAAAGGTCTAACTGTTGCTGGTTTTAATCTCCTGCAGCTTTCTCTTTGGCAGTGGAACAATGAACCTCTTCACAAAGTTGTTGACTGGCAGAATTTCAAAATGTATTAGTTGGTATTTGTGCTTCCATACTAAGATGTTCTCCCACATGGTTGTGGGTGCTTCTTGTTTACCTGACTACCCTCCCCTTATGTAAGACTTATACTCCCTAGGACTTAAAAGCCAGTGGCTAGAGTTAGATCAAGGCCATCTTTATCTATACAGACCTGTATGCGGAAAGAGATTACGTTAATGATGTCATCACGGGGGGCTCGTGTTTTGCTTGTTTAATATGGGAATTTTACATATCAGTGCGTGGCTGGAACACTAAGAAGTTGCTTGTGCCTTACAACATGTCAGTAAACAATTAAGTGAGCAAAAAATCGAATTAAAAAGTGGTGTAGTTTTTAATACAAAATGCCTAGGAAGTGTTGTGTGCCAGGTTGTGCCTCAAACTATAAAACAGGTGTAGAAAAGTAGGTTACAGTGTTTTCGTTTCCAAAGGATCCACACAGGAGAGAGCAGTGGGTACATGCTATTCACAGGGATATTTATGAACCAGGTGTGATGTATTAAACATTTTTCTGAGCAGCACATAGTGAAGGAATTTACTGCTATGCGAAATGATGGAAGCATTTTGTAGCACCCAGAACAACTCCTAAACTTACTGAAAATCCATAGAATTTTGTAAATGACTCGAAGATGACAAAATTGTTGATTTTCAGAGCTTTAAAAATAGAATTAGTGACATGAAATTAGAGGGATTCACTGTCATCATAAAAGAAAAGATGTAATTTTTGTGAAAATTGATACTGAAGAAATTCCTAAAATTGTAGCAGCATTAAAAATTAATTCCAATTTTATTATTTAGGCTCAATAGGGTAAAATCGTAATACCCAATAGTAAATTTAAATGGATTCTCGGTAAACAAATTATATTGGATAAATGGTCTAAATTTGATGCTCTTTTGGTTCACAATAGCAAGCGAACAAGATGAACATAAACTACTTCAGGCCACCAACATTTTAAAGGAATGTTGGGAGGACATGAATGAAGATTCCACAGAATATCTAAAACCTAAATTCCTAGAAGAGCAGGTAAAATTGGTCAGTCAGAAGTAAATTAAATATACGCCCATACCCTGTTATGGACATGCTCAATTTATTTTTCTCACCCAGCATCTTACAGAGTTACGTGATTCCAATGCTCTTTCTTTACCCCATCCTGATTACTTCAGACAACTTTCTCAACCCCTCAGTCCTGACAGAAACTCTTGCATTTAAAATATTTATCAGAGAAGGTGAAAATGCTTGGTGATCACGAAAAAGTAGTAAATTTGTTGAGACATATGAACAAAAATTTCTTAAAGTAGAAAACCAGAGAAACTTAATGCTACATTTAGGTGCTGAGACATGTGACAATAATATCGGTGCTGACTGTAATGCTAGTGATTGCAAGTTACCTGTCTGCTATTTTGACGAGGAAAATAATATAAGTAATAACCAACATCCTCTTGAAAAACTACTGCATTATTAAACAAGACAGTTTGGTATTATCTAAAGGCAAAAAAGAAAGAAACTGGAGATATATTTGCATTGCTAACGTAAGAAGCATGCTCTGCCATTAACAACTATGCAAAGCATGTTTTCTACTAACATACTAACACACACTAACTTTTAATACGAAATGTGAAAATATAAATGAATGCACGCTTCTTCCAACACAGAAATGCTGTAAAACAATTGTTTATTCCGTATGAATTGCTTGGAACGTCGGCCTCGCATTGTGACGTCACGAATCACATATCCAGGCCTGTTACTTAGAGATGGCCTTGGTTAGATGCCTGTCAGGGAGCAGACAAACCTATGGACTGGACAGAGTGAAGACCTGGAGGTGGGGGTTGTGAGTGCCAAGATGATAAATATAGGGTAGTTAAATTATATTTGAACCCACTCTCATGGCCTCTATCTACTGCACGAGACAGCTGGCAGTTGCCGAGGAATTTATGCTGGCAAAGGTGGACTAAAATGCTTACCTTATAGATGCTGGAAATGTTGACTTTCTCTCAAAGAGGCAGCATATCTTGCGTAAATATTCTCGCTCACTCTCTGATGCTCAGCAGCAGGAGTTCTTGTGGTTTCTTGCACAATGTTTTCTCGAAGTTCCTGTAGTGTGAGAGGATGGGAATTTATGCTGGCAGAGGTGGACTAAAATCCTTACCTTATAGATGCTGGAAATGTTGACCTTCTGCTCTCAAAGAGGCAGCATATCTTGCATAAATATTCTCACTCACTCTCTGAAGCTCAGCAGCAGGAATTCTTGTGGTTTCTTGCACAATGTTTTCTCTAAGTTCCTGTAGTGTGAGAGGATGGGAATGATATACATTGTCTTTTAAAGAACCCCATAAATAAAGTCGCAACTCATTAGGTCAGTAGTATGAAGGGGCCCACAAATCAACACTAACTATTCTGTCATCAAACACCTCTCTTGCTGCATTTAATGATATGGCAGCCAAATGTGCTGTTGCAGAATCTTGCTGGAACCAACCATATGATTTCTCTTATGTCAAGTGAGAAAAATGGCCGCAGAATTAACCTTTGATATCGCTCTGCATTTATTGTTACATCAAAGAATATGGGCCCTATTATTGTTCTTCTAGTACTTATCGCACACCACACTCCAATTTTCAGATCATAATTAGACATTTCATCCAGTAGCACAGGTTTTTCTACAGCCCAGTAGCAACTGTTGTGAGTATTCACATGTCCAGTTAGATAAAAACAAGATTTATCAGTGAAACACAAAAGCTGTGGGTCAATGAAACCCCTTTCTATAGATTGGAAAAACCAGTTACAGTAATTCACACATTTAGCGGGATCATTTGACTTTAACGCTTGTACTTGTGTGTAGCGATAGGGCTTCAGTTTCAACAAACGTGTAGCATTTCTTGCAGAAGATCGAGATACACCTGTTCGCTGTGCTAGTGTTTTCAGCAATTTTTTAGGCAAACGCTCCAAAGTGGCACCAATGTCATCCAGTTTATTTTCAGTTAACACTTACCTTTTCTTTGAATGTTTCTTGTCCAATACTGAACCTGAAGCTTCAAATTCATTTATGACCACATGTACGGTTGTCCTTGCAGGCGGTACAGGTTTCGGAAACTTTTCAACAAACTCCTTGCGCACATGGCAAGCAGATGCACACTTGAAGTAAATTTCATAAATAAACACGCGTTCTTCCACAGATAAGTGACACACCATGTTTACTGCATGACAGGGACACCTGACTCACAGTGAATGACTGCACCTGATGCAGCAATATCAATAAGAGTTGGCGCCAGCACACTTTCGAGCAGGAATTGCCAGTCCAAAGTCCTGGCAGCCAGCGCAGGTGTAGCGAAGGAGAGAGAGGCTGCAAATGGGTTCGAACTACCCTATATAACTCACTAATAAAACTGCTAAATTCAAAAATAAAAGATGAAATTCTATCAGTCAATAGATTTACCATATACCAAATAACTTTTCACAATCCTCGCTGTTTTACATAGGAGAAACCTAAAAACTAGAACCAAAGAACATTTCAGAATTAAATTAAAGCAAGAAGACAAGTCAGCTGTGACATTTCACTTTTGGAATGAAAAGTATAATTTAGACCCAAATCCGAAACTAATAAAAAGCATAGCAGGCCACAACAAACTCACAAGCATCTTAATATGGAAGCACAAAGACCAACTGATAAACTTTGAAATACTGTTTGTTGACAAATTTAGTAAAGAAGTTTGTTGTTCCACCATCAAAGAGAAGGCTGCAGGCAACTACAACCAGTAATGGCAGTTGGACCTTCATGGTTGAAAATGGAAGCAGTGCCTACTGAAACTAATCCCTTAAAAATTAAAATGTAAGTGGTGTAGTGTTAAAAAGCCAACTCCCAAAATTTATCGTCATTTAGATGTCACTCTTACTAAATTCCTCCAAACAGCAGTTAATGTTTTCATCTTGTTTATAATACATCCCTTAAGTCCAGTCCTATGGTGAATCATCGATGGTGCATCATCTGTTGCTACTGACATTAACTTATTTCAGGAAAGTTCAGCTTTATCTACAGCCATCTCAATATGTCAATATATAACCATACCAAGTGTTCTTAATTGCAATGAGATTTAGCATTTCTTCCTTTATTTCAAGGTTACGATCTACACCTCTAACAAAAATTACTGATTAGGCTGTATTGCCAATCTCGGTCTTCGATCCAGTGCCAAAGAATAGCATGTAAAAGTGCTATAAATATTCGCCATTGTTCCTGAACATCATTTAAAAGGTTGTCTATGTGTCGCATTACTGTGGACGATGATAAGCTAATGTACTTGAATGCTTCAGTTTTTTGTGGTCTTCCATAATCTTGGGCTTCCATAACCTTACTCTCTTTTACAAATTCTCAGTCTTTAAAAGTCCTTAACTGCCTTGCAAATAAAAACATATCTTTCCAAACAGACGTAAAATTGGCAGGAGATGATGACCATCCAGTTGTATCAAGTTATGATAGTCATTACGTTTTTCTTGTAACTTGTAATTATACCAATGGGTGCTCTGAAGTATACTAACTGTCCCGTTGTACTGTGCACTAAGCAGACTGTGTTGTTGAAGAAAGGAGGGAGGGAAAATGCCTGCTTCCCTGCCCCCTGCCCACTTCCTGCTTCAATGTTTTTGACTGCATTAGCTCAAAAGTCCTCATGACCTAACAGAGAATTTTTAAATACAAGAGCACAGATTTAGCAATAACCAAGGTTACCTAAGTGTATGTAAATGAATATTTTTCAAAACTAGTACCATTTTGTTTGTTTCAGGGTGATCATAACCATCTTTTCATTCGCCAAGGTACAGGTTTGCAAGGGCAAGCAGTATTCCGAACTAAGCTGACATTCAGACCACACTCTACTGAATCATTCACCCATCGTAAGATGACACTTTCTCTAGCCGATAGATCACAGAAAACTTCAGGCATTAAGGTGCTGTCACAGGTTGGCTGGGATCCAGAGCAGAACAGAGGACAAATGATCAAGGTGATTATCATGCATATTTTTATTAATTCAGAATCAAGAATATGTTATTAACATTAATCATTTGTAATTGATCGTGTGAAGCAAGGCAATAAATATCGTGAACTGTTAAAAATGAAGTGACCTACCCCACTTATCACTTCATGCCTTAGATTTTACTCAGGCAACTTTCCTCTTTTGCATCTGTGTGTGCAAGCAAGAGAGAGAGAAGAGTAAGTTAAATGTCCTTAATCTGAAGGTTGTATTAGATGGTGAATGAATGAAATGGATTATTTCAATGCTGACCTATTGAATTTGAGCCAACACCCTCAACATAGAGGTGAATGTGGATGTCTTCTTCAGCTCGTTGATTGTTAGAAGATATGGTACAGTTCTTGGTGCTTGTTTGAATGATCTTTGGTGGAATTTTAATGAATTTCAGTTAGATTTTGTGTATATATTAGAATATAATATACAGGTGTCCCAAAAAACAGACAACGCTTAGTATTGTAGAATGAAGTATCTTCCGGGCTGTTATGCCGTGGTCTGCTGGAGATCTGTCTTCCAGACGTTTCGGGAAGACAGATCTCCAGCAGACCACGGCATAACAGCCCGGAAGATACTTCATTCTACAATTTAGACACCGGCCATGAAAGCCTACGTAGCTTTATAACGCTTAGTATGTTGTGCGGGACGGCAAACTGATCAGTTTTCAAGTAGGAATACCAGTCCCGAAATTCATGATTTGGACACTGTAGTGCATCCATGTATGAGATGGATGTACATTCATATTTTGTCAATAAAGACAACATCGAGCTGTCTATGTTACAAATGGACTTCGAACTGTGCATCTCCTATGTAATTGTAGGCCCCAGGGGCCTACTACACTAGGTACAGGTTAGGCGCACCCGGGTTCCCGAGCAGGTCACCACCATTTCACCCCTTCCATGTACATCAACTGCCACGTCCAGCAGCTTATATTGCTACTTATTATTAACCTCTTCCTCTTCTAGGTTTATTTTGATTATTAGTCTGTGAGGTCTTAGGTTTAGAACTCCTGTCTCACCAGCAGGGATCTTTCCTGTCTCTGTGGTCCTGTCCCATGGTTTCAGCACAGCCCCCAACTTGTGTGCTCTTTGGAGGTCTCATGCACGAAGGTTGGTCAGACCCTTCCCACTGCCCCCATGTGTAGCCTTAGGTGCGGAGCCCATCCACACCGTCATGTACACCCACGTAGCTCTCTGCGGGGCCAGCCTGTGTTAATTCCCTGCTGTCGGGTTAGTATCACTGGCCAGACGTGTTACCACTGACGGAACCCTGATGTAACCAACCACAAGTCCCCTGAATCCATGCTGACTCCGTTGAGGCAGCATGGCTTAAAGTGGGGAGCCTCAGGCTGTTATTCCTGTGGTAGGGGCATAAAGCTAGGGTGTGCATGGTGAATAGTTTACCCATGTGGACAAGCAGTGGAGATCGGAGGGTGGTCCATCTGACGTACGCTTTGAGATCAGTCCTGGAGGGGTCTCCATGGTGGCACAGATTGTGGAGATTTGGTTTCTTTTTATCTCTGACCCCGGATGGCAGGCTGACTCTGAAGGTTCTGGATGGGGGTCCAGTCAATCATGTATCTATGCAAAACCCCTTTCTTGGAGGCTTCTTTTAGTTGTGACCTTAGCTTGTGACAGGAAAGCGATCAAGGACATCAGCCCATTTGATATTAAACGTAAAATAGACCAGATATATGGACCAGTTAAAAACGCTACACGACTTCGAGACAGTACGCTGCTGATTGAGACAAACACCGCAGACCAATCCCAGAAACTGTTGAAGGCATCTTATTGGGCTCCTACCCCATCCGGGTAGCCCCACGCAAATCCTTAAACTCATGTAGGGGAGTAGTTACTACGTCCAGCCTGGATGGTCTGTCAGTGGAGGAGATTGTCACCTGCCTCTCCGACCAAAGAGTCATTTAGGCGTACTGTCTCTGGAAAACAGGATGGAAAAGAGGTTGCCTTAAAAACTGTTTCTCAGGTTCAAAGGAACTCTTTTACCAGAGTATATCTTCTGTGGATACAAGCTCTTCTGTGGATACGAGTGTGCCACAGTTCGCCCATGTGTCCCGAACCTGATGCGCTGTTTTCAGTGCCAGAGATTTGGGCATACTAGGATCTCATGCATCCATCCTGACCTTTGTGAACTTTGTGGCTTGGCAGCACATAAAGACATGGCTTGTACTCGGAACCTGCACTGTGTAAACTGTAGAGGGAATCATCCATCTAGTTCCTGGCAGTGTTTGCAGTTTTCCGATGAGAAGCGAATACAGGAGTTGCGCATTAAGGAATGACTAACTTTCCCGGAAGCACGGCGGCACTTTGAGCAGCTTAAACCAGCTAACACTGTCGGTTTCTCGCATCAGCCACACATTGCCCTCCTTAGTGAAAATAGAGCTGGTTCGCATAGCGTAACCAGAAGGTTAGGAGCTTGGAGACGAGCTTGACCGAAGCCCAGCTTGCCCCCTAGCGGAGTCATGGATGGTTTAGAAGGAGTCATTTGTGATTGTTGTCAGGAATCAGGGTGCTATGTTGCTTGGCGTGTATATGCTGCGTCTGTTTGTGCGCCTCAGAAGTTTGGGAGCGTGTCGATACCCTGCATGCTGGATCCCTGAAACAATCTAAATATACATGTACATGCACTAAGAAAAAGAAGAAAGTGCGTACAATTAGTCTCTTAGATTAATGGTAATTTGCGCGCTAGTGGCGTCGTCAGTCTACAGTAAATTATAATTGTTATGCTCCACCATACGGCGTCGTCTGCAATTCATACTTAAGAGTGTTGATATACCATTCGGCATCGTCAATTAGGTTAATGCATGTCCGTTGTATCGCCTGTTCGTCTGGAGTGCACACTTGGCGGGCAGTCTGCCTGAAATGCAGGTGCGGGCCAGTGCCACTCCCGAGGGGGCCCTCATCCCCCTGGGTCCACCTTATAAATAAGGACTTGAGGGTTATCTGACAAGAGAAAGTGTGTGTAGGTATGAATGTGTGTGTGTGTGTGAGAGAGAGTGATGCACAGTTCACATGTGAATAACATCGGGGTAATTTACTAGATTGTCCAGATATTGTTGCATGTCAACATCTGGCTCCCTGAGACCAATAGTTCTCTGGAATAGAGATAGTGGCCTTGCATGTTTGTTGTGCGTTAAATCATAATTTTCCTAGGTTTCGAATTAATTCGTTGTAGTTTTTGTTTTTCTTATCAAGTAAGTTACAGGTGAGCCTTTTTATGAATTGTTCAATGGAATGCACTTTTAGCTCCTCGTGTAATTGGAGCTTTGGAGCTACTTCGGGTAGTCTCGCGATTTTTCGGAGTACTCTATTCTGCATCGTTTGCAGTTTCTTTATGTGTGTTTGCGCTGCATGTCCCCATACGGGTGCAGCGTATGTTAGGATGGGCCGGATTAGAGTTTTATAAAGTGTTGTGCCCATCTCTAACTTCAGAGTACTGTTTGTGTTGATTATTGGGTATAGCTTGTTGAGTTGTGCATTGGCTTTGGCTCTTGCGGTGTCTAAGTGCTGTTTCCACGTAAGGCCCTGGTGCATCGTTACACCTAAGTAGGTGATGGTTTTGCTGTTCCATTGAATTGGCTCTTGTCCAAGCGTTAGTGGCTGAAGGCCGTGTTTACCATGATAGTGCTTAATTCGCTTGGTGAATACAATTGCCTGGCTTTTTCTGGTATTTACCTTTATGCGCCATTTCGTGAGCCATGGCTTTAAATCATTTAAAGCATTTTGTAGCCTGGTGCGTATAATCCTCGGCATGGTTGATTGTGTGACAAGCGCTGTGTCATCCGCATATAGATATCGGTCTACTCTTATCGTCTCTGGTAAATCATTTATGTAAATATTAAAGAGGGTGGGCCCCAATAAACTCCCTTGTGGGACCCCTGCCCTGATTGGCCGTTGCGTTGATGTCTCTGTTTCGACTGCCGTGCGGAACGTTCAGTGTGATAGATAGTCCTTTATTATGGCTATCATAGAGTCCGCAAATTCAAGTGATATGAGCTTTCTGAGTAGACCAGCGTGCCACACGCGATCGAAGGCCCGTTCAATATCCAGGAAGATGGCCCCTGTGGATCGGTTTTCGTTGAATCCTCGCGTTATGGATTCCGTGAGCACCAGTCCCTTGGCCTAGTTCTTACACTGTGCTCTGTTTTAGACAATGACCCATTAGCTGAAAATGCAGTACTGCAGTTTGTTGCCAAAATGGGTTTTGGCAAGTAAGTGTAAGGTGTTTTTTTATCTTTGCAGATATAAAATTTTAGGATGTTTTACTTGTGGTGTTTTTATCTTTTTAACAATTTTACCAGCTTAACTTTTTAGTAACTTACGTTGTTACCTGTTTTAACTTTTAGATCTTTTAACTCATGTTTTAGTGCTTTTAACTTCCATTTTTTTAATTAAGGCTTCCCCGATGATCAGCTGTGTGAGGTTTAAAAACATTGAGCTTTCGGCCATTGTAGACTCCGTGGCCTTCATCAGAATGAAAAATGATGGTTAGCTTTCCACTCCCCATATATATACAATGTTAGGTGGGAGGGAGTTGCGTTGCCCTGGCCAATGAGCAGGTGACGATTTGTGATTGGGCCTGCTGTTTCAGACTATGTTTTTCACCGGCCATGGCGTTTTCTCGAGGGTTAGTACTTGGTCCGGAATCACTGTAGTTGCTGTTGTGGATGTGTTTGATGGCTATTGTCCAAGCAGGGCTTAGTTGAAGTCCGCGGTCCCTGTTGTAATTGTTTGGATGTAGTTTGATTTGGATGGCTTCCTTAATGACCCTATCCCAGTATTTATCAGTATGATCCAGAACTTTGATGTCTTCGAAGCTTATTTTGTGGACATGCTCTATACAGTGCTTGGCCACTGCCGACTTATCTGGTTGTAGGAGCCTGATGTTGCATTGGTGTTCTTTACATCTTTCTTCTATTGTGCATCCTGTTTGGCCTACATACACTTTTCCACATTCGCAAGGAATCCTGTACACTCCTGGGACCTTGAGCTGAAGTGGTTCTTTTACCGGGCTGAGATATTCTTGGATCTTCTTTGGAGGCATGAAGAAAGTCTTGATGTTATACCTTGCGAGTATGTGGGAGATCTTGTTCGACACGGAACTGTAAAAAGGAATGTAGGCTTTATTCGGCCAGCTATCTATCCTTTGAGTGAGGTGTGGGGGGTTGTTGCTATTGTGTTCAACCTTCTTGCGTGCCTTCTTGATGTCGTGATCACTGTATCCGTTTTTTAGCAAGGTGTCTCGCAGGTATTTAAGTTCTTGTTTAATGTGGTCTTCATCCGCAATATCAAAAGCCCAGTGAAACAAAGTGGAAATAACTGTCTTCTTTTGAGTAGGATGGTGGTGACTGGAGGCGTCCAAGTAGCGATTGGTGTGCATGGGTTTCCTGTAAACTGTGTGACCTAGGCTGCTGTCCGACTTCTTGTAGACTAGAACATCTAAGAAGGGAAGCGAGCCATCCTTCTCAACTTCCATGGTAAACTTGATGTTTGCATGTAGGTTGTTAAGGTGGTCTAAGAAGGCGGAAAGTTTTCCTTTTCCATGTGGCCAGATAACAAAGGTATTGTCCACGTATCTGAAGAATGCCTTTGGTTTGTCTGAGGTGGTATCAAGGGCAGTATGTTTGAAGCTCTCCATGAAAAAGTTCGCAATAGTAGGTGACAACAGTGAACCCATGGCTACACCATCCGGCTGTTCGAAGAACTGGCCGTTGTAATTGAAGTATGTGGAGGTGAGCTGAGTGATATCTTCTGGAAATCATACTACCTTCTGGACCGCATCTCTAGAGAACTTCTAACACTGCATCTCGAACTGTTTTCTTCACTTCACAGTTTGGACTATGAATGGATTGATTTGTCATTATCCGCGCAGTACTGGCGACACCAAAGGAAAACCACTAACTGCCATGTTAGTAAGTTCAACAAACTTCACTGCACGCAACAGCATCACACTCAGTTAGACCTGTCCAGGCTGGTTATTAATCTAGCGGAACGGCCATTAGACCTTCCAACTACAGTTTGGGCAAGTGGACTCAACTTAGCCCTGGTACCCAGATCCATACCGACCAAGGATTTCATCAGTGGCACTGAGCAAGCACTAATTAGTCTTCCGGCAGACGTAGCTAAAGAAGTACGCACCGAAGTCAGCCTTACATTAGCAAGAGCCAAGAAACCCAGGGCCAATATTTCATCTGCTTTACTCAGGAGTCTCCGTCTAGGGGATATGTGAATGGCGACCTCAAGGTACCCAAGCTGAGCAGAACATTACTTCCACTTACTGGTGTTTTGCTCCTCACTGTAGCTTTTCTATCTGACCTAACCTTGGTCATCTCTTGTTCTCTTCCAACCCCGATGCTATGGGGGCTCCTGAGGGCTAGGGAGTCTTTATTTTTCCAACCTCTACATATCTCTATAAACTCTTAACCCCTAACATTCTGACCTGTCATGGCATGTAATACAGCCTCTGATTGGTAATCAGAGGATATGGTCGGTGAATTTGTTTTGATAATTCTCCCGGTCAGGTCGGTGAGACCCGTAAACCGACAGGTGTGGTCCTCCAGACATTCTTGGGGTTGTGAGAGAGCGATGTAACCGCTAAAACATAAATATATGGTGCTCTCTAAAAAGCGGTTACTATTACTGCTAAGTCTCTTTAACATTTATGAAATATGACTCGGGGGTAAAATGTTCCGGAGTTAAAATAGTCCCCCATTCGGATCTCCGGGTGGGGACTACTTCTCGAGAACCAAAACATTATATAAATAGGAAATATAACATCAGAATTCTACAGTGGAACGCAGGTGGTCTCACCCAAACAAAAAGAATAGAACTAAATAAAATTGTATTCGACTATAATATAGATATATTTGTCATAGAAGAAGCAAATCTAACAAATGATCAACTTAAATACTTTAATTTGTAACGGTATTAAGAGTAATACCATTGGATAGAAGAAATTATTATAGGCTTGGGAACAGCCAGAAGGGTTATGTCCTGAGAGTGGAACGGTTGGTGTTGACGTAAACAGTGGAGTTGAACTGCAGAGGATGTGGAAAATGGAACCGTCCGAAGTTGTCAATTGCCATTATGCATTTCCAGTAGGATTTGTATTAATATGCGTCGTTCTTGTTCAAATCTGCGGAACAGTCTGCATTTGCCCAGCTCACGTATACAGGCGCTGACTGGAAACCAACTGGCAAGAAAAGAAAAATTAAGGATAACCAAAAGTCACATGTTGGGCAAGAAAATACATCAAGCGATGAACAAGTAGATATAAAAGGGACCGCAAAAAGGATGCTGAAAAAGAGCAATCCATAAAAAACTGTTTCTAAACAAAAAGGCAAGAAGCTTAACCTGTAAAGGAACAGAAAAATACAAACAAGGATGTTACCAAAGTAATTACTGGTAAACAGCAAAAGACAGCAAACTAGGAGCTAAACAGACAAAAGGAAAGTCTAATGAAAGTTAAGGAGAAGAAAGTAAGAACAGCAAGCTGAAAGGAACCAGGGACGTACTCCTGATGGAATTCTAGCAAGATAAGGAATCAAAGAGAATGTAATTCCATTTTCCGTCATGATATAGGAGCATTCAGGGTTTTGTGTTATATAGTGTAGGTCAAGTTTAAATGCTTATTTACTGTAGGTCAAGTTTATTGTAAAAAAAAAAAAAAAAAAATGTCCGTTTTTTTTTTTAAAGTTTGTGTAGTGTCGCACGCCACTCTCTCCTTCTTTAACTATCTGCTACCATTACTTGACTTGACACTTGCTAAGCCTAGCCCCATGCTTTTCCTGCTACCCCACTTGACTTGGCTAAGCGAGAGTGAGTGGACATCTATTTGCGGAATCCTGTTGGGAATGGATCGGTGGGGTATATTGTGGTTACATGTAATACCAAATGCCTTTTCCTTGAATATATTTTGAAAACATAAATAAATACAAGACTTAACACTGACTGTGTTAAGTAACAAGAATATACATAAGAACATTCAAAGTATGGTGAATGATGAAATATATGTATATATTACGAAAATGTAGTAAAAATAAAGTTACATAAAATAGACATAAATGTAAACTACTCTTTGCACTAAGTAATAATTTCTTCCTGACTATTTGACTTCCTGAGCAACACTGGTAGAATGGGCCTGACTCACCAATGTAACTTGGCACCCAAAAGTCATCCCATTTAACCACACACTCAGTTGATTGTGTTAGTCGGAATTATAACTATTGCCGTTTAGGCTACATTAACCGTGATACAAAAGATCACCTACCCTTCTTTAGCATAAAAGCCCTAAAACACTGAACACATACATCTAAATGAAATACAGAACTGTTTGTCTCACCCAAATGTCTGGTGTGCAATGGAATAGGTCCTTCTCCAATTATGTTGAAATGAACATGCACACGGACTGTGGCACATTCTTCCATATCAGCCATGAAGAATATACGCGTCGTTCCTGCTTAATTCCGCGTATGCCCAGTGTATGCCTGAATTAGCATACATCTCGAAGAAATGGTGGTGAATGCCGACGTTGCTTCTCTACGGAGAAAAGTTGCTCACTTGCTTGCCCCCTTTGACAAGCAAGAGCATGAAGCATGACCCTGTTGACTTCGATGCGTGCTGACGTCACTGTTGGTGAACCGCTTAGCTCGATGAAGAACAGCTTGCCGAGTAATGTTAGTAGAATTGAAAATTGCTAAGCCTATCGGCTCATTACAGACGAACATGTAGGAAAGTATGTAAGATACTAATGCTGAGTGCCTCGGCTCAATGAAGACCAAACCATAGTGTGTAAGGCTCATACAATACGCTTGGTCGAAGCTGACTATACTTTGGCTGACGAACACAACTGATGGCAGCGCCTAACAGAGCTCGACTACTCGACGAAGACTGAAGGCAGCGCTGAAGTAACCACGAAGACTGAAGGCAGCGCGCTTCGCGCTGAAGTGAAGCTCCAAGACTGAAGGCAACGCGCTTCACGCTGAAGTGAACCTCGAAGACTGAAGGCAGCGCGCTTCGCGCTGAAGTGAACTAGCGACTGGTCTGGCAGCTGGATTTTATACTGAGTGCGGGGCGTAGCGGGGGCGAGAGGGGTTGCGCTTACCAACCTGACGGCTGTACACCTCTCTAAGGTAAGGCCAGTCGATATCTCGAAGTGACGACCTTCCATGACGTCACAGTAGTCAGGATAAGTTTAATAAGGATTTTAAATGTTTGAATTGTGTATATGATTTGTGGTTTTCTTGTATTGTTAATTTCATGAGATCTGATGTAATGTTAGAAAGGTTTTACTTAGCATACAGATAAAAAGATCAGATAAAAAGGTAAAAGATAAAATGTATATGAATTACTGCCATGGAACTTCCCTTTCAGCCTGAATTCCTTCCTTGCGTGGAACTGGAGAGGGAACTTAACTTACGTCAGATTAAATTTGAGCCTAGAAACACAGTTCCAGAATTAGCAAAAAGTCTTGAAGAAGTTTTGAGCCAGCAGATTGAAATTAAACTTGGAGCAACCTTTGACCAGGTACAAGAGGTGGGATCATGTGAGTTAACTGTTAACTTATTATCTGAGATATTACAAGAATTAGATTCATCGGAAATCACACCAAGTCAACGTTGTAGATTGCTTGGGCGATTTAAATATTGGGGATTTAGATTAAAAGAAAATGAGAGATTAGCAGAGAGTAAATTTCAAGAACAGTTTAATAAATTATATGTGTGTTTGTCGACTTTGGTTTCGCAATTAGAAATGCCAGGAGCCATGAACCTTGTAAGTAAAGTTGCCGGAAAATCTCAGGAAATTACTGATCCATTAATTTGATTCAATTTTGCAAAAATAGCATTGCTAGACCAATTCCATGATTGATGTAAACTCTTTGTCTGAAATTTTTGAATTTTTGATATGGTTAGAGAGAGCTAAAATACAAGCAAAAGCCTTTCAAACACCACATACCATAGTCTTACATATGATTCAACCGCTCATAGGTTTAACCTTACAGACATTATTATTGCAAGCTATTTCTGATAAAGAATCTTTAGATAATTTTCACAGTAAGATTGTGAAATTCTTGCTATCACCAGTTCAAGTGAATGAACTTTTACATAAGCATTATTTTCAAAAGCAGGATATAAAGGAAGGTTTGTTAGATTAATTTTACCAACAAAAGTTGGTAGCGTATGCATTAAGAGTTTTGTTTACTGAGAAGGAAATAGCTCATATTCTTCAGTATTCTTGTCATATGGAACTTTGATCTATGTTTTTGATGTCTTCAAAACCTACAACATTTGTTGAATTAGAGAAGGTAGCATTAAATTATTTACAGTTACCACAATTCGAGCAAAATAGTTCTATGAGGAAATATTTGAAAATCGATACTATAGGGTCAACCCCAGATAAGGTTGAGAATAAACAGGGACTATTGTGTTATTATTGTAATAAACCGGGACATATGATTGCAGATTGTTATGCAAAACAAAGAAAGGAAAGGCGTATTTTTGAAAATTCACGCATGGGTTTACAAGACTGACAATTAAGGAAAAGGCCCAGTGAAGGGGTAAATGCCTTACAGGGATTCTCTAATGCAAAGTTGCCTTTTGTAACTGTAGAAATTAATAAAATATTGTCAATCGCCTTGATTGACACAGGAAGTGTAATCACACTTGTGAATTCATAGTATGTGAAACATAAACTTTCTCAGTTAATGAATCGATAGAATTTATGACAGTGGATAATAGCCCGTTAAAGATATTAGGTTCGCTTAGTCTTCCAGTACGAATAAGGAATTTTTGATGGAATTATAAAATGTATGTTATTGAAAATTTGTTCGTGCCCCTAATATTAGGCGCTGATTTTGTCAAACATACTAACATGGTATTAGATCTAGCGGAGCGTAGAGCATATTTTTGCTTTCGACCAGATGATTATATTTACTTACAGACCTGGTCTAAACAAATGCCAACTGATACGGTTCGTGCGAGAGTTGACGCACAGCAAATTCAAGCGGAGAATCAAATAGGGTATTTACTTCCACAACAGCAAGAGTTGAGGAGTATTTGTATGGAATTTAGTGATGTACTCACAAAGAAGTTAGGACGAACTGATCTTATTGAGTATCAGATACAATTAGAAGATACAACCCCAGTAAGATTACCTCCTTATCGTTTACCCCCAACTCGTATAAAATTATTATGACAAAAGGTTAACAAAATGTTAGAAATGGGTGTGATCGTACCTTCCAAGTCAAATTATTCTAGTCCAGTATTCATAGTACCTAAACCAAACAATGATGTACGTTTAGTAGTGGATTATTATCGTCAGTTAAATCAACGGATTCGTATTGATTCTACACTGTTGCCGCATCTGCATCATTCCTTTCATTGGTTTGCAGGAGCTAGATATTTTACAACCTTAGATTTAAATAGTGTATATTATCAAATCCCATTGCACCCTGATTCTAGAAGATACAGAGTGTTTACTACGGATTATAATTTGTTTGAATTTACTTTGTTACCTTTTGGTTTGGCAGTGGATGCTCAAGTATTGACACAATTATTAGATAAAATTTTGGGGGATATTAGATTTACATATTTATATCATTATTTAGATGATTTATGTATTTATTCAACTACTTTGGAGGAACATGTAGGTCACATAAGAGAAGTGTTGACTCGATTATGTAAGGCAGGCTTAACAGACAATCCAGACAAGGTGAAATTTGCAACCCCTGAGTTGAAATTTTTGGGACATATTATTTCAGCTAATGGTATACAAGTAGATCCAGATCGCATTATTAATATTCGCCAATTTCCACGACCTAAGACAATTAAAAACATAGCAAGAAGGTAAATTATTTTTCCAGGTTTATTCATGATTATGCAGTACTTGCAACTCCGTTAAATGCATTGCGTAAGAAAGGTGTTAAGTATTATTTGTTTATGCCAACAAACTTACTGATGGTTTTTTTTTTAAACACACAAGTCGTGTGTGGGCAAAGTTTGAGAGGTAGAACTGGAACTTAAAAATTCAATGCCACAACTGGGATTTGAATTTTCTAAGCAATTTATTTTGCAAACGGATGCTTCTGCAGGAGCGATATCAACGGTGTTACTTTTGGCATTTCCAGAGGGGAGGAAAGTCATGGCTTATGTGTCCAGACGCCTATCCCCGACAGAGATAAAATATTCTACTTATGAGTTAGAAGCTTTAGCTGTATTATTTGGAACAGAGAAATTTAAGTTTTATCTGGAACACGTAGAGTTTCTGCTAGAAACAGATAATCAGGCGATCTCATGGGTATTAGCTAAACCAAGAAAAAGTGGGAAAATTGCTAGATGGGCGTTGAAATTGTCTACTTTTAAATTTAAAGTACAACATGTACGGGGTTCACTAAATTGCATAGCTGATGCCTTATCACGTATGTATGACGATCGAGCTGATGGTCTGAAGCAAGCGTTGCAGGAGGTAGATACTGCAATGAATGGAACCTAACTGTAAATCAGGTGAAAACACAAATAATGGTATTTAAGAAGCGAGCAAAATTGAGTAAATATGAAAAGTGGAAAAAGGGGAATAAGGAGTATAAAGTAGTAGTACCTGGGCGACCGAGCTTCGCTCGGCGTTTTTCGCCTGTGTTTTTGTGAAATCTTATTTTTTGTGGGAGAAGATACTTATTTAGACAAACCTGATAGGCAAAACGTTAACTAAATAAAACTACTTGTCGCAATTGTTAAGAGTAATGTCTGAGATACAAGAGATATAGAAATACATAAAAATATTGCATAAACACCACCATTTCAGCTGTAAAACGTGTACTGCTGAAAGCAGGCCTCCCCCATAGATATCCACCCAGTTTGAGGTTTTCGTCGAGCATTTGTTCCATTATGGAGTTCAGTTCTTTGCTGCTGTGATTGACTCCAGGACGTTAACACGTTGACCAAGGTCC
This sequence comes from Tenodera sinensis, assembly GCA_030765045.1. NCBI lineage: Eukaryota > Metazoa > Arthropoda > Insecta > Mantodea > Mantidae > Tenodera > Tenodera sinensis. Next base: position 288,179,168 of record CM060964.1, on the reverse strand, counting down.
TTCATACTTCCATCGAGTTCTTCCATGGCTTCGTTAACTCCGGCCAGTCGCTCGTTAGTCTTCTTCGATAGACCTGTCTTCATATTGGAGTTCCCATCTTCATCTTTTCCATTTCGGAGTTTACATTTTCAATTTGCCTTCCATTTTTGTTCCCATATTTTCTATTCCGTAGTTTACATTTTTCCAATCCAATTTTCATATTTGTTTCCTCTGCCGCATTCCGGAATTCATTTCATTTCCCATTATGTCCATCTTGGCTAACATTTGTTTCATCAACTGTTCCATATCGTGCTTTTCGTCGCACTCCGGACACCAATTGTGATTACTTCACTTTTTTAACTATTTCTTTATTTTTTATTAAAACACCGGAGCGACACTAAGCAAAAGCAATGTTGAAGAATAACAAATACTACAGAAAGGAAAGGTGGTTTATAAAGCCATGTGAATGTACTACGCATTTATGTTTCAAACATATAGAAAAGTGTATGAATTGTTCGTAATTGTTCGTCGAAGCGGGAGTAGTGAAAGAAATGTGATTGTGTTTTACTAAAGAAAAATGAGTAGAAAAACCGTGTGAATGTTATACGTTGCACTTATATTTCAAGTGTATGGAAAAATGTATGGATTGTTTACAGAAGAAGGAGTAGTATGTTAGCTAAAAGAAAAGGGAGTAGAGAAAACCATGTGAATGTAATACATTGCGTGGTAAAATGGATTGAATAAAAACCTTCGCCATGAAAAAAATTAGATATGTCACTTTTCATGGCGATTGGTCAACCTGTTTTGGAATTTAATCACTCTTCAACATAAGATATGTATAGGCCTTGGTATGTATGAAGTTGATAAACCATAGGGAATAACATGTGAATTGTTACGTAAAACAAAAGTGAGTAGAGAAAGTAGTATGAATGTAATACATTGTATTTGAAACATATAGCAAATTGTATGAATTATATGTTGAAGGGCGAATAGCGAAAGAAGACTGATTGTGACTCGTAAACGAAGAATTAGTAGAGGAAATCATGTGAATGTAATACGCTGCATTTATATTTCAATCCTAGAATATTATATGAATTGTGTGTTGAAGGGCAAACAGAGGATACATGAATGCGCTATGTAAAAGAAAAGCGAGTAGAAAACCATTTGAAAGTAATATACTGTGTGGTAAAATTGTTACCATAAAAACTCTCCATGAAAAAAATACACATGCGTTCCGAATTTCGTGGTGATCGGTTAAGGGGTTTTCGAGCTTAACAGTTAGATATATACAAACATTCAAGTTGTATAGATGATATGAATTGTTTGTAGAAGAGTGAGTGGAAAAAGACATGTGAAGGTGTTGCCTAAAAGTGAGTAGAGTAAACACTGTGAATGTCACATACAGCATTTCTATATCAAACATGCACAAAATTGTATGACTTATTTCTAGAAGAGTAAGTAGAGAAACAGTTATGAGTGTGTTACCCAAAAGCAAGTAGAGAAAACGTATGAATGTAATACGTAGCATTTCTATTTCAAACATGCACGAAATTGTATGACTTATTTGTAGAAGAGTGAGTAGAGAGAGATGTGAATGTGTTACCTAAGAGTGAGTAGAGAAAACAGTATGAATATAATATGTAGCATTTCTATTTCAAACATACAGAAAATTGCATGATTTCTTTATAGAAGAGTATAGAAAGAGATGTGAACGTGATACTTAATAGTGAAAGGAGAAAACAGTGTGAATGTAATAGCATTTCTATTTAAAATATACAGAACATGGCATGACTAATTTTAAAAGGGGGGATAAAAGTGTTTTATTGGTGCAAAATGACGTTTTTTATGGAAAATTGTTTATAGAAGGGTGAGTAGAGAATTAGATGTGAATGTGTTACCTAAGAGTGAGTAGAGAAAACAGTATGAATATAATATGTAGTATTTCTATTTCAAACATACAGAAAATTGCATGATTTCTTTATAGAAGAGTATAGATAGAGATGTGAACGTGATACTTAATAGTGAAAGGAGAAAACAGTGTGAATGTAATAGCATTTCTATTTAAAACATACAGAACATGGTATGACTAATTTTAAAAGTGGGGATAAAAGTGTTTTTGGTGCAAAATCACGTTTTTATGGAAAATTATTTATAGAAGAGTGAGTAGAGAAGGAGACGTAAATGTGATACCTAAAAGTAAGTAGAAAAACCAGTGTGAATGTAATATGCAGCATCTCTATTTCAAACATACAGAAAATTGCATGACTTATTTGTAGAAGAGTGAGTAGAGAAAGAGGTGTGAATGTATCACCTAATAGTGAGTGGAGAAAACAGTGTGAATGTAATAACACTTCTGTTTCAACCATACAGAACATGGTTTTACTTATTTTAAAAGTGGGGATAAAAGTGTTTTTGGTGCAAAATCACGTTTTTTATGGAAAATTGTTTATAGAAGACTGAGTAGAGAAAGAGATGTAAATGTGCCACCTAAAAGTGAGTAGAGAAACCGCTGTGAAAGTAATATGCAACATCTCTATTTCAAACATACAGAAAATTGCATGACTTATTTGTAGAAGAGTGAGTAGAGAAAGAGATGTGAATGTGTTACCTGAAAGTGAGTAGAGAAAACACTGTGAATGTAATATGCATGCATACAAAAATTTAACCAAATCTTTAGAGCCGTTTCTGAAATACGGGGAATATATATATACAAGAATTGCACTGTAGAAGTGGGAATAAAAAAATGTTATTTTTTATTTAAAATCACAATTTTTCGGGAATCACACCTACATAGTTGAAGTTAAAAGGCAAAACTCTATCTGAATACAAAATTTGATCGAAATCGTTAGAGCTGTTTCCAAGTTGCGCGGAATAAATATATGTATATACAAGAATTGCTCGTTTAAATATATATTTTTTATGTAAAATCGCATTTTTTCAGGAATCACACCTACATAGTTGAAGTTAAAAGGCATAACTCTATCTGAATACAAAATTTGATCGAAATTGTTAGAGCCGTTTCCAAGTTGCGCAGAATAAATATATGTATATACAAGAATTGCTCGTTTAAATATATAAGATGAGAATGTATCTATTTAGGAGTAAAATTAGATGGGAGTGGGGGGTGGGAAAAACAAAAGAAATTAGCTCTAACAAAGAGGAAAGGAGCTATGTCAGCAATAAGAAGTTGTAAGTACAGAGTACCGAATATTGGGGTCAAATGGTTGGAAAAAATGTATAATATGGTGGTGGAACCAAAAATGCTCTATAGTGTAGAAATATGGGGACTGAATGAAGGGGAGGAAACCATAGATAAAGTTCATAGGATGTTTTGCAGAGAAGTATTGGGTCTTCCAAGTGCAGTGGCAAGAAAGTAGCGGAGATGGAAATGGAAAGGGTGTCGAGGAAGGATATGATGATAGAAAGAGCTTTGAAATTTTGGTACAGGATTTTGAATTTGGATAAAAATAATTTGTTAAGGCAGTGTGTCGAATACCGGGAAAAGAGTCTTAGGGAATCCAGATGGACGAGTAGTATTCAAAAGAATCTAGAAGTAAATGGGATGGGGGACTACTGGAGGAGAGGGGAGAATAATCGTAACAAATTCTGGAAAATAATAAGAAAGAGGTTTGAAGACATAGAAATCCAAAAACTGTTTCGTGGTATAATGGAAAAAAGGTCCCTGGTAGATTACAAATCAATGAAGCAAACATGGGAAAGGGAAACATGTTGATAAGGTAAACAATGAACAAAGGGAGGCAATAGCATGGCTAAGAACTGGTGTTTGGAGATTGAGAGGCCTAAGAAAGGGTATCTCTCAGAGTCAGTGCCCTATTTGCGAGGGGAAGGAGGATCTGGAGCACATAGTCTTTGAGTGTCAAGGAGCGGACGTATGGAGGAAAGAATTTCTAGGGCGGAAATGGGAGAAGGGAGATAGGATAACAGCATTTAAGAGGATTTTTAGAAAGGAGGTCAGGAACTTAGGTCAGTTTTTAAGTAGAGTTAAGAAAAAATGGAATTGGGCTGTACAAAGAGAACAGAATTAAAAATGTTGTGTTATAATGTGTTGAATACTATAGAGAAGCAAAATGTATGTATAAGAAAGTATGGTGGGTGGATACGACAGGCTAAGAGCTTGGGCTGAATGTCATGTTCAAGTATGTATTAATTTAAAGTAAATGTATTAAAGTAAAATTGCATAGAGGGAGATCCCCTATGAAAATATTCCCAGCTGTTTTGATTCCATATCACAGCATTTAACAGCTCTAATTGCAGCACATGGAGGCTACATCAAATACTGAATATTCAGGCTCAGAGGTCATTTGTATTATATCTGTAAAGTTAATTACTTGTTTATTGCCATACATCTAATGCATGGTTTAAACTTCATTTCAGCCATGCACTTCATTCTTGGTGTTGCAATTTTCACAAACGGTACTGCACATTTTTTAGTTTTCTATTCTTTTTCTTTCTTGATCAGACATTAATGTCTTGAGCAAGTGAAATGACTTTCGACATCATCATTATTATTAGTTTATTTTTTTTTAATATAAGTAAATTCTTATGAATGTTATAATTATTCCAGAAAGAAGAAGAGCGACTGCGAGCATCATTGCGAAGGGAGAGCAAACAGAAACGAGTACGTGAAAGAGGTGCTGGTCGTGGCTTGAGTACCGGCTACCTTGAACCAGACAATCGTGAAGAAGAAGGTTCAGAAGATGAGGGTGCTATTTCTTTGGCAGCAATTAAGAGTAAATACAAGAACAAATCGTCAGCATCCAAAAGTAATTATGTTGGAGAATTTATTGTAATAATAATAAGAAGAAGAATAATAAGAATAATAAGAATAATAAGAATAATAATAATAATAATTAATAATAATAATTAATAATAATAATAATCATAATAATCATAATAATAATCATAATCATAATAATAATATTTAATCATTATTCTCTAGCAAAGTATATTGAAAACAAAAACTTGAATGGAAAAGGGTATTTGTGAGAAAGCGTTAAATGCTACCCTTAGCAATACAAGTTTTTAATAAAAAAATTTCTCATTCTTTAAGGAAAACAGTATGTATAGGTTACGCGTTAGTTCTTGACGAATGACCTTGAGCAGAAATCCAGTGAGTTGGCCTACCCTTAATAGAAAGGTCAGCAAATGTTTATGCTACGATAACAGACACCTCTGTTTTCCTCTGTCGCATTTGTGTATACAGTCGACTGCAAAAGTTTTGTGCGGTATGGATGTATGCATGCAACAAAAATAACAGCAATTCAGACGAGAAAGAAGACTAGGGAGAAATGTCGGGAATAGAAATGCAAGAAAGTTAAGTGGAAACAGTTATAGAGGTATAGTGTATAATATGTGTGGCTGATATTACTGGAAGTGTGATAAATTGATTTGTAGTGTTGTACTACTTCAGCTCAGAAGCATGTGGGTAAACGCATGTCATCTCACTGCAGACTGTGCCTCCTTTCGCTCTCGATGACAGTGTTCCCACAAAAGCTGAGTAGTAACTCGCATCCAACCTTTCATATAAAATTTTCATTCGTCAAGAAGTAACTTGTGACCTGTAGTTGAAGGAAACCCAGTAGCAAGAACTTGAGGTTTCGACCTATATTATGCATGTATAATGTATTTATATACAATATATTTATAATGTATTTATAAATAGGAAATAAGTGTGCGCAAGTTGTGCCGAAGTTATCAGTTTGTGCAATAGTCAATGATTGGCTTCACACCTTTTTTACATTGCAATGTATGCTACAATCACAGTGTTTATTGCAAAGCTTGCATAGACAATCCAGGCCTGGGTCATGATGGAATTTTGCTTTGTACACTTTGTGGTGTTAGCCATGCACTGCCATGGGAGTTCACAAAGTGACGTAGTTCTGTGTTTGTACTTTTCACCATTACCTCTGTAGCATAGAAATCAGTCCATGTCTAAAGTAAGAACAAAGTAGAAACTAAAAGCTTCACTTATCTTAGTAATATTGCAAGTTCTTTGGTGCTTACAATGTTTTGAGTTGACCCCAACTCATTCTCAAAGCTATACAAATTCGTTACTATAGCTACTGATGCTCATTTTAATCACTAATCTCTGAAAACAAAAACCATAGCTACTGATGCTCATTTTAATTACCAGTCTCTGAAAACAAAAATCTATAAATACAATCTATAGAAGGTATTTCAAAATTCATAATACGGTTCCTGTTTTTTAAAATAAATATTTTTCTCAAACCATTAAATCTAATAGGTCCACTTAATTGTTTTAATAATTTAACTTCTGGATTCATTTCATGATTAAATGACCTGACTTTTCTTCTGCTTGTCTTACAGCAAATTCCTCCAGCTGTCTGTGTTGGCAGGTCAAATTTCCACCTCAGATCTTCTATCGGGAAGGGTAGCAAGTTCGTGCACTAATCTTGAATTTGTGGACTTGGAGGCACTGAGTGCAGCCTGCAAGAAGCAGGCTTTGACTTTTTTCATGCAGAGGAGATATCCATAGCTTAGCTTGTCCAAGTTACATCTATGCTTTAGATCAGGCATGTCAAACCTAACTCCCAGGGTGTGAAGAGAGGGGTCTACCCCTCCTTAACTGCAGTAGCACGCGCTCGTAGAACCGGTTTTCGCTTTGTTTTTCCCGTTTTCCGATTTGATCATCACGGAGGGAGGGAAAATAGTGGAAAATTTTTCACGCCTGGTGAGTGCTGTTTGACACCCCTGCTTTAGATGAAGCTGGGGATATTTTTGTCTCAGAGGACCATGATGGTTATCAGAGAGAGCCTGGTTATTTTCATATCATGTACAGCGTTAGTTGCAGCTATAGGTCTTTGTGTGGTGTGAATTCTGAATGAGTGTGCTGTTGTCTGCATTGTTAGACCTAAGTATTTGAAGCTCTTCACAGTTTTAGTGATTCTTGCCTCAGGTTTGTTTTGTCTATCATGGATAGTTGTCCCCTCTTCCTGAAGACCATGTGTTTGGTCTCTGCATTTATGTTTTCATTCATTGCTTTCTGCACATTTATTACTTTCTGCGGCTCCTTGATATCATGTGTCCCTACCACCATGCCATCTGGATAGATACATTTCTTAAGCTCTGTCCTCTTTTCATTTGAACAATGCCATGTGTGACTACATTGACCAAAAGTAGGCTGAGAGTGTCTCCCTGCAGTGTTTCATTTGCATGATTTCTTTGGAAGTGATTACTGCATCTGATTCAGACAGACTTGTTACTCAGGATGTTTTGACTCAGGACAGCGAATTCTTTGGTCTGTCCTACCTTCTGGTCTAGTTTGGAACAGATTATAGCCCTTTTCAGTCTGTCAAATGCTTTGATGAAATTGATGACTATCACATGGAATTTACCTCCTGGGAACTGCAAACTATCTTGTATGTCATCTGTAAGATTTTGGATGTTTTGATTGTGCTTCTGCCTCTTTCAAAGCGATACTGTTTCACGGGAATCTTGTCAATTTCTTCTGTTATTTTCTTAGTCATTAACCTTGTCAACAGTTTAAAGAGATTGTTCTCTAGTGTGATCTGTCAACAGGAATTGGATTATATGGGTCACCTTTCCCCTGTAGATCACCTTATTATTGATATTCTGCATGATGCAGGGATGTTTCCTGTATGGAGGCATGGATTCTTTATGTCCATAAAGGCTGTCACTTATTTCTTTGAGGTGTTCTTTGAAGATGCCATCAGGTTCTGATACCTTCTTGTTTTTCAGTGTTGATAGGGTATCTTGAATTTCAAATTTTGTGAATCTGTTGATGCTGTGGTATTGTCCGGAAGTCATTTTGTATGCTGTAGTTGATCTTCATTGATTTAGGATGCTGTTGAAGTGCTTCTTCCAGTCGCGCCTCTCTATTTTTCCCATTGGTTGTTCCTTGTATGGTTGCTTCTTCTACCAACCTGCTTGTTTCACATTCATCAAAATCATTTTTTGCATTTCTAAAGTACCACTGATAAAAGTATCCTAACATTTGAGATTGATTGTGTGGACAACCTCTAAGCTCTACAGTATGTAAAGTTAATATGTTATTGGGATGTTGCCACTAAATGCAACGAGACTGACCAACTATATTTTAGTGAAACAAAATGATGCATACGCATTATCTCCATTCATCAAGCTTTTATTACCTACATATATGTGTTTTTAAATGCAGTGTGAATTAAAATTTAATATTGACAATGGTGTAAAACAATTAGTGTTTTAGACAGTGGAGTGGCATAGTTATTAAAATTAAAGCAAAGTGAGTTTTCAGAAACCATCTTCGTTAAATGATTCGTAAGTACAGAAAATAGTGTATATAAGGTTGACCCACTTTTCTCTGATTTTAATTATTAACAACGGTTTTGAACAAAATAAACTGTTGAATAACATAAAACAAAATTAATTTCTGTTCTCCAACATGTAACAATGTTGTAATCTGCAGCTGGGGAGCAAGCCATCATTATCATGGAGCCTTTTACTAACACCTACTTAGTACTGAGTATAAAGATATGTTGTTGTTAGCTAATGCTGGATTTCTGACAATGAAGTCGTTAATCCTCTTGCTCTCCAATATTTTTCACTGATGGATGGGGCACTAGAAGTAGCCGGGCATGTTTGAAGGTGGTCTTGGTTCATTTCCTCTTGCAGATCACATAAAGGACAGAGTGGTGAAGAATATATCCCAATTCTGTTCAAATGTTTTCCCAGACAATCATGTCCCGTAATCAACCTGAAGGTTGCAACTGCCATTTATCGAGGATACTCAGGAATCACTGTTTGAATGTTTGGTAGTTCCCATTTTTATTCTTTGATTTTTCATAGTAATATTTTGCAATAATTGTTTTGAATTCAGAGTTGACTAATCTTTTAGCTGCATAAAATGGTAGATTAACTATAGATTTTTGCTCTCTAAAAAGCGGTTCCATTTACTGCTAATTTTCTCCAATACAATTTATGAAATATGACTGGAGAACTAAAATATTCCGAGGTTAAAATAGTCCCCCATTTGTATCTTGAGAACCAAAATATATTAATAGAAGATCTAACATCAGAATTCTTCATTGGGACGCAGGTGGCCTCATGCAATCAAAAAGAATAGAGCTCAATAGAATTGTAATGGCATACCTATCATACACAACAGTAAAATATTAACAAATGATGCAGTCATAGCTGAAACCTTCAATAAATATTATGCTAATTCACATAAAGTAACAAGAAATAATAAGAAGGAACATAAACAATTTAAGAAAGATTTGAAACAAAAAAGAGAATGTGACCCTAACACTCAATACAATATCTTTTTTCAAAATTTTAACATGCAAGAACTGAACATTACAATTAATAATCTAAAAAACAAAGTCTCCTGGACCAGATCACATGCATCCAGAGTTCATAAAAAACCTTGGAAAAACAGGAAAACTACTATTAAAACTCTACAATCTATCCTGGAAAACCACTGTACCTGCCAAATGGCGAAAAGCAATAATTGTCCCACTCTTGAAGAAAGACAAAACAGCATCGGAAATAAAAAATTATAGACCAATAGCTCTTACTAGCATAATAGCAAAAGTGATGGAAAGAATGGTGTCAAATAGGTTAAATTGGTTTTTAGAATCACAAAATTTAATTTCCCCATGTCAAGCTGGATTCAGAGCTCCACTCTACAAATGAACAAGTCTTACTTCTCAGACAAGAAATCAAAGACTCCTTCAATAGAAAAAAAGATAATGTATCAGTTTTTATTGATTTCCAAAGTGCATATGATTCCATATGCGGAACAAAACTACTACAGAAAGTAAACAAAAATGGGGATACAAGGTCCAAGGTTTTCATGGCTATGTCATTTCCTAACTCAACGCTTTATTGCTACCAGATATGGAAGGAATATATCGAAGTATAAACAAGTACACCCAGGCTTACCACAAGGTGCAGTGCTCAGCACTACACTTTTTAATACATTTATTAACGATTTGCCACAAGCAGTACAAGAATCAGGCGTGAAGTGTGCACTATTTGCTGATGACTTAGTAATGTGGACTTCAAAACCAAAAAACAAAAGTACAGAACTAGAACAAACCATGCAACAATCCTTAACCAACCTACAAAAGTGAGCCAAAGAAAATTTAATGACTGTTAATACAACAAAATCAAGACTACCAAATCTTTTCACTAAGGAAGAAACCATTCAAAATAAAAATAAATTTTGAGGGTCAACAATTACCAGAAACAAAGGAAGCAAAGTATTTGGGAGTTACATTTGATACCAAACTTACATGGACCAAACAAATAGAAAATGTAATACAAAGTAATACAAAGCGAAGTTCTTGTAACAGCAAATACAAAAAAATTCAAATCTTTCCTTCCAAAATTCAAGACATCAAGAAGAATGTGTATACCTTCCTAATTCAAAGGAAAACTTCATATATAAAGTTAATCCGACACAAACATTAGACTTCACATATTATTTACACCTGACAGAAGAAGTTAAGAAAAGTGATACGCTAACTAGTGTTCTAAAATTATTTGCATTAGAGACAATCAATACCAAATTTCCAGAACATGAATGGCTCCATATTTATACTGATGGATCACTGATATCAAACCGAGATGGAGCAGGGGTTGGAGTCACGTGTCACCTCTTTTCCTATTACAAATCTTTAAGTTGTGGAACTACAAACTTCGATGGAGAAATGGAAGCAATTTGAGTGGCCCTACAAAAGCTTTTGTATAGAATCTCGCATTTGCATCAAGCAGTGATTCTCTAAGATTCTAGGGCGGCAATTATAGCAATTACTTCCAAGTTGTCACTAAAAAACCAAACAATTATAGAATGTTGAAAAATCCTTACCCATCTAACAGCACTTCAAAAACACCCAGTCTTCCAATGGATACCAGCTCACTGTGGACTGAGTGGTAATGACAAAGCTGATTTTCTTGCAAAAAAAGGGTACCAGCAGTGTACAGAAATCTATAGTTAATCTACCATTTTATGCAGCTAAAATATTAGTCATCTCAGAATTCAAAAAAAATTATTGCAAAATATTACTATGAAAAATAAAAAAATAAAAAATGGGAACTACCAAACATTCAAACAGTGATTCCTGAGTATCCTTGAAAAATGGCCGTTACAACCTTCAAGTTGATTGCAGGACATGATTGTCTGGCAAAACATTGGAACAGAATTGGGATACATTCTTCAACACTCTGTCCTCTGTGATCTGCAAGAGGAAATGGACCGAGACCACCTTCAAATATGCCCAGCCACTTCTAGTGCCCCATCCATCAGTGAAAAATATTGGAGAGCAAGATGATTAATGACTTCATTGTCAGAAATCCAGCATTAGCTAACAACAACCACATTTTTTTATTATCGGTGCCAAACAAGAAAGGTATTGACAGTTGGCGATGAATGAGAGGCAATGTTGCTGCTTATCGCACCACGTGGACAGTGTGTTACCATTATGTGTAAGAAAACGTTGGATTGCGTTTGTAATGTAGAGCAGGTATAATTTATATTCATATTCAAAAATAATAGTAAAATAGTTCATCTACATGCAAAGGATGGAATATGGAAGTATTATATCATTGTAAAGACTAATGTTAACAAAAGAAACATACCTGTGGAATAGTGTAATGGGAAATGCGGCTAATATCCAACTTGCCTGCGTTATTGCTGTATTTGCTTGAATTACCCGAATTACCTGTTCTAACATTGCTTCTAAGAGTCCATTTTTCCATGTAGCACTTATTACACCCTTTGTATCAGTAACCACTTTTTCAGTTTTCAGCTTTTTATTGATGTAGCTTTATAATAGATGACACAGTGAAATCTTTGCTTCGCACAACCGAACCATTTACTTCGGCCCAAATTAATTAAATCGGAGTACACTAGGAAAGGGCAACACCAAACAATTTTTGACCATGTTCTTCAGCAATACCATCAACTGCACAATTCGTTAATTGGGATATGTACCTTACCAAAAACAATTTCATTCGCTTCCCGAGTACGTTAAGCTTTTCGTTTGACTACGCTGTCTTTGTCAATATTTTTGGACATAATTATTCATTAAAAGAGTGAGACAGTTGTAAATGCTAACAACATACGCGTAGATACACAGGTTCAGACACATGTAAATGCAAGTCAAATAACCACATAAATAGAATGATGCAAACGAACTTGTCAGCAAACACGCAATCTCTGATACAAACATTGCAAGCTGGAGCTGGAGGGAGACATTGTATACATTGCAGGGAAAACAAGATAAGACGCACAGTTTATGTTACTGCTAGATTGCAGGTCAAGCACATGTTAATCACGTGTTAAATATTGACAACACTGGTTTAGCGTTTAGTGTGCTATGGAAACATCTTAGCTCTAATTGGTTGCACCTTCCATTGCTATGACGATCGCCATGATGCATCCATCCCCTCCTGTTCATTTGGACCCTTCCACCAATGGGTAGCAACTGTCAATCCCCTTCTTATTTGGTGCCGAGTATATTGTTTATCATAATACTGAGTGTGGGCTTTGGAGGATCTGCTTTAATTACATATTGCTTTTTAGAGAACCCAGAATCTCCACAAATTTTAATGTACACAAATCAAACTCAAAAGTCCACAATTGTAGAGCATGCGTACAAGAAGCAAAACAAATTGCAAATTACTCTCTATTCATGACTATAAATGCAATAGTGTTAATGCGATTCTTAACATGAGATGTGCAATAACACAGTACATTTGTGGATTGAGCACACAACACCAGTTTTCCCCAGCTGGCAACAAAAGTTATTGACCCAAGCTTTGTATCGAAACATACTGCTGCAGAGTGGTACAAATTCAAGTCATGTTTATGAAAGCCTGATTTTTAATGACAGTAAAGGAATTATGTACCACAAAATTATAAAGAACAGCAATTTGGCAGTCAGTTTGAGAAAAGTTACAGAGTACGTAATACATCTCTCACATCCATTGATGCTACACCTCTGTGCAATTGGATGAAAAATGAAAGTAGCCAGCAGTAGTAGCACATAATGTGCATGACGGAATTGTGTAGTTGGCAATGCCTATAAGATGATGAATTGAGGTAACTTCCGGCATTGCATGTACTAGGTGACCTAGATACGTAGATGGCAGGAAACTCTATTCCTGTTCAAAATGGTGAACTTGGGCAACTATAATCTTCGCAAAAGTTAAAGCATATGGAGGTGGGATGTACTGCAGACTCCAGCAAATTCTAAGCTTGCCCCTCCTACCAGTGCTGCAGAATGTGGTACATGCATCTCACGCACTCTTATGTACAGAATCTCTGCCAGTACACGCACTGCACTTGGCAACAGCGCTCTGCTGGAGCATTGGCCAGCGTTCACATGCCTTTAACTTTTGCAAGCAGTATAAACTGTGGGAAACTATCTAACTACATATACATTCCTCAATTCAACCCAAAAGATCTCCCATATGTGACACTGAGCACCCATATTACAGAATAAATGAGGATCCCTTCATATTAGGATGAAACAAATTAATTCATAAATCACATAACCTGGAATATCTATGAAATCATAAGCTCATGCAGTTGTTCCTTAGGTAGATAACCTTAAATGTGAGTGTATTTCATAAATATACAGTTGTAAAAGAAATACAAAGTTGTATTTTAGAGGCAACTATGAAATCATAAGCTCATGCAATTGTGTCATAGGCAGATAATCGTAAAACATGAATGTATTTCATAATTTACGTCTAGGAAGAAATGCAAAGTTTTTTATGAGTTACATATGGCAGGTGGTTCACAAATGGAATGCTTTAAACATTGGCTTTTACAGGAGATAATTGCTAGAAATTGCTGATGATTACAATGTCATTTTAATGGCAAATTTCCATTAATTAACAGCTAAAGGGTATGAGGGAAAAGAAAATCTTCACTTCGTAACACTTTCTACAAATGTTAGTCCCCTTTTCTCCTTTATTTACATTCCCTCCATAATTATGTTTTACTTCTGTTCCTCTTTGGTAAATTACTCCACTATTTAGCTCGTGCTTCCATTTCATTGTTTCAGTTTTAGATTGTGCTTCCATTCCATTGCCTGTGTTCCTCTCAGATTCATAATTGGCTGACCTCTTTGCCCACCACAGGGGATGTAGTGCATTTCTTCATGTCAAGTTGGTATGGTTTAGCAAGATTGTGCATCAATAAACCTGTATACGGCAACATTACCAAGGCAATTTTTCAAATTTTGAGTCTGGCAGCTTCCTAAATGCTCAGTATTTCGGGTATTTTAAGATTTTGAGTTAAAAGTGCTACATAATATTCTGTTACCTTGCAGATGACCAACGCCCTCCCATTTATTCATCAGATGAGGAAGGTTCAGATATTGAGGATGTCAGAGCCAAGAAACTGGACAAAGCTAAAGCTCTTAAAGACTCTGATGAGGAATCTGCATCAGAGAAATCCAACTCAGGCTCAGCATCAGGAGGTGATGAAGATGATGGTGGTGGTAGTGATGATGATGATGATGCTGGTGATAATACTCAAGAAGACAAGTCGGGAGACAGCGAAGATGACTAAACTCATCTGACTGAAGACTGCAACAAGAGAGACAAAGTACTTCAAGTAACTGAACACCTTTCTTTATTATGATCAGAATTTTAAGTATAAGTATAAAAATGTAACATTAGTTGAGAGGTAGAACTGGAACTGGAACTTAAAAATTCAATGCCACAGCTGGAATTCGAACCACAGACCTTCCACTTACCAGGCAGGTGCTATAACCATTAAGCTACTGTGACAACCTGCCAGAATGACATTGAATTCTCAAACCAGTTCATGGCATTGAATTTTTAAGTTACAGTTCTACCTCTCAAACATTGCCCATACACGGCTTGTGTGTTTAAAAACACCAACAGTAAGTTGGTTGGCATAAATAAATAATAATGTAACATTTGTTTTCGTATACATGCTTAGGCTTTCACGGTTGGCGTTAATCCAATAGATGGTACATTTCGGGCTTGTAGGCCATGGTCCAGTCGCTGAGATGCCCAATGCAGTCTTAAAATGTCAGAAAATTCAGCGACTGGACCACG
Organism: Tenodera sinensis; assembly: GCA_030765045.1. NCBI lineage: Eukaryota > Metazoa > Arthropoda > Insecta > Mantodea > Mantidae > Tenodera > Tenodera sinensis. Next base: position 288,164,105 of record CM060964.1, on the reverse strand, counting down.
GCCTACAAGCCCGAAATCTACCCTCTATTGGATTAGTTTTCGTATTAAGTCATTCCATGTCAACTCAACTCAACTCAACTCAACTTTGGATTTTCATGATTTCTTGTCCTGACCTATGCTGCTGGCAGACAGGTTCAGCTTGAAGTTTCTTGCTATATACCAACACTTACTTAGAGTAACTGCAAATAGCAATTTATAGGATAGGTAACTTTTTTTAATAATTGAGACAGGATATTGTAAGACCCCAAAAGAAAATCGTTTATGTGAATATTGGTTAAGAGTGTAATTTGTTTTTGGTGTTGGTATGAGTTGGCTAAATGACGAAAACGTGTTACTAATGTTCATTGTTACAAACAATTAAGTTTGTTTAAAGACGTCATAAATATTTCCATATTTAATTTTAATATATATGTATAAATAAAAGAATTATATGTTGTTGTTGTTGTTGTAGTGTTTAATGCCCGCTTTTACTACTACGGCACCGCAAGCGATGACACTGATGATACATGGAATGAAGATGGAGCACCGGTGGAATGAGATGGCGGGGGAAACCGGAGCACCCGGAGAAAACCCGCCCTGACACCGCTTCGTCCACCACGAATACCACATGCGGGTCCCTGGGATCGAACCCGGGCCGCCTAGGTGGTAGGCGAGCGCGCTAACCGCTCGGCCACGGCGCCGCCAGAATTATATGTGTTCAATATTAAAAGCGAAAGGAGGATAGCTAAAGATCGCTTCCCTAACAATGCGGGAACTATTTGATGAACGCATACGCGGATGTACACATGGCAGTCAGAATGCTAGACTCGCAACTAAAAGAATTTGGGATTAGCGTCTCTGTCTTTGGTGTAGATGGACGCATTTTGTGTGTGCGCGTCATAAAATAGTAAAAGTAAATTTCCTAAGTGTTTAAAGACCGTTAATTTGTGTAAAATAAGTGAAACATTAGCTAACTTTAATAAGTTAGTTAATACGAAGTGTGCGATTAAATAAAAGGATGTAAAATAGACGAAGTGTAAAGTGATAGAAAACACATTTAGCGAAATATCGCTAAATTGTAGAATGAAGTATCTTTCGGGCTGTTATGCCATGGTCTGCTGGAGATCTGTCTTCCAGACGTTTCGTTTACAACTGCGGTAAACATCCTCAGTGGCGTTGTCGAAGTCTCCTCGTGGAAGGTATCACTGCGACTGATGTGTCGACTGTCTGTGGGGCTCCATTTATACCATGCGCAACGTGCGCTGATTGGCCCGGGGCGTCCAGAGGCGTGGTGGCTGGTGGAGGGGGTTCTATCTCTCTTATGCTGCTGGTCTCTTCTGATTGGCTTCCCCTGCTATCCTGCTTCTTATGATGTTCTATGACCGGATGCCAGTTGCTGTTTAATCTTAATGCATGGTATAAATGGAGCCCCACAGACAGTCGACGCATCAGTCGCAGTGATACCTTCCAGGAGGAGACTTCGACAACGCCACTGAGGATGTTTACCGCAGTTGTAAACGAAACGTCTGGAAGACAGATCTCCAGCAGACCACGGCATAACAGCCCGGAAGATACTTCATTCTACAGTTTAGGCGCCGGCCGTGAAAGCCTACGTAGCTTTATGAAATATCGCTAAATTTTCAGACATTAAATCTCGGCGATGCTAGGGAAGTCGATCCACTGAAATAAAAGACTTGTAACTGTGATACGATTTAAATACTGTGAACAAGAAGGTGCGAATAAAATATTTCACTAAGGTTAACCCCGAGTGTATGTTCATTCCATCCAGTACCACGACCCGAAATTACGAAAGAGTCAAAAGTTCATCACCTTCACCTTCGTTTATTATAAAAACAGCACCATAATGATATCGTTATTTTTTTATGCCAACCAACTTACTGCTGGTGTTTTTAAAAACACAAGCTATGTGTGGGCTATGTTTGAGAGGTAGAATCAAGACTGGAAAATTCAGTGCTACAGCTGGTATTTGAACCATGGGTCTTCCGCTTCAGACGCGGCTGCTCTAACCACTGTACTAGCATGACAACTTGCCAGTATGGCATTGAAGTGGAAGATCCGTGGTCCAAATCCTGGCTGTGGCATTTAATTTTTCACTCCTGATTCTACCTCTCAAGAAGCGGAAGATCCTATCAATAAACTCAGCTGCATGTTGGAGATATCAACTTGTGTAAACTGCACTGCAACACAACATGGAACTTTCCACAATTCTTCCATCTTGCCGAGTGAGTCTTTTAGAGGTTCAATATAGATTTTGTCTGGTCCTGCGGATTTCTTGTTTCTCCCTCCTTGTATTTCTTTTCTAAGCTCATTTGCTGTTATTGGCTCCAGAGCTTGTATGGATTCTGCTGTTTCTATGTCTTATACTCACTCCAGCCCTTTCTTATTCAGTATGGGGTCCAAATGACCTAGCTGTCGACGGGCCCTTAAACGCCAATCACTCACTCACTCCTTATTCAGTATGTTCGAGAAATGGCGTTCCCAGTTCTGCATGTGAATTTCTCATGTTGCAATTGGGGTCTTCTTTTTCAGTGCTATGAATGGGTCTGATTTTGCTTCCTTGGCTTGCTTCCTTTCTTGTTTCTCTGTATATTCTTCTTTCTTCTTTTTTATTAGTGCTTTGTATTTTTTCTTTTTTCTGCATATGTTGTTAGATCTTCTGGGTGCCTAATGACCTAGTTGTCGATAAGCCTTTAAACAACTCACTCACTCACTCACTCTGTTTGGCAACTGTATATACTGTTTGCTGTATGCAGGGCCTGCAGAGTTGCTTTCCTTTCCTTATAACACTATGTCAAACCAAGCTTGTGCGTGTCTTCTTTCTTTTACTATTATGGCTTTCATTATTGCTTTGGTGGCTGTTTCTTGGGCTTCTTCTAGTCTTTCTTCATCTGTTTCTGGCTTTCCCGATGTTTTACTTGTTTTCTTCTGTTTTTTCCCATTGTATTTTCGTGGTATATATACTTGGTCCATTTGCTTCCTCCCTATTTTGTGGGATTTCCATGCGTAGGCATGTTATTATAGGTGTTTCCATTTGGGGGCTGCCGGTGAGTTCCATAGGCCTTCTTGTTTACATAGTTGTAACTTGTCTCTAAAGAATAGTAGGTTGATGGTGCTATGACTGTTCCGTGCAAAGTAGGTTGGGGTATCTTTTTTGTTCGTTATTCTGAAGGCTTCTTCTAGTGCATAAAAGGATGCATGTTTTGGTCTTTTCTTTGTCTATCCAGTTAAAGTCTCCAGCGAGTATTATATTCCTTTCTGTTGTCATTTGTTCTATGGCTGTAGATATTTTATCCATTATGTTTTCTATGGGTGTATTTGGTTGGATATACATTCCTATTATCGCGATTTCTGATGTGTTTACTGTGATCATGTTTTCTTCCTTGCTTAACCTCTTGAGCGATGGCCATTTAAAACGTCCGCGAGCCGAGAACTGCTACCCAACATCCAGCGCAGGGCATTTAAATTGTTAAATGCGCTAAAAGTGCTTCGTATATACACAGCTGTATTTTGTGTAAATATTAAGTTATTTTAATGAAACAAAAACTGGTATAAAAGTCCTTATATGCAGTATACGTGTACGTCATCAGCAAAGTTGAGTTGCATTTACAAAACGTTGAAATGGCACTATTTTGTTTCACTGTGGTGAAAAGTTAACTTTGCTCTGTCGAACGCATCTAATATAAGTTCTCTGAAAGAAACAGTAGTCGACCCATTGTATGTGTGGCTTATGCGTCAGCAAAACAAGGCATAATGTGACATAAAGCACTAGTGTATGTGTGGTCTCTTAAGTCATCAGAATAGAGCATGTTTGCAACTTTTGCTTACGCGTGTTTCGTAACTTAGTTGACTCCGTTTCTTTCTTTCTTGAAATACATACGTATACTTTCCTGCTTGTAGCTGAAGTGAGAAGTGGTATAAAAAGGTATTTTTGCACCAACTGGGTATAACTGTATACAATTGTTTGGTAATTTGGAAAGCTCTAAACCTACACAGGACAATGACCTACCTGGACAATACCTTGCAGGCTAATTGAACAATACCACGTTGGGGGTAGAAAATCCAGAACCCCTGCACCCCTCAGACTTCAAGGAAAACATTATCCTAAAAGGATACCACCAACAGCAAAGAAGTCCCATCTCGAAAGTGTTTCCTGTGCCGCTGGAAGGGAATTCGCGAATGTGGAGATGTACCCTTGTGTGTTTATCCCTGTTTTGAGGCATATCACTGCACAAGGAACATATAAAGGTAAGCCAGTAAAGTATATAGACTTTACTTAAATGTTTCATAAAGGGAAAATTAAAATGAGTTAGATAAGGGATAAATAAGGGTTAAATGCACAAATGCACAGGACGTGTATACACACCCATATCGCTCATCCATCATTTTAAATGGACGTGATTTCACATCCATATCGCTGAAGAGGTTAATACTTCCCAGTTTCCCTTTTATGAAGAAAAGAACCAGGACAGTTACAGACTATAGCAAAAACTGAAATGTTGTTAGCTAATGCTGGATTTCTGACAATGAAGTCATTAATCCTCTTGCTCTCCAATATTTTTCACTGATGGATGGGGCACTAGATGTGGCCGGGCATATTTGAAGGTGGTCTCGATCCATTTCCTCTTGCAGATCACATAGAGGACAGAGTGGTGAAGAATATATCCCAATTCTGTTTAAATGTTTTGCCAGACAATCATGTCCTGTAATCAACCTGAAGGTTGCAACTGCTTTTTTTCGAGGGTACTCAGGAATTACTGTTTGAATGTTTGGTAGTTCCCATCTTTTATTTTTTGATTTTTCATAGTAATATTTTGCAATAATTTTTTTGAATTCAAGGTTGACTGATCTTTTAGCTACATAAAATGGTAGATTAACTATAGATTTCTGCACATTGCCGGTACCCTTTTTAGCAAGAAAATCAGCTTTCTCCTTACCACTCAGTCCACAGTGAGCTGGTATCCATTGAAAGACTAGGTGTTTTTGAAGTGCTGTTAGATGGGTAAGGATTTTCCAACACACTATAATTGTTTGGTTTTTTGGTGACAACTTGGAAGTAATTGCTATAATTGCTGCCCTGGAATCTGAGAGAATAACTGCTTGCTGAAAATGTGAAATTCTGTACAAAAGATTTTGTAGGGCCATTCGAATTGCTTCAATTTCTCCATCAAAGTTCGTAGTTCCATAACTTAGATTTGTAATAGGAAAAGAGGTGACATGTGACTCCAGCCCCTGCTCCATCTCGGTTTGATATCAATGATCCATCATAATAAATAAGTAGCCATTCATGTTCTGGAAATCTAGTATAGATTGTCTCTAATGCCAATAATTTGAGAACACTAGTTGGAGTATCACTTTTCTTAACTTCTTCTGTCAGGTGTAAATAATATGTGATGTCTAATGTTTGTGTCGGATTGACTTATGATATGAAGTTTTCCTTTGAATTAGGAAGGTATATATTCTTCTTGATGTCTTGAATTTTGGAGAGAAAGCTCTCCTGTGTCTTTAGTGTATGTGTAAAATTTCTCTTGTGCCATGTATTGAATGGGAGTCTGATCAACTTTTCGTGTTGAATAAGAGCCGCTTTTTCTATTTCACATTCAATGGGGCATTGGTTGGTTAGTATTTCCATAACTGCTATTGGTGTGGTTTTGATAGCACCTGTAATTAATCTCAGACTTTGGTTTTGAAAGATTTGAATCTTTTTTGTGTTTGCTGTTACAAGAACTTTGCTGCAGTAAGTAAATAATGGATTTATATATACATTGTATGTTGTGTTAAGAGTTGCTCTGGAACATCCCCACTTCATTCCTGTTAGACGTTTTAACAGTGAAAGGCACCTTTCTGCTCTTTGTATTACATTTTCTATTTGTTTGGTCCATGTAAGTTTGGTATCAAACGTAACTCCTAAATACTTTGCTTCCTTTGTTTCTGGTAATTGTTGACCCTCAAAATTTAGTTTTATTTTTAGTGGTTTTTTTCTTAGTGAAAAGATTTGGTAGTTTGATTTTGTTGTATTAACAGTCATTAAATTTTCTTTGGTCCACCTTTGTAGGTTGTTTAACCTCTTCAGGGATATGGGCGTGAAATCACGTCCATTTAAAATGACGGATGAGCGATATGGGCGTGTATACACATCCTGTGCATTTAAGCATTTAACCCTTATTTATCCCTTATCTAACTCAACTTATTTTAATTTTCCCTTTATGAAACATTTTAGTAAAGTCTATATACTTTACTGGCTTACCTTAATATGTTCATTCTGCAGTGATTTACCTCAAAACAGGGATAAACACACAAGGGTACATCTCCACATTCGCGAATTCCCTTCTTGCGGCACACAAAACACTTTTGAGATGGGCGGGACTTCTTTGCTGTTGGTGGTATCCTTTTAGGATAATGTTTTCCTTGAAGTCTGAGGGGTGCAGGGGTTTTGGATTTTCAACCCCCAACGTGGTATTGTTCAATTAGGCTGCGAGCTATTTATAGTCGGAAGTCAAGGTAGGTCATTGTCCTGTGTGGGTTTAGAGCTCTCCAAATTACCAAACAATTGTATATGGTTATATCCAGTTGGTGCATAAATACCTTTTTATACCACTTCTCCCTTCAGCTACAAGCAGGAAAGTATATTTATGTATTTCAACAAAGAAAGAAATGGAGTCTACTAAGTTACGAAACTCGCGTAAGCAAAAGTTGCAATGTTGATCTATTCTGATGACTCAAGAGACCACGCATACAGTAGTGCTTTATTACACAGTATGCTGACGCATAAGCCACACATAAAATGGGTCGGCTACTGTTTCTTTCCGAGAACTTAGATGCGTTCGACAGAGCAAAGTTGACTTTTCACCACAGTGAAACAGAATAGTGCCATTTCAACGTTTTGTAAATAGAACTCAACTTTGCTGATGACGTACATTTATACCGCATATAACGAGTTTTATACCAGTTTTTGTTTCATTAAAATAACTTAATATTTACACAAAATACAGCTGTGTATATACGAAGCACTTTAAATGCCCTGCCCCGGATATTGGGTAGCAGTTCTCGGCTCGCAGACATTTTAAATGGCCATCACTCAAGAGGTTAAGGATTGTTGCATGGTTTTTTCTAGTTCTGTACTTTTGCTTTTTGGTTTTGAAGTCCACATTACTAAGTCATCAGCAAATAGTGCACACTTCACACCTGATTATTGTTATTGTTGTGGCAGATCGTTAATAAATATATTAAAAAGTGTAGTGCTGAGCACTGCACCTTGTGGTAAGCCACGGTGTACTTGTTTGTATTTAGATATATTTCTTCCATATCTGGTAGCAATAAAGCGTTGTGTTAGGAAATGACTTAGCCACGAAAACATTGGACCTTGTATCCCTATTTTTACTTTCTCTACTGGTAAGTAGGGGAAGTATTGTATTCCACCCAAAAATTCGATGTCGAGATGTCACCGGAAATATATGTTTTGAGGCCCCCTGAATCCAAAAAAAGCATTTTTAGAAAAAGGTCCGTGTGTGTGTCTGTCTGTGTGTCTGTCAGTCTGTGGACAGCATAACTTAAAAACGAAAAGTCGGTTGAAAGCCAAACTTGGTATTTAAGTTTAATGTCTTTCAAGGATGCGACACGAAGATTTTGAAGAAAATAGCCCCACCCTACACTACCCTTTACATGGAAGATTTTTCGAAAATTTTGATTTTCTTGAAAATGGCTGTAACAATTTTGATTAAAATGTCATATGTTTGAGATATTTTTATGGCAAATGAAATGTATATCTTGAATTTTCTGGCTATAGCCCCTGTAGTCGTATTTACTCTGGACGACTTTTGCATAACTGGTAAACCGTTAGAGATAGACCAAATAATACTATACAAATAATGTATATCTTGCTAAAATACACAATTTATGTCTCAATAAATTTTCTTGTAGGGTGGACCATTTCGGAGATATTCCTTGTTATGTGTGTGAGTTTCGGAAAACTAAGAACTTTAGCGAAATGCAACTTTGTTCATTTTTTTATATGTTAATCATGCAAAGAGAACGGAATCTCAAAGGCCAAAAAGATTTGACTGTCGCACAAAGCCTTCTGTATTCTAATATTCCCCTTGCACCTACAAGGACATAAGCAGTAAGATAATTTGTACGAATGTTTATCTTAACTAACATGGAGATATAGGAATAAGAGTTTGTTAGAATGGTTAGTACAAGAGTAGAGAAAGTAATGCGAGTGCAACACATCAGATTTTATCCTTGGCTGTACAATCAACCCTGTCACAGCAACAGGTCAAACATTACGTTACCAAAACAGGAAGTGCAAAACTGTGTACAGATTTTCCAGCAATAAAGTTTTGTCACAGAAAGCAGTAATATATGATAAAATTATGCCTGGGACATGGCATTTAAAGTTGTAGTCTTCAGATGTGAGATTCCCTAGTAGTCTACTGGAAAGATACAAAATCAGTTGGGGGAATATGTCGTACTGGCAGCCATGGTAGCTCAGTGGTTAGAGTGGCTGTACATGAAGCAGAGGATCTGTGGTTCAGATCCCGGCTGTGGCATTGAATTTTTCAGTCCTGATTCTACCTTTCAAATATTGGCCACACACAGCTTGTGTATTTAAAACTATCTGTAAGATGGTTGGCATATAATAATTACCATTAAAAGGTTATTTAATTAAACCCGGGGCATACGATACTATTAAGTCGCCCTTGGAGTACTTATCTCAGATGTGAGATTCCCTAGTGGTCTACCAGAAAAATACAAATCAGCTGGGGAATTTAATGTCATACTGCCCAGTTGCCATGATAGTTCAGTGGTTAGATCAGCCGTGCATGAAGTGGAAGATCTATGGCATTGAATTTTTTAGTCCTGATTCTACCTGTCCAAAATGCTTTGTTGCAATCTATTTAGTTAATATGAAATTAAATGGATGAAATTCTTAAGAGATGGCAAAATACCTTGAGAAATAAAAATAAATTGAAATAATACAATAAATATGCTACTATATGCTGATATAATAATTCAAGAAACAGAAAGTGATTTACAGAAAAGTGTTTTTCAATTGCCGAATGTATTAAGAGAATATGGTCTTCAAATATCAACCAATAAAACGAAAATAATGGCCTTTCAAGGAAAGTACCCTCACAGATCCAAAATAGTAATAAATAACATAGTGCTGGAACAAGTACACAAGTTTAATTATTTAGGATGCAATATAACATATCAGAATAACCAAGACCTAAATAATAAAGTAAGTAAATTCCAGAACAGTTGCAGAATATTAGCAAGCTCATAAAAAAGAAAAACAAGAAAAGAAACAAACTTAAAATGTTACAAAACAGTGGTGATTCCAACGTTAACGTATGGTTGTGAAACATGGACGATAAAGCAAAAAGAATGGGATAAAATAAATGTAGCAGAAATGAGATACCTTAGAGCCATAAAAAGATGTACAATAATGGATAAAATAAAAAATGAAGAAATAAGAAAACTAGGTATTTGCCCAATAAATGATAAAATAAACCAATATAGGAAAAGCTAGAGAAATCATTTACAAAGGATGGACAATACCTGATACCCCAAAATGGCATACAGTGAAGCTAAATTTGTCTTTCTTCCTCTTCCTGATGTATCGCTGTATCGGCCGTTGATGTTTAAATGTCGTTGGTGACGTGGTGTTGCCCTTTGATGTGTTTCGCTCCGGCTAGTCAGCTTGAGATCTCTTACTTTTATCTCGGGTTTGCGTAAGTGTAATGGACAACCCAAGAACAACTTTGCATATAATTTATTTCATTTTAAATATTTTCAGGAGCTATGCCGACTGTATATGTAGAGGAATCGCGCTCACGTCCGTACAGCACAACCTCCCGTACTGGTCTCTGATTGAGTAGTGACCAGACGCTTTCTCTCTTACCCACGCTAAGAAAACCGTTCTTTTTAAATTTGAATCTCATGACGTCATCCAAGAAAGCCTCGTATCCAAAATGCTATTTCCTTTTTCCCGCAATTTAGAAATGTCCCTTTCTATTATAACATGTTCTTTTATGAATTTCGAATATATAATTACCTTTTAGGATTAAACGATGTTTACTTTATATTTTATTAAATATATCGCGCGACTTTTAAGGTTGGTCGAACTGACTTTTTACTGATTTCGAACTATGTGGTATGACGTCATGACTCGCTAATTTCAAACCAATAATGTGTTTATCCTACAACTTTAACGACTATTATTTACTCATATCTTGCTCACCTTACAACACTTCCTGCTCTATTATCTATTTATGTTATTACTTAACACTTATCGCAAATCTCACATCCGGCAATTAAATTAAAACGTGTCTTTTTCAAAAGCCCATTCGATCGGAAATCTAAATTTCGGTATCAAATGCCCCCATTTATGTTATTTTATTATTTCATAATAAAATAATGTAAATGTCTTGCCCGAAAGAAAAATTAAAAATTACTCCTGTATTTTGAATAATCGGCAACACTCCCATTATATACAATTTTCAATTACACTGTTTCGAAATTGGTTATTAACATATTTTCTCATTAATCTTTTTTTAACATGACAAACAATTGTACACTTGATTAAACATTAATCCTTAAATACTAATTACAATATGTTATGGTTTCTTCTGTGAAGCTTTTATATAAAGGTTAAATTTCAAGAGTCTTTCTTTATACTTCCTTCTTTTAGTTCATGTTTGCTCACTTCGCTCTCACTATCACTTGCACTGTGATTTTTTTTACTTTTGTTATTGTAACACATATCTGTACTAGATCCTTTAAGCACTAAAATGTACATATATTTATATAAATCCATTACACTCTTCAGACAAGTTCTTTCTTTGTCTTGCTGTGATAACTATCTATACATCTAAATATTTTAACAAATGTTTACAAAGTAAATATTCTGTTTTCTCTCTATGCGGAGATGAACATTTTAACAATCTTTCTGAAGCTGTTATTGTGAGCTCTATACAATATATTCTTAAGCTCTTTGTAGTAGATAGCAATTCACATTCTGCATTTTTCATGAATATGTAAGTACCTGACCAATATATGATTTTCAAGTAAGCTAACATTTACATTTTATCTCAAAGCTGATTGGGCGCCAATAGACAAATGACACTTCCATTTTTTTTTTTTTTTTTTTTTTTTTTTTTTTTACATTAAATCAAGGTTCCAAGGCACCACACGGTTTCTTGTATGGTCGAAGGAGTTGTTTATGCCATCTTCCCAGACATTTTTCATTTTTAACATCTTTTAATTCATAGGTATGATAACCAAATTTTGATATAATTTCTGCAGGACCTTTATATAACAATTCCATCCTTTTGTTCCTACCTCTCAAGGCACTTGATAACTTATGGTCTTTAACTAGTACCCAATCGCCTATCTTAGGTTCCCATTTATGTTTTCTACTCTTTTTCTTTAATTTTCGCTTCTCTGCCTTTTTCTTGATTCGTTCAAAAGCAATTTTCGCTCTTTCTTCCTCACTTAACTGAATGTCATTAATTTTCAGTGTTTTTGGTACCCCGATCAATATTGGTTCTGGTTCAATTCCTAACATTAATTTTATTGGGGCAAACCCAGTAGTTACATTAATGGTGTGATTGATAATCTTTTCTATCAATGGACAATATTTCACCCAATCCTTGTGATTATGATGTGTAAGTACACGTAAATAAATTCCTATATCTCGGAGGACACGTTCTGTTGGATTCCCTGATGGAAAGTATGAGGAACAATAATTTAGTTTTCTCGCGTCTAATGTCACCTTAATCTTTCATTGGCCTTATTTACAATACATAGGGGATTCACAAATTCTGAATTCGAAATCTCAATAACCTCATCTTCTAACATTGACTTTATAACTACATCTACCTCTTCTCTTATTGTACTAGGGATAGCTCTCGCTTTATGTGTAAAAGGTTTGATGGGTATCATCTCAAACGAATGAGTATAAATATTACATTTACCAGGTTTCTCAGAGAATACTTCTTTATTTCGGATTAATATTTCAAACAGTTTATCCCTCTGTTGTTCATTTAGTTGATCAGCCTGAGTTACTTTTTTCCTCAACAATTCTTCTAAGTCTTCACTACTCTCCCTATCATAGTACCTAGTTGCATCAGAAAACCTCAAATTGTCTATGAAATCATTTTTATCCCATTCTACATTTTCTTTATTATCGATACTGTACTCTTTGACATTTACTTCAGTTAATTCCATAGCTCCTACTTTAACATATTCTACAAAGAATGTATCCCCTTGGATTTCTTCTTCCTCTTTTTCTCTTACAATAGTTTCTGAACTACTATCTTCCACAAAAGGCACTATAATGGTCTCATCTTCAACTTTCATTTCTAGAATCATGTTTTTAAAATTCACCACAGCTTCCCAGGCATAAAGACAATCACAACCTATTATAATATCTGTCACAAGTCTTCCTACAATCAGAAATAAAATTCCAAGTATTCTCCCATTTATTTCAATATTTATCATTGCTTGAAATTTTACTCTCTCTTTTCGTTTTCCCACAGCTAGCGAGCAATATATCCCATTAACTGGTAAAGACATTACTTTAAAACCACTACTTTGTAAATTATCATAAAAATTTTGTGAGCATACTGTGCTATTTGATCCCGTATCTATAATTGCATTGTATTGTTTTCCATTTACTCCAATTTTGATTTTAGGTGGATCTCCTACTTTTTCGTTTTCGTCGATTCTATTTTTAAATTCTCTTTTCTTTTGTATCATCATTTGCCTTCCAGGACTATTTATTTCCGAGTACTTATCACAATCATTACTAGGATACCCAGTTCTCACTGAAGGCGCGTTTGACCGGGTCTGGCGTTTCCCTGATTTTTATGTATTGCTCCTGTACTATTTCCCGAATTGTTACTTCTGTTTTCCTGCATTAAATCGGGGTTACTTCCTACCATGTTTTTGACCGTGTTAATGGTCTCAACCATTTCCGCATTTTTGGGGGAATTTCGTCCATTAGAATACCTTTCTTCCTGTCTTGGTGACCTCGGTCTAAACTCATTATCTCCGTTTGTCCAATACCCATCATTTGAATTTCTACTATGTCCAAAATAACGTCCCCGTCTACCTCGATCAAATCTATTTGTATTCATATAATTCACCCTTATATTTCTTCCCCTTTGATTACCATTTCTATTTTGGTGACGCCCTTCCTGGTTATATCTACCTTGATTTTCCCACCGGAATGATTCCATCCTTGGTACTGGTCCTTTATATCTTTCCCTAATCTCACTTCTATTCTGATAATACTGTGCCCCTTGCCCGAAAGAATTTACAGTTTCTTTTTCTTCATATTTATTTCCAAATGCGTGTTTTGGCTTATTGACTTCTAAGGCTGATAATAATTCTATCATAGCTGCAATGCTATCGGGTCGGGCTATGATTAGGTAGTGTTGAAGCGTTTCCGGAAAATGTGGAGTAACTATATTTATTAGATCTTTTTCATCTAAAGGAGGATCCAACATCTTCGATTTTCTCGCTATTCTCATAAAATAGTTGACCATCGATTCCTCCGATCTAGGATTAAACTTTCCATTGCTTAATTCAACTCTAATATTAGCCTGCCTACTAGCTCCCCAATATCTGGTTAAAAAGATGTTCCTAAAGGTCCTGTAATCATTATTGTTACCCATAGAAAGGCCTAGCCAATTAGCAGCATTACCCTTTAGGCATTTTCTTACTATCACCATCTTGTACTCCTCTGGTATACGTTTCACCGTGAAGTACTCTTGTAACCCTTCTAAAAAGGCTTTAGGATCATCTGAATCTTCATTTTCAAAAACTGGAGGTGTCATTTCATTTAAGACATGGTTAGGCCAATGTAAATTTGAATTGTCACCTATCCCTGAGCTATTTCCGAGATCAGAATGAGAATTACTGTTACCCCTATTTTGCATCGAAATGTCAGCTGATACACCTGGTATTGCCTCGTTTCTTGCAACTTCATTACTAAGATTGTTGTGATTACATGCATTTTCATTTAATTTCAAATTTTCTAAGGCCTCTTTTACCTGAGTAATTTCTGTTACTACCCCTTTTATTTGGTCTGTAACATCCTCCAAATTTCTAGCCTGCCTTTCACTTTCTACATCAGATCTTTCTATTCTAACTTTACACACCTGTAACTCTTCTCTAATTTCTTCCCTTTGTTTGTCTAATCTATATGTTACTTTTTCCCTTTCTTTATCTAATTTTTCACTCACTTGTTGACCTAATTTCTTTTCAGAATTCTTTACTTCTTGCCTTATTGTCTCTAATTCTCCCTTAACCTGTTCTCTATTTTCTTTTACTTCACTACTGACTTTATTAATTTCCTCCCTAACTTCTTCCCTAAAGGTTTCGAAAACTCTCCTCTGATTCTCCAACTGCATTCCCAATTCCTGTTGTCCCTTTTCTAATTTCTGTCCTAACTCTATACTAGTTTCATCTATCTTTTGACTTAACTCTGTACTCATCTTTTTCACTGTTCTTAATTCTTTACTAGTTTCATCTATCTTTTGACTTAACTCTGTACTCATCTTTTTCATTATCGTTTGAAACATATTCTCTATTTCTGACATAACCGCTGGCCTTTCTGAATTACTACTAAACATTTCTGAGCTACCTCTAGGTGTTTCTCTAACGTTCTGATCTTCTACTTCTTGGCATATTCTGCTACCAATTACATTCTGATTAAATTCTTCCATCCTACTTACACTTTTCTCAATTTCCGGACTCTCAAAACCTATAAAATCGCTATCACTGTCTTCCATTTCTAAACTATTTACATGTGTTTTTCTACTCACCAAAATTTTCACTTTTCTTTTTTTTAACTGCACTTAAACTTGTTCACTACACGTTTCACAGATGTTCACACGCTGGGCACTTTCTTGTCTGCTGGCTCGATGCTGATCTGGTCGTCTTGGGGTTGGTCCATTCTTTCGACGCCACACGTTGGATCACCTTCTTGTTTGCTGGTTCTATGCTGGCTTGGTCGTCTTGGGTTTGGTCCATTCTTTCGATGCCACACGTTGGGATGCCATTTGAAGCTAAAATTTAGTTGATGATTGATACTTTATTTCTCGTTGGGTTCTCGTTCACGTCGGATCGCCATTTGTGGCGGAAAAATTAATGCTGTTTGTTTATACTTTATTTTTTTCTCGACGCCACATTTCGTGAGTTATGCCGACTCAATATGTAGAGGAATCGCACTCACATCCGCGCAGCACGACCTGCCGTACTGGTCTCTGGTTGAGTAGTGACCAGACGCTTTCTCTCTTACCCACGCTAAGAAAACCGTTCTTTTTAAATTTGAATCTCATGACGTCATCCAAGAAAGCCTCGTATCCAAAATGCTATTTCCTTTTTCCCGCAATTTAGAAATGTCCCTTTCTATTATAACATGTTCTTTTATGAATTTCGAATATATAATTACCTTTTAGGATTAAACGATGTTTACTTTATATTTTATTAAATATATCACGCGACTTTTAAGGTTGGTCGAACTGACTTTTTACTGATTTCGAACTATGTGGTATGACGTCATGACTCGCTAATTTCAAACCAATAATGTGTTTATCCTACAACTTTAACGACTATTATTTACTCATATCTTGCTCACCTTACAACACTTCCTGCTCTATTATCTATTTATGTTATTACTTAACACTTATCGCAAATCTCACATCCGGCAATTAAATTAAAACGTGTCTTTTTCAAAAGCCCATTCGATCGGAAATCTAAATTTCGGTATCAACAGTTACCAACCATATGGGAGGAGAGATGTTAGAAGACCAATGAATAGTGGAGAGAGACTTGAGGCCGGAACAGAGGTCTCCTAATCCATAAAGTGTTGATGATAAAATTACATTATCCATGAAATGGGGAGGAGTGGCTTAGAGATATGAATGCCAAGTATGGCAACTTCCCCAAATAGATAAAATCTACTAATCCAAACTTCTAATTATACTAAATGTTTAAATGTTAGTGTGGTCAGGTGATATGACCCATCTATGCAGTTAGTGCCTCCTATTTGTAAGGAGTGTGTCTTTAAATGCAATTGTTATGCTATATCCATTAAGTGGGCTTCCAAACAGTGCCTTCCTCTTGTTTTCCTAGTAACATCAACAGTAAGCTACATGTTACCTTTAAATGTGTCAAGTTGTAATAAATGACCCACTTAATGGTATGTACTGGTTAAAATTTTTGTTTTCAAAGTAATGTGTATTAATCCATATATGTTGTTTGTGTTTTAGTTTGTTCTCCCGATCCCACAGAGATCCCAAAACAAAACTGGGTGGTGTAAGAAGACATTAACTTCACTTGAAAATTTTTGTAAAATATTTAAATCGTCACTTTTTGAAAAAATAAATTTTGAAGTTTTTTCGGATTAACCCCTATGAAAGTTCTCAAAATGAGCTTTAAAATGATACCACTTCTAGGGCTGTATGATAACTGCCCACTAAAGGCACCAAAACATATTAATTATGAAAATTTCAGATTTGAACATTTAATAACTTAAGAAACAATGGAGTAGAAGACATGATCTTACACATTCTCTCTTAAGTCTTATCATTTCAGTAACTGTGCAAAATTTCCTTGAAATGCGAGATGTCAAGTCTGAAAATCCTTCTTAGTTATGTTGAGTTGACATAGAATGTTCCCATTTCTTTTAATATTCTCAGATTGTATATAGATTGTAAATAATCATTCAGCAACTTGTATTATGGTACAAAGGTAATCATGATTAAGGGACACTAGGAGTGAAATTTCAAATTTTCATGATTTTGTATGGGTGTGTCGAGAATTTTACTGTGATAGCATTGCTATTAATTTAGTGTGAATGACAAATTTCATTCAAATTGGATGAATACTTTTGGAGCTATAAACTATCCCATAATTTTTTTTGAAAATGTATCATATTCAAAATGTTGCACGCACCTCATAAGTAGAGAAAATGGGTTAGCATTTTATGTATTCGAGTTTTGAGCCACAAATAAAAATTCTATTTGTCTATTTCTATCCAAACAAAGATTTGTTTAGATCAAAATTGTTTTAGTTTTAATGGCAATTTCTTTCAATAAACTACACCATTTCTTGCTAATCTGTTTATTTTCTTTTTTGAAATTCAAATTACAAAATCATTCCTGTAATTTTTAAAATGTGGTATAGATATGTGGATGACATTTTTGTTGTTGTCCTTGAGAAACAAATAAATGATGCTTTAAAACGTTTAAAGTTACAGGATAAAGCCATACAATTCACTTTGGAAACAGAAAATAATGGATGTCTTCCATTCATAGACTTAAAAATTAAAAATCATAACAATAAATTGAATTTTGGTATTTATAGAATATCTACTCATACTGATAATTACATAAAAAATAAGTTTTAATCCTTTTTCGCACGAATTTGCTGTTTTTAATAGTTGGTTAATAAATATACCCCTTAATAAGAGGCAAGAGGCAAGCAGGTGTAAGATGCTTTTATTTTGGCAGATTTAAAATTCTAAGACGTTTTAATTATGGTGTTTTTATCTTTTTAACTGTTACTTGTTAAACTTTTTAGGAAATCATGCTTTATCTGTATTAACTTTTAGCCATTTTTAGCTCACATTTTAGTGGTTTTAACATTGACTTTTGAGTTATTTTATCTTCGATTTTTTAATTTTTGAAGGGGTGAGCTTTTAGTAGTTTGATTGTTTTTATTCTTGGACTTTGGGCCCTAATGACCTAGTTGTCGACGGCCCCTTAAACACAACTCACTCACTCGCCCCTTAATAAGAAAGAATTTAACACAAAGTATAAACACATAAACACTGTGGTAATTAATGGTTTTAATACAGATTTTATACATAAAAGGGTAGAAAAAGTTAAGTATCAAAAGGCTGTTATAGAGATTTCTACCCTCAAAAAATATAGATTAAATTTGGTCCCTCAAAATAAATTTAATATAGAAATTATTATCTATTTATGCCAACAAACTTACTGTTGGTGTTTTTAAACACACAATCCGTGTGTGGGCAATGTTTGAGAGGTAGAACTGGAACTTAAAAATTCAATGCCACAGCTGGGACTTGAACCACAGACCTTCCGACCTGGCAGGTGCTCTAACCATTGAGCTACTGTGACAATCTGCCAGAATGGCATTGAAGGTCTGTGGTTCAAGTCCCAGCATTGAATTTTGTTCCAGTTCTCCCTCTTAATATACAAAATTTTCTATATTTTTCTAAAAAGGATAAAATTCCAAATGATAAAAAATCTGGCATTTATAAATTTAGCTGTTTTCTAGTTTCCAGGTTTCTTTATTAACAAGCTTTTGCCTGGTGCCGGTACATTAATCCCGACTTACAGGCTACAATTGAGGATGGACTTATATTTAGCATTATTTACAGTTTTCTTGTTTTTAAAAAACCCATACGGTGATCAACTTTAGGTCACCAAGAACAGTTTTCTGTTGTAGATATTGTTTATTTGTCTTTTAAGTTTTTGTTTCATTTTTACTTTCTCTACTGTAAGTAGTGGAAGTATTGTATTCCACCCAAAAATTCGATGTCGAGATTTCACCGGAAATATATGTTTTGAGACCATCTGAATCCAAAAAAAGCATTTTCAGAAAAAGGTCCGTGTGTGTGTCTGTGTGTCAGTCTTGTCAGTCTGTGGACAGCATAGCTCAAAAATGTAAAGTCGGTTAAAAACCAAAGATGGTATTTAAGTTTAATGTCTTTCAAGGATGGACACGAAGATTTTAAAGAAAATAGCCCCACCCTAAACTACCTTTTACATGGAAGATTTTTCGAAAATTTTGATTTTCTTGAAAATGGCTCTAACGATTTTGATTAAAATGCCATATATTTGAGATATTTTTATGACAAATGAAATGTATATCTTGAATTTTCTGGCTATAGCTCCTGTAGTCGTATTTACTCTGGACGACTTTTGCATAACTCGTAAACAGAGATAGACCAAATTATACCATACAAAAAATGTAGATCTTGCTAAAATACACAATTTATGTCTCAATAAATTTTCTTGTAGGGTGAACCATTTCGGAGATATTCCTTGTTATGTGTGTGAGTTTCCGAAAACTTAGAACTTTAGCGAAATGCAACAACGTTTAAGAGGTAGAACCTCTTAAACTTTGCCCACACACGGCTTGTGTGTTTAAAAACACCAACAGTAAGTTTGTTGGCATAAATGAATAATAATGCAACAACGTTGTTCATTTTTTTATATGTTAATCATGCAAAGAGAACGGAATCTCAAAGGTCAAAAAGATTTGACTGTCGCACAAAGCCTTCTGTATTCTAATATCTCCCTTGCACCTACAAGGACATAAGCAATAAGATAATTTGTACGAATGTTTATCTTAACTAACATGGAGATATAGGAATAAGAGTTTGTTAGAATGGTTAGTACAAGAGTAGAGAAAGTCATGTGAGTGGAACACATCAGATTTTTATATATATACACACACATTTATATACACACACAGTTACTCCTGGGCATACCATTCAGCTGTTTGAATTGTGATAGGGCTTACATTGGTAAAACTAAACATCATTTAGAAACCAGAATAAAAGAGCATTTTAGAAATATTAAATATAAACAAATTGATAAATCAGCTGTGGCAGATCATTTTTGGTATTTAATCATGAAATTAATCTAGAGGTTAAATTATGAAAACAATTAAATGGACCTTTAGATTTAATGATTTGGGAAAAGATATTCATTTTAAAAAACAAGAACCGCATTATGAATTTTGAAATGCCACCAGTAGATGTATTTATAGGTTTTTGTTTTCGGAGATTGGTAACAGATTTTTTAAGTTGAGCATCGGTAGCAATGGTAACTTGTTTGAATAGCGTTGAAAATAAGTTGAATACAACTTGAAACTAGTCCACTGTGGATAAGTTGAATACAACTTGAAACTAGTCCACTGTGGAAGATCTTGCAATATTACTAAGATAAGCTTTCAGTTTCTAATTTGTTCTTATTTTATATTCACTTACCTCATTAATATTGCAGGTTGTTCCAGTGCTGACTTGTCGATGGGCCCTTAAACCCAACACACTCACTCACTCCAGTGCTGACTAGTTTCAAGTTGTATCCAACTTATTTTCAAAGCTATTGAAGTTGGAGAAACTAGTCAGCACTGGAACAACTTACAATATTAATAAGATAAGTGAACCTTTTAGTTTCTAATTTGTTCTTATTTTAGATTCTTTCCTTAATCAATCTGTAAAATCAGTAATTTTTAATGAAATTTTTTTTTGTAAAACTATTATTCATGTTAGCTTGTATTTTGCAAAATAGAATATTATAGTGGATACTTCTACTCATTTTGGGAAATTTAATTGTATTCAAACAAAAATTGAGATGTGTAGAACATTTGGAATCTATTAAAATGAAATTTTGTAAAAATTGCTGTTTTATAAAATATTAGACTGGAAAACAGTGAATTGTATTCTTTTGGTGTCAAAACCCTCCTGATTTACAGTCCTGTGTGTTTTCACTTTCCTTTTGTTCTTCTTCTGTACTTCTATGGCCTTTTGGCAACCTGCAGAGCCTTTCCTGTTTGTCCTGTTTTCCTCCAGTCAAATTGTATCCCATTTCTGACTGATCTTTGAAGCAGTTGGTGAACATCCCTTATCCCTTACCATACAGTTTGTTCACCAGCTGAAGGTCCCTGACAGGAATGCAGCCAGCCACTACATCAGTAAACAATTCCCAATAAACAATGACATCATGAGCAGCAGTTCTGCTTCTAATCATGTTTACGATAATGTTGCAAAACTGGGAATGCGTATTCACGCCAGATTAAAGCAAAGAAATCGCTCAAAATAGCACAATTTAAATGTTATTTTCAGTTCATGCAGTATATTTAGTTGATAAAGCGTAAACAATGTTTTCAACTACTTCGTCTTTTTCCCACTGATTATTTTCTGCCATTTCTATATTTTTAAAAAACACTGCCAGTATGTTTCAGTCTTGTGATATATCTGGTGCAGTTTTTGTAATTATTAATAACGTTGTGTCTTTGAGCTATTGAGATCTTTGTGATCTCAGGGTGTGGTAACGGATGGAATGAAAAATCACACAATGTTTCTTCACCACAATGTATTATTTTATTAGCACTTCATCGATACTTTACATTAAATAATTCCTCTCAGCACCATTCTAAATTATTTAAAACGCTTCCACCTTCTCATTTAGTGGAACCAATGCTTGATGAAAGTCTGGTGAAAGTTCCATACCCACACGTCACACCAATACGTCCATATGTCTAGATTACACACACGCAAATGGGCAGTTTTTGGCGTCCTCACGTGACACCGCCTTTTTCGTATACATCCGCGTATGCGTCCATCAAATAGTTCCGTCTTGTTAGGGAAGCGATCCCTAACCATCCTCCCTTACTTTTATTATGGAACACATATAATTCTAATATTTATACATATATATTAAAATCAAATATGGAAATATTTATGACGTCTTTAAACTAACTTAGTTGTTCGTAACAATGAGCATTTGCAACACGTTTTGCCATTTAACCAAATCATACCAACATCAAAAAACAAATTACACTTTTAACAAATATTCACATAAACGATTTTCTTTTGGGGTCTTCTAATGTTCTGTCTCATATCCTTGAGCGTTATATTGTGTAATTCCCATAAGAATAAGTCAGCTGTTGCATTTCTATTCATTTTATCTTGGCCCAAGCTAGTTCTATGGGATTGGGATCACACATGTACGGGGACAAGTAAACGACAGTGTGGCCCAATAAAACCAAAATAACCAATAATATTATAACAATTGAGGAAGAATTCAGTCTTAACAGCTTTTCAGTCCCTTCTGCAGGTTCAAAGAATGAAGTACATATTAAACTTTTGCTCAGTTAATAGTATAGTAATTGTTCCTTCAAGTACAGGTAATGAAAGTACTCGCAATAGAAGACAGTAATACCTTTAAGAGCCTCTTTAGGTTTGTTTGATTCAGGCATCCTATAAATATCTGTAGGCATCCTATAAAGATCTGTTTTACACATAGAACTGTCACATTGAACCCCTTTGTTTTACAACCACAATATCATAGCAGATTTCACAGCACTCCCAGGTGGAGGATTATCTACTTCTACATTACTTTTACCATTGCTTCCGACACAAAGGTTTTACAGCTGAAATTAAGAGAAACTAGTAGCGAGTAAACATAGGGCGAATAATATTAGAGGTAAGTTGGCAACATGACCAGCAGAACAATGATTTTGGATGTTTACGAAACTAAGGTTACAGTGCGTGGAATGTCACTCCCCTGCCCCTCATTCCCATTCCCACCATGAGGTGGGGAGCAGACAGTACATCTCAGCTCCTGAGAGGCTGAACAGCCCATCTTAAGAGCAGAAATAACATTTAATGCCCCAGTTTTTAGCCACTTCTTAGAAATAAACATTTCTTTGGGACAGTTTATCCAAATGAGTGAACACTTTCATTTGTATTTTGTGTTCTCAACTAGCACAGTGTACTAGTTCGGAGCAAAATAGTCTCTGATATAATAGGAATAATACTTCTAACCATATTATTATCAAACTGAATAGGCAACTTGTAATGGCTCTGCAGAGTCTCACTGTGAGCTATGCTTTTATAGAAACACCAAATGTAAATGTCCTGAAGTCCACACAATACATTGACACATGCAGAACTGTACCTGTGGCCAACCAAAATATTTGTAAATTGGAGCTAATTTTTCATGTATAACACAAATTTTTATTTATAAGAATCATCACATAATGAATCCAACACATACAGTAAAATAACAAGCCCCATACATTTTTAGAAGTATATGAGTTGACCTATAGATAATTATAGTTTCACTTACACTTATTTCTGTCCGGACGCATTTCAAAGACCAGTGTCTTCATTCTCAATGGTTTCTTTACTGGTGGTTGAAGAGGAAACATGTCGTGCTAGTGACTGTGCTGCTATCTGGATTGCTGGATATAAACTTCATTATGTTGTCTACTTGTGATATATCAAAATTCATGGCTATGTGAACATTCTTCATAGTATGTATTTTCTCCCAAATTATCTGTTCTGCTGTTGTTTTTGCATGTTTTAGTAATTTAATATCCTATTCTATGGTGTGCTGAGTTGACCAGAAGTGATGAGCTACGGGTGATTTGTCGATCTGTTTGTTTTGTTTCTAATGTGCTCCTTCAGTCATGTTTTAAGATTTCTTTTAGTTTGGTCGATGTATATTTTTGGGCATTTTATCTGATAAATACTGATTTTGAGTTTTAGTATTGTGCCCTTTAATGGGTGGTTTAGCAGGTTTCTCAGGTTGAATCTGTTGTAAGGGGCTAGCTTAATGTTATTATCCTGGAACAGTTTCTGGAATTTGTTGTGCAACTTTAGGTGGAAGGTGGATTTGCTGTATATAGGTTGTGGGTTGGATCTGTTGTTCAGCATTGTGATGTCCTTAAACTGTTTTTGTCTTTCGCATTTTTTTAAAAGCCTTTCAACTAAATCTGTTTTGAATCCGTTCTGCTACTATCTTGATGTCCTTTTTAAAAGGGAACATCAACACAGATGATGGTACAGAGCAGCAACGAACCATTATAAGTGGAAACTTTGCTTTGAGATTTACAGAAAATGTGAAAAACCAGAGTAATTTCTAGAGACATGTGGCTGTCTGATTTTAAGGAGACAAAATACCACATGTACAAGGCTCTTTAAATGGCTATAGCGACCAAATAGAGGAAGGTAACTGCAAATTTTCACTCTTTGTGGATGCCCAAACATTTGAATAACCATTTACAGCAAAAAAATATATTTTCGCTATTTTCTAAAGTTATGTTTGTGATAAACTTTGACTATGATTGCAAGTTGGCTAGTATTCCCTCTCTCAGGCATTTGGTTCTGATTATGTAACACATAATGCTGCTGGCCCTTTGCCCTGCCTCACTGTAGCAGGTGGTGTGATGTGAGGGAAGAATATCAATCGTACTGAAACTTCAACCTATAATAACCACAGGTTTTTATTTTCATACATTATCTGAGTAGGATTCACAAGGTATAAAGGGTTCAACTTAAAAATATTAAACACTGACATTCCTATGTTTTATTTAAATTTGGTTTATAATATTGAAAACAAGTAAATCATTTAAATTAGACATGTATGTATGTGCACTTCTGTCCTTTATGCTACAAAATCATGCTCAAAGGCAAGAAAATTAAACCTCAACACATAAAAACCTGAAATAAACAAACAAACAAAATGAAACAGCACAAAAACAGATTTACAACATTTTGTGCCATTCAATAAAATAAATTAGGTAACCACTATGCACTTCTATCATTTTATTTTAACATCTTTACGTCTACTACAAATGCTCAAAATGTTGACCATTAGCACTACAACAAGCTTCCAAGCATCTTTTCCCATGCATCTACATCAGCTCTTGCACTTACCACTGCATCCCAGATTCATTGTCTAAGAGTTTCTTCTCCATCAATTTCAACTCCATAAACTATCTCCTTGAGATGCCCCCAATTTAATGGATTCAAGTCTGGGGACCTCGGTGGCCAAGTTGCAGGACCATGTTAACCAGTCCATTGATTTGGAAACAATGATATAGAAATTGGCACACTGGTCCACTGATTGGGAAGGTGCCCCATCATGCATGAATCACATTTGTTGACGTGTGTGCATTGGCACCTCGTTGAGAAGCTCCCATACTTTTGTGTGCAAAAATTGCAGATAATTGCCACTATTTAGTCTTCTAGGCAGCTCCACTGGCCCAGTAGCTGATCTCCCAGGATCCCGGCTCAAAGATTTGTTGCAAATCTGTATTGAAAATTCCTACAGCAAATGGCATGCAGATTCTCTTTTGCCCAACTGTGTACATTATGGAAATTGAATATGCCATCGCAGGTACAAGTTGACTCATCCCTAACCATCATCTTACTAGGAAATGGCATATTATTATCACATTTTAGCAAGAACCAACGACAGAATTCCACTCTTCTGTAGTCTGCATCTTGCGATTGTTGGACAACAGATGTTCATGTAATGTGTGGCGAACACTGCAGCAGGCTATACCTACTTTTCTTGCCAACCGTCTTGTACTTACGCCAGGCCTCTATTCTACAAGGTGTAGAATTTCATCTTGCCTTAGTGCTTCAGGATCATGGCATGGTCCTTGACCTTCAACAAATCAGGCATGTGGAGAGTCTGTATCATGGAGCCTTGGATGCACTGCAGGGAACATTCGTCTATTGGGAGGAAGACGATGATCTGGAAATTGCCGATGATACAGGTCTCTGCAGCATTAGCAGATTCCCCAGCCACGCCATAAATTAAATGAATATCTGCTAATTCAGCATATGTAAAGCCATTCATTCTGTAAAGAAGGTTTGTGACTGAATCAGTCCCTTGATGCCTCACTGTGAGTCATGTAAATGCAGGCTAGCTGTGTGTGAGTTGTGTACACAGGAGCTGGCCATGTGTGGGATGTTTGTAAACACAGGAGAGACAAAGCAGAGCCATTCAAAACACATTAGACCCTGAAATTCATTAATCATTTATCCTCCCTAGGGTGTCTCCTCTATGCAAAGGTTACCCTCATCACCTGGCCACTGCAGCCAAGGCCATGGAGGAGTGCAGTTTGGGGGTGGAGGGGGTCAGCACACCTACTTCCCTGACCGTAAGGTGATTACTTGACCTTTTAGGGATGCTATCTTTCTATCAGGATAGCTCCTCAACTGGCCTCTCTGGGACCTAACAAGGCTGAGTGCACCCCATACCAGACCTCCCAACGGGGGAAAAATACCATGTCGATACCAGGGCATGCAGGCATGCTATGTGCTTGGAGCAGTGCAGTGGCAGTGGCCTTCACCAATGAGGGAGAACCGACACCACTGGTCAGTATAGAGCATGGGTACACAAACAGCACTCTTTGAGCGTGAGCGTAGGAGCGGGCGAGCCACAATGACAGCTCATAGAGCGCTAATGGTGTGTGATAGAGAAGAATGATGTAGGGCAGTTTTAAAGCAGTTGTCTGATGGGCTGTGTGTTGTGTGCAGCCAGTTGCTAATGCTCCCTGCCTATGTATCCTTCTATAATGGAGGAATCTAAAAGGTGGAAAAGGGGCCATCAGGCAAATACTTTCAATGTTGCGTGGGAAAGCAATTATTTTTTCATAGCAGCTGGAACAAATTCTCAGTGTCTTATACATCAGAAAATTTTGAAAGGTAGAAAAAAGTATAATATAATGCGTTGTTACGACAAAACGCATAATGATGTTTACAGAGAGCTTGTTGGTGAAGATCACAGTAAAAAGGTTCAGGAGTTGAAGGTTGCAATATTACCTGAGGTAAGTTGGAATTCATATCACGAAAACATGGAAAATTGTGAATATGAATATGTATTTATTATTTACAGGAGAGTGGCGAACAAACAGTGTTTAATGAGGCAATGCTGCGTGTGAGTTTACAAACTGTAATATAATATTGCAGCAGCAGGTAAACCATTTACTGAAGTGGACTTTATAAAACAATCTATGATTAATGCTGCAGAACTATTGTGCCCTAATGAAATGTATCAGTTTGAAGCGATCCCACTCTCACGTACCACAGTTGCTCGCCGCATCAGAGACATGGTACAAGACATGCAGCTTCAACTCATACAAATGGCAACACAGTTTGTGGTGTATTCTTTAGCTCTCGATGAGCCAACAAATGCATCTGACATGGCCCAACCAGTTATATTCGTGTGCAGTGTAGACAACAATCTCCACATTACAGAAGAATTGTTAGATTTTGTCCCATTAAAAGACACTACTACAGGCAAAGATATTTTTCACAGTGTTGAGGATTCTTTGAATGCCATTGCACTACCCTGGGATTGCCTGGTATCTGTAACAATGGATGGAGCTCCAGCAATGTGTGACCAACGTTCAGGGTTTGTAAGTTTCATTCGGGAAAAGGTTAAAAATGCTGTTGGCTCTGATGTGATTGGAGTTCACTGTCTAATTCATCAACACGTTCTCTGTTCCAAAGTAGCGAAGCTTGGTACTGTAATGGAAACAATGGTAACACATACTAATTATTTAAAATCACATGGACTCACACACTGACAGTTTCAAGAATTTCTCTGTGATGTTGATGCAGAGTATGGAGATATTCTCTATTATTGTGCAGGTCCAGTGGCTAAGCAAAGGCAAGATGTTAGAAAGATTTTACCATCTTCGTGACGTCATTTGTCAATTTCTTGAAATGAAGGGGAAACCTGCACCAGAACTCAGTGATCCCGCCTGGGTAGCCAACCTTGCATTTCTTGTGGATATTACTGTACACCTCAACAAATTAAATATATCTCTTCAAGGAAAGAACCAGCTCATTCTCAATATGATGAATGAATTACGGGCTTTTCGTTGCAAACTTATACTTTTCATAAGTCAGTTACGGTGTGGCAACATGGCTCACTTTCCAACCTTACACACTGTTTGTGATGGAGCAGTGTTCAGTGATTACGTTGAAGTATTAATTGAAATTCAAAATTAATTCGATTCTAGATTTCAAAACCTTGATTCCCTTGAGAAGAAATTTGAAATTCTCACAATTCCTTTCTCAACATCAGTTGAAACGGTGTCTCATGATTTGCAGCTTGAACTTGTTGATCTTCAGTGTGATATAAGAGCTAATGATTGTTTCAACAATACCACTAACCTGAATGATTTTTACAAGACTGTACTTCAACAAAAATATCCACGACTACACAGGCTAGCTGCAAAAATGATCTCAATGTTTGGTTTGACATACGCCTGTGAACAACTGTTTTCTATCATGAACTTAAATAAAAACAGGTATCGAACATCTATGCTGATGTTTCATTAAGGTTAGTACTTCTTCTTTCAGCTCCCAATCACATAAAACCATGTTTTGATGTATTGGTAATGAGACATAGCATATAACTAGTTTGTATGCAGATTTAGTGTGCTATAGAAGGCAGTAATTTGTTTAAAATAAATATTTTTCCTAACTATAAATTAGTAAAAGAATATTTTGAGAAATCATTTATGAAAGCTTGCACTTCTTTTCGTGTACGTACTGTACAATACCTCTCCTCTCTGTCCACTTGCAAACAAGAGCGCTGTCAGTACCTGTACTCTGCTCGCGAACTGTGAGTCGGCTTCGGGAGTGCAAACCTTGTGCATGGCTGGTGTACAGCTAACCAGCCATGCAGAACTGGAAGCTGCCTTGGTGTCGAGCCTGTCTTTGTTAGGGCAGATGCTTCACATTGAGGCTAGTAGACAGGAGCACCTAGCTCCATGTTGCTGAGGCTATGTATATGGGCACTTGGAGGAAAACTGTGCAGTGCCACTGAAGTGCCATATTGTGGTTCTTCAAACCTCACTTTGGCCTGCAAGCCACACAACCTCTGCCGATGCTGCTGCACCAGCTGTGGAGAAAATGGCCACTTCACTAGTCTGGCACTCTGTCCCCTGCCTCCCTGCACAAATGCATCACCTATGCCATCACTAGCCGCAACACCAAGCCTTCACAGTTCACACAGCCATTCACACCGGTTCCAGTCACTCTATTGTCACCAACTCATGTAACTGGAGCAGCATCATGGGACAGCATTCAGGATCTCTATGCTGAACTTCTGAACATT
Organism: Tenodera sinensis; assembly: GCA_030765045.1. Taxonomy (NCBI): domain Eukaryota; kingdom Metazoa; phylum Arthropoda; class Insecta; order Mantodea; family Mantidae; genus Tenodera; species Tenodera sinensis. The sequence goes on along the minus strand of CM060964.1, from coordinate 288,135,405 downwards.
GCTGCCTGCTTAGCTGCCCTGGAAGAGACCAGTGCATCCATCATAGACAAACTCCAGCACCTGCAAGCGGCACTCACCACAGACAACCTCTGACGTAAAGCACCACCACCAAGCTGTCAGCATGTCTTGACAGCATTACCACCCACCTGCAGGCACTGGGAGCCCAGTCTACGCCATCACCACCACAATAACCACGTCAGCACAAGACCTTTGAGATGCCTTCAGAGCACTGGCACTTCCTCGAGTGCCATGTGCTCAGTGAAGGACAACAGAGACACAAACTTTAATTTCCTTTACCTTTCCTTACGTATCATCACCTACGAACACACTAGTGCTGCACAGGACATTTTGTCATGGCTGCAGCCTAAGACTTTACCTTTTGCCCACTCCCACCCACTAGACGGTGGTAAAGCAATATATGCAGACTAATGCGGGTGCTATGTGGGACTGCACAAACCTAAACCTAGATCATCCTTCTAAATTCCATGACATTCCCATCCAGTGGAGGATTTTTAGTGGAGTAGTGCCATAGAGCCTAAGCCCACACTCCCCACTGTGCCCTCCAACACAGTGGGGATCCATAAGCGTAATTTTCCTCCACTCGGAAATAAAAAAAAATTTTAAAAAAGGACAAAATGAGATACACTTGTGTGTTATACACATTGTTCTGTACTAGATATCAAATTATTTGCACTTATTCACCCCCACCCTGTATGTCACTATTAAAGTCAAATAAAAGTGTGGTAAAACTGAGAAAGCAAACGTTTCAACCTTCATAACGTTTTTGATTGTATACCAGTTATTGTCTATAACAGGTTTGTTGTCCAGGATTTGTGTTTGTTCTACCTGCAGCTCATGTAAATGATGAACATGGAAGATGTACATTTAGTGGACACCTTCTGGCTTTAGGAAGTTGCAGAAGGGCATAGGAAAAAGAAAAGTGGAGCAGATGGAAAGGTAACTACAGTAAACTCTTGATTATTTGGGCTAATGGGAGAAAAAGGTGCATGATAAATTGAAAAACAAATAATGGAAACCTGCAATTTGATATTTTTTAAGCTACAATGTGTATAAATAGGGAATTAATTTTAAAAAGGCGTATGTTCAAGCAAGTATTTTTCCTTCAAAAGTTTATCCAAGCTCTGTACTGCTGAGTTAAATCACATTAACATGGATACTATAGGCCTATTTATCTCTTAAAATGTGTAGTCTGTGATGTTAGTCTGATTCAGAGAGGAGTTAACACATTTTTGCACTGCCTTTTGAATTCTTCTTGCAGCAATTATATCATCGTATTGAAACACCCTGTGGGCCATATAATCTAGAAGAGTATCAACACATTGCAATGCAGTGCAATGAGAACACTAGAAAACTGATCATTTTTCAGATTTTCACAGAACAGACAGACAGGCAGACAGCAGAAATGGTACTGTGTCACATGGCAGATTCTTTTATTGCTGTCTCCTAGAGCTGCTTCTCTCAGCGACTCAAAGGCAGAAAGCTTAAGTGTCAAGTGGACGAAAACTAATGTACTTTTTTTTCTGCACAAAGATGCCTGAATAATCCACAAACTGAGTAATTTGCCCACAAATAATCGGGAGATTACTATATTTTAAAGGATAATTTTGTGATGAGACTTCTTAGTCAATGGCTTTTATTACATTTATGACTAATTATATATTCCTGCTTTAATGTGTGGATAAAATCACACTGGAGCAATTACAATTAATTGTTTCTAGTACCATATTATTAACCCTGAAATGGACCTAAAACTGCTTTGTGAACACAAGGGGAAAGAATTAAATGCCTGATTTCTGCCTACCATCTCATCTGAAATAGCAAAAAAGTGTACAGCCATGTAAACAAACAGCAACAAGACAGGACTCTTGTATCATTTATGAGTGTTAAATCCTAAACAACAGTGTCCTCAGAAAGAAACCAGAAAATTAAATACCCTGTAGTTACAAACTTACAGGTGAGATTAAATAATGAGCAAGTCCATGCATTTCCCAAGACTTTTTTAGAATTCTGTTCGACATAGAAAGAACCAGACTTACAGTAATGCTGCCTCACTAATTGCTATAAATGAAATTTTTAAGAAAATAAGAGGGTACTGTAAAACAAAACAAAACATTCCAAAGAAAGAGTGCATGATTAAGTTAATTTCAAATTTAAAGGTTCAAGAAAGCTATTACAACACACCAAATGCTAAAAACCTCCTTCTTTCTTTGGGAATTATTAACACAAAGCTCTTTATAATGCATAATTAATGCATTCCTAATTCATTAAAGATAAAAAAGTGGTTCTTCAGTATTATCGTGTCTACAAATTTTAATTTGGGATTTATTGATCCTGCAGTAGATGCCTGCCATTGCTGTAAAATCACACAGACTTGAGGCACACGAAGCAGACGCAGCATTATGATATGAAGCCACATTGACAAAATTGCACCCTGATTCCTGAAAACAATCACAAAGAATCCAAACTATACTCTCCAAGACTCCGCTGGGGGGCAAGCTGGGCCTTGGTCAAGACTGTCTCCCAGTTCCCCATCCTCACTCCTCTGGTTATGCACTGCGAACCAGCCCTATTTCTCACCACTGAATGTGCGGGTGCTACAGGCGGTACTGCAACAGGCTTTTACTCTCCTGATCCGGTGGAAGGGGTTTTTTTAGTGGGTATGCCATCTTCAATGGCGACTCCTACAGTACCATGGGGTCTCAAAACTTAAAAAAAAAAAAAAAAGCAAATTATTGAGAAAGCCATTTGAAACTCGAATTGCTGTCTGGGTCAGACTCAGTATCATCTGTTATCATCCTGACAAAACATTACTGAGATCATTCCAATTTTCTTCAACCACTTTAAGCAATTTTGAGTATGAACTTTATCTGGTGTTCATTGCAGTGGCCACTCACCACCCTAAAAGGGTGTCTAGGGCATAGCTTCTCTTGGCAGAGTTCTGAAGAAATGAAAGGATTTCAGCAATATCAGAAAAAAGATGCAGCATTGAGAAATTTCATTCAGTGTGCTTTGTATAGCTATACTCAGCTTATGGGCTAAACAATGAACGAAGACTGCCTGAGGTGCAAAATCCGTTAGCTTTTTTTGCAAACCATTTAAATGTCCACACATGACAATGGCACCATTGTAGCACTGTCCAGTAAGTTTTAACTCCCAACACTGAATTAACCAAGGCTTTCGATGTTCTATGGCAACTGACATCGAAAAAGCCCAAAAAGCATTCGACTAGTTAACCATTGGCATCTACTGGTCTGACAATTATGGAACATGGAGATTTTTGTGTGATCATCAATTTGAACTGAACAGAAGTCACTGCTGGGTATTTCCAACTTGATATAATCATCAATGTATTCCAAAATACAGTCAATAATCTCATTCTGTACTATTTTGAATCTCCAGTGAAGACACTTTTCATTTGATTGTAGTGAGTCTGAATCTCTAACAGACTTGTGAAAAGTTCTTTGAAATTTCCCCTATTAGATGAAGGTGAGCTTTCATCATGACCACAAAAAGCAAGCTCTTATCTTGCCAAATACATTACTGCATTGAGACAGAATATTGGACCCCAATAGAAAGTCGTTCGTATGAATGTTTGTTAAAAGTGTATAAATTTCTAGTTCTTGTTTGGGTGTATCAGGAATTTATTTTTAATATTCAGGATAGCCAATGTTTTCTCGTTACTAGATAGTCTGTTGTGTTCAATAATAAGAACTATTTGCGCGGATGAATACAAAAATGGCGGTGTGTCGTACCAAAGCGATGCCAAGGGATCATTCAGTAGCGTCTGTATGCTCAAGGTGATAAGACGTGTTCTGGTAGCGTGTGGACATGGAACTTTCACCAAACTTTTATCCAGTGTAAATTCTACCAAATCATTTAAGTGTGAAGGTTTTTGAATATTTAATATGGTGCTGAGAGTGTAAAATAACGAAGTGTTAATGAATAAATATGTTGTGATAAGGGAACATTGATTTATGCATTCCATTCTGTTACCACGACCCTGTAGATAGGAATCGCGTCTGCTATCACAGTATTTCATCTTTCTGAGAAGAACATTACTCCTGCTACTATATGTCAATAATCATTTTAAAAACAGCACCAGCATTAAGCACAACCTTAAGACTAATCAGTGTTAGGGACTTCCGCAGGTTTCTGTGGCCCGTCTGGCTGCAGCCCTGTGGCAGTCTGTGGTTCCCTCACTTCATCCTTGCCTCCTGGGGAGTGTTAGCCACAATATATCTGCGTAGATCGCAGTGTGCAAGATGTTCCCCTCCGTGTATACTCTTTACCCTTTAAAAGCTAATTGGTTAAGTCTTATATTTTACTGAGCAACATACAACCGGTTGTTTTCCTTCAGAGCATCAACTAGGGTGTTTTGATTCTTTTCAAGTTGCTTCAATTGGAGCACGCACTTGAGATGTTCAGCAGAGTCTGAATGTTTATGTAATGACCGATTGATGTTTAAAATGTCAGGAAAACCAGCACTGTTCCACACTTTTTTTGTTACACCAAGTAATAAGCTAGGCCAACAAAACAGTTTTTCCATATATTAACTACCCTACGGCCACTCAAATTCACTGTCCCACAAATCTTTAAAGTGCTTTTTGTAACATTTTGCAGCTTTTTGTTCCAGTTTTGTACCAATAAATTATGAATAGGGGTTGGTCTTCTTGTTAATAACTCATCCATTTTATAACAACAATGCACTGCGAAAATGGTGTGTGTGATATACTATACACTGTATCATTTTGCAGATTCATTTCCCCACTAACTTTAACTAAACAAAACAGTAACAAGTTGCAGCAAAACTAACTTCAGTAAAATAAACACAATGGGCAATTGCGGTACACAACCACTTTACGCAAACAGTATTTTTACACCGATAGACTAGCCTCTACAAGGGGCTGTGATTCGCTAAATGCATAATCTACTGTAGCTGCACATTACCCTCGCAGTAGGTCTATTTGGCAACACATGGAACCTTATATTCTGTTTCATTGTCATGACAACCGAGTATAAATATGCAGCTATATATTGACTGACAGAAATAGCTGCACCTTTTGTCCCATAAAGTGCCTCCTTCAAGGCTAAAGTGCAAGAGAACAGGCAGGTAGCTGGCAGCTTTCACCCATCCCTTTACCCTCACAGATATATGCCGTAATGGTTGTATATTTAAGTGTACAACAAATTAAACACCTATATCATATTTAATACAACTAAAACTGGTGAAGTGGAGCTTCACTAGCTTCACCTAAATAGCCGCTACTAACTCATATTTTGCATGAGGCAACTCCTTTAAAGTATGTACAACTAGGTGGCCTGGGCTCGATCTCAGGGACCCGCATGTGGTATTCGTGGTGGACGAAGTGGCATCTTGGCAGGTTTTCTCCAGGTTCTCTGGTTTCCCCCACTACTCATTCCACCAATTGCTCCAACATCACCCTTCAAATCATCCATTTCAGCTGCACTTCATATCATCTTCTTTCTCACTCTCATATGGTGCTGAGCTGAACACCTGCTTCCCTGGCCTTCACTCTGTCCGGTCCATAGGTTTGTCTGCTCCCTGACAAGTGTCTGACCCTAGGCACAGGTTTGTAAGTCCTAGGGGGTGTACGTAATACATAAGGGGAAGGTAATCAGATGAAGTACAACAAAGCTCACAAGCAATCCTGGTCAGTCATTGGAAGGTCTTTTGATGTTGTGAAAAGACAATTTCCTTGCCTGAGAAAGTGATTTGGAGTCAAATTGTATCAAGCTCCACCAATTATAGTTGCCATCTTTCTACTTCATAATATAGCAATCAATGTAAAAGATGACACCCCTGACATTGACCCTGAGGTCTTCAGAGAAGAAGGGTTTTCCAGGAACTGCCCACACAAGCTAATAATTATGTGAATGGAAGAGAGAATTCAGCATTAAGAACTGCATTGACTGACAACACATTTTGAAGTTATTTATTATTTTACATAAATGCAGTAAACAAATTACGGAACGAATTACTGAACATATCTTACCTTGAACGAAAATGAATGACTAATATAAAAAAAAAACCATATTTTAATCAAATGAAGGGAAAAATAGTTTAATTATTGAGCTACTTTTGCCTTCTTAATTTCCCTCTTTTCTAACTCAATTTTCAAAATGTTCATTTTTATTTTGTGTTCAATATTTAAACATTTCTGTTTTCTTTTGTAGAACAGTGTTCTTATATTCTCTGTTTTCTTTTTCTCAGGAAACTGATGGTTTTGCTAGATTTAGTATCTGATATGTGCACTTCTGCCTGCAATGACAAGTGTGTAAAATTATGTTACTGGAAATTATGAAGTTGCAGTAGTTAAGCAGTTTTTCTCATACTCGCAGTTATGATACCTAACTGGGACTGACCTTTACCTACTTTGTTCACTATTAGGTTAAGAATAATATGTTACTAAACTATGTTGTTATTTTTATGTTATTAAATGTTAAGTCTTTGGTTATAAAGTTGTTTTATTTTGTTCTAATCTTACCTTGTCATTATTGTTTCCTTCCACCCCTTCAATCTCCTTATTTTCTGCAGCACTGTTGCCAAACGTCTTGGTGCATATAATTTCCAAATCTGTCAATGGTGAACGTCCTCCAACGTAGTCTCATACCGGATGGTGAATAAATGAAATGGGTGAAATTATGCTCAAATGAGCCTGAAGGTCCATAGAGCTTTAAGTTACTGGACATTCGTCTTCTCAGGATAAGGGAAAACCTCGGAAAAAACCTTATCCTGATAACTCACCCTAAGCGAGATTCAAACTCGCAACTTCTTGGACGTGAGGCAGACACGCTACCACCATGCTACAGAGGTGACTTTTTCACATCATCATGAACACTGTTGAAAATAGGCAGGAACTGTGGTTTCAGTGCTGAGAACAGTTTTTGCCTGGTTTCATCTACTGACGGTGGTACATAACCTCCTACTTTGGTTTTCTACATTTCAACCTGAAATTAAAATAAAATAAATTATATCAGTACTTACCTTATGGCATGCATTATTGTTCTTAATTTTCTTATTTATGTTTTTACATCATTTGAGGAGTGCTTTTTCAAAAACTCAATAGATGCAAAATTTTACGAAATTGAGTTATATATAATATCGGTATAATTTTCACCTTATGCATCGTTCTGTGAAATCAGATTTTGTAAATTCAATTCGTGTCGTGTGTAGAAGGTAGGGAATATTAGCAGTTTTTCAAAACTCCATAGATGCACTTGCTCAGTCAAAGCAAAGGTCGATAGATGCAATTTTATGATTTTATTGTCCAGAGTACAGCAACCTCAATTCTATGTAACGCATGTTGGCATTGACTGCCATCTCACTGTTGCGATTCTTGGAATTCTCAAACATTTCTGCACTGCTGCATTGTTGGCAATAACTGTGAACTCAGGTTGTGCACTTGGATTTCATATTCATTTTTGCAAACTTTTTTTTTTGTTCCATTTATATCCCCCCTTTAACTGCAGAGATCATATCGGCTGCCATGACTATTGGCAATGGTGTTACTCATTTAACAGTGGGTTTTTTGGCCTTTGGGGATTTTTATACGTTGAATTCACACACATTCACACTTTCATTCACACTTCCAGACTCAGGAAAGGATGAAGAATAATCTTGGCTGGAGAAAAATTCCTACCTCCTGCTGAGAATCGAACCCAGGACCCCTTGCACAACAGGCAGGTACTTCTGCAAGCTTTGTTATACTTGCATAGCATTTTTGTTCTTAGTTGAGACACTGCATTGTACTATGGACAATGGACAGGAGCTCAGATTGTGAAACTATACCAGTCGTAGAATGCACGGGAGGTAGGAAATGCAAAACCAAGGAAAGGAAATCAAAATGCAAGTTCATGGAAAGCTCATACTCCAGCAATTACATATTCACATAGTCTCGAGTGTACTCCACCAAATCCTAAAAGTAAAGGGCATAAGCACTGTGATGCAGCTGATTTGACTTATAATGATATAAGTGGATTTCACCAACACCTTTCCATGCTCAACAAAATAGATCAGGATAAATTCCTTATGAAATATATGAGTATTACATCTTCTAATCTCAGAGTGGTGAATAAAGAGGCTGCAAATAGAAAGCTGACTGTTAGCATTAAATACAGTATGAGAACTAATGATGGCCGAGTATTGTCAGTATGCGCTGCAAGCTTCCAAGGAACCACAGGGGTGCCTAAAGATAGATTATCTCTCCTGGCTAGAAAATTTCACTTATCTGGGAATGCACCAAAGGAAACCAGAAGAGGTGACAGAACAGGAATATTACAGAAGGGCATTACTGCTGCTATAAAGCAAGACATTAAGAAGTACAGATGTAGAGAAAGCCACTATGGAAGAGCAAAATCAAGGAGAGGATATTTACTTCCAGAACTTAATATCAGAAAAATGTGGACCAACTTTTGCAAGGAAAGAAGATTAAGAAATAAATATGGGTGGAATTCCTAATACTGTAAGTAATACTGGGGATAATTGCAAAAATGCAGATAGGGTAAAATTATTAGAAACCTTTGGTCTCTTCGATACAGACGAAACAGAAGTAGATACTATAATAAGCCAATTCAAAAACAACAGTGCAGCTGGTTGGGATGATATTATGCCACTAATGCTTAAAACTTGTAAACACTTACTATTAAAAGTACTCACATACCTAATAAACTCTTCAATAGAAAGTGCAACATTTCCAGATCTGCTAAAAAAACAGTATTGTACGACCAACATAAAACAGTATTGTACGACCAATATTTAAAAAAGGAAATGAGGAATTAATGGTAAACTATAGACCAATAACATTAACTTCTGTAATTGCTAAACTTTTTGAAAAGATAATATATAAAAGGCTCGTAGGTTTCTTTAAATCAAAGGGTGTACTAAATAAATATCAGCATGGCTTTCGTAAGGGATTATCAACAGTTACAGCTGTATCTGAACTTATACATGAGGTGCTAAGAAATGTTGAGCAAAATGAAAAATCTGTCGGGGTATTCCTAGATTTATCCAAAGCTTTTGACAGTGTATCCCTTGAGCTCTTATTGGTGGAACTTACTAGATATGGCATAAGAGGCAAGATGCATGATCTCCTCTCTTCATACTTGCAAAATCAGAGGCAATGCACTGAAATATCCTGGAAAAGTGGAAACTGCTTGAGTAAATGTAAATCTAAATATGATGTAGTTAAAACAGGAGTGCTGCAAGGTTCAGTTTTAGGTCCTCTTCTATTCCTCATATACGTAAATGATCTCCAGATTGTAAGCTCATTTCTAATGCAGATGATACATTGTATGCTCGAACCAAGACTTAAATCAACTTGGAATTAAAGCAACGTCATGTCTCTTAAAAATATCTGACTACCTGAAAGCCGCACAGCTCAAACTCAATGTTGATAAAACAAAATGTATTCTATTTCAACTCAGAGATCAAGAAAATAAATGTAAAATAGAGTATGAAGATATGCAGATTGAGCAAGTAAATAGCACAATATGTTTAGGAATTACTGTAGATAAAAATCTAAACTGCAATGAACATATTGACAATCTTTGTAAGAAACTAAACTCTCGACTTCATTTACTCGGAAAGTTAGCAAACCATATAGACGACGAGTTACTAAAATCAGTTTACTACGGAGTGATTCACTCGCTCATTTAATATGGGATTGAAATCTGGGGGGGGGGGGACGTCTATAACTAATTTAAATAGAGTATTGATAATACAAAAAAAATGCTTAGGTGTATATATAATTTAAAAAATTGTCACTGTTAGAGAAGTGTTTAAGAAGGAAGGTATCTTAACAGCAGTATCATTATATGTTTATAAGCTTATATTATTAGTTAAAAGGGTGGACAACAGAACTAGTCAAAATAAAGAACATTATGCTTATAATACCAGGGGTATAAATAACTATAGTAGGGTATGCACAACAAAAGTTGCAACAAGCAGAGATCTTTACATCAGAGGTGCCGTACTATTTAATAAACTTCCTGAAAGCATCAAATCTACTCAAGGGAATTCCTTTAAGAACAAGTTAAAAAACTATATCATAAGTAAAAGCCTGTATAGAATTGAAGAATTTGTAGGTAGAGCTTAGTGTAAGTGATATTTCATACATGTGCAAATAAATATAGAAGCAGTGCTAGCGTAAATGATCTTGGACTCTTGCAAGTAACTGTAGATTGTGCATAGTGTAAGCAATCTCGTACATTTGTAAATAATAAATATATACTCATTGGAAATGTAAATACTTAATTAAGAATTACTATTTGTATAAAAAATCAAGACAAATTTGTGAGTAAATTAGGAGCTATTTGTAAAGTGAATTCTGACAAAGCCTGAAACATGTGTATATATGTCTATGTAACCTGATATATCCAACAACATGTATATGTTCTAAAAGGATGAATAAAGATTAAAGAAATCTACCAGTCTGCTCATTGTCAAAATATAAATACATATTTTACAACTTCTTCAATCTTTCATTCCATACACCACACACTGACACATGCTCAATCTGCAAAATGGGGACCGATGAAGATAAGAAGAGGCAGAGGCGGAAAAGAGAAATGAACTAAGAACCATGTACAGACTGCACAAACACTAATAAAGGTGAAAGTTACTTATTCATATTGTTTGAAGTTTCTTTGTGTGTATTCAATATGCTTGTTATATAAATAAAACAAAATATATTGTTATTGTGAATGTAGCAGTACTTATAGTCCATCCAGCCTTAGATCCGCACCTTGTATCCCTCCGCGATAACCTGATGTTATCACATCCGACTAACACAAAACAAACACCACGTGGACTCATACCTCGTATTTATGTTGCAACAGAACGATATTTACTCAGGAATTTTAGAAATATCGTGTTACATTTAAGTAGTCTTTACCAGGGTTATCGTACATCTTGAAAAATCACAGATAATCGTCCATATTTAAGGTACTATATTTTATGGTGTGCTTTGGTTTCGGAGTATTGCGAGTTCGTTGTTGATGGCTTGTGTTTACATCAAGTGCGGTTCTAACGGTGGAGCGATTATAGTTTCTAAGTTTATACCTAATAAAATAATCCTTATAAACATTAATATGTTGGTTGTACAGTACATTATGTATTATAAAAGGGTGAAAATAAATAGAAAATAACAAATACATAAATAAAACGAAACAAAAACAATAAATGATAAAAATAACAAAACTTTGTGTTAATTTCTCGCTCACACAGAATAGTTAATTAGCATCTATTGTTTTTTGAAAAAACTCTGCATTTTCAAACCCCAAATTTGCACTAGTTAAATGATGCTATTTGCTTCATTTCACATTCAATGAGGCACTTTCAGGAAGGGGAATTGAATGATTAATATAGTTGCTGTGCTAACCAATTAGTATTGCCAATAGATAGAAAAAACTGTTTTTCTCAGAAATGCATTTTGTGTACCTATCGAGTTTTGGAAAAATGCTCCTCATTTCAGGCTCTTCCAGTCCTGGGAATCACATTCTTTTGAAATTTCAGCCAGGTCTCCTCTTTTTCTTTGTTTGAAATTGAATCTGTTTTTTATTTTGAACTATCCCTTCTCTTTTCAACACAAGATACCAGGTACAAATGAAATAATCCTGCAGACTGAAGGACGTGAGAGAGTGGATGTAAATAAACAAAAACTTGTAACACTTTTTGTAATTAAATGCAGCATTCTAGATAATCACGTTTAAAAGTAAGAGTATGTGGCAACGTGGTATAACTTGTTGATTGAGTATTCTGCTTCTACTTGCAGTGCAAGGAACTGTTCTAATGCTCTATATAAACCATTTGAGTAATGTTAGCCATGTATAGAATTCTGATGTTTTGTTGCTGGCATGCAAGACTTCAGAAAATTCTGGAGAAAACTGAGGTTAATGTTTACTGCTCCATATGCAAACATTCATTAGGTTGAATTCTACATCTCTGTGATTACAAAGATTTTATTAGATATGTTTAAAGGCCTGAATATATGGCCTGTTTTATTTGAGAGGCTTATGCCATGGTAAGGTAGTAAATTCATGTGGAATTGTTACTGACATTAAACAGTCAAATAGTAGCAAGGCTGGTATGCATGCATGCAGCCAGGCAAGTGGCCAGTCGGTTGTTCGGTCGTTCCATATGTCCACCACTGCTTGTAGACAGGCTTCACATCTTTTTAGTAGTTCTGATGCACCATTGCAATACTCCTGGGATGTTTCTAATTTTTTTAGCTGCAAAGAAAATGTGCTGATGCAGCTCATTCACAGTTTCTATTTCACCCCTCTACACTTTGTTTTTCATGTCACCCCAGAAATAAAAATTTAGAGGATTCAAGTCTGGTGATTTCGCAGGCTGAGCCACAGGTCCAAATCAACAGTTTGGGAAATTCTTCGTCAGTTAATGATAGATTGCAAGAGTGGGTCATTGGTACTTCAAAATCTATTGAAATATACAAAAGGAAAAGGTCATTTATTCAACTTTTTTCTAATAGTATAGTTATAAACAAGAACCTTTAATCAACTAATCAACAGTAATCCACCAAGGCGGGAATATATTTTTTGGATAAAAGTTTTTTTTCTTTCTAGAAAACTAAATGTTTCTGCTTGTTGGTATTAGACTTTCTTGTTATTCTTAATAATACAAATTTGCTCTTAAAAATCACTTCTACCGTGTATACTGTTACACCTCTTTACTGCTAAATTTTGCAGATCACACTCTCTTCTTTCACTCCATTTTAAAATGAAACAATGAACAATTGATATGTTAAGCAAAATCAGTATATATCTCAATTCATAGTCACAATATTAAGATATAAGCAGGAAATGCTGACATTTATTTCTCTGGTGAATTAAACAGTTGAATATCATCTTGTACACACAAATTTCCCTCTCATTTGCACTATTACTATATAATCCATGGTTAATACAGTTTTGTGGTTTGATAGTCTTGGGTTAATTTTATACAAAATGAATAACTGTTTATGACCAATTACTTGCTAAACTGCACTAAAACAGAATTTGCCCTTAATAAACTATGGAAACGACGTGGTCAGGTTGAAGTTTCAGGGGGCTTTTCTTTTTGTTAATCAGCACCATCTCTGATGGCTATGCCAAGAATAGAATTTTTGTCATTGTTTGTAGCAGTATTATAATGAAACTGTAAGCTCTTACAGCTTTATGGTCCAGTGCAGTCTGTTATTTGAAGTGCTGGAATTAGTGTGAGTTAGAGATCCTAATGTGCTGCACCAATTCATGTGAAAAGGGTGTCCAGTGCCATGAATAATTTGTGGACTCATGGTAGGAAGAGAATGTCAACAGAATAGTGAAAGGAGAAATTTGTATTAGAATTAACTTCTGTGTAAACTGTCAAGAATTCTGCAAAATAGCACTAGAAAACAACTTTAGGAATCAGCAAAGAGCTCCAAGAAAAAAGTAATACAGTGGGCCTAAAAAAAATCCCTAGTACAACAGCCCATGAAGGGCCAAGGCTTGCCTGTCAGCCACTGCGTCCCCCACCTCTGCCCACTACAGGCATCATTGGTGGGATGCAGTACTGGAGGGTGGGACGTGGTCAGTGCACCGGGCCCTCCTGGCCAGTTATACGGCCTTCTCGACCTGGGGCCGCTACTTCTCCATCAAGTAGTTCCTCAATTGGGCCCCCCGGGACCTAATGAGACTGAGTGCCTCACCCCATGCCAGACCTCCTAGAGGGGATAAAATCCCCATGCTAGTACCGGGGATCGAACCCAGGTCCTCCACACCAGAGGCAAGCACACTACCAACTGCGCTACAGAGGTGGTCCAATACAGTGGGCCTACATGTGTAAAATTTTACAAACAGCAAAGATATGTACTAAGAAAACATTATTTCAAACTTGGTCCTGCTTTAAAGCAATTAGTTAATTTGGCTTGTTTAACTTTTCTTGCAATAAGTGCAATCTTATTTTGCAATCTTATTAATGAACTTAGAACTTTTTCACTACAACCTTTCACTCTGATGTAACACCAACACACATTTATTGCACTTATATTCACTCACTTTAGGTATTTAAGGATTTCAGTTGTTATCCCCATTATTGTCAGTGTCACTTGAAGGTGGTCCACTTTCTTGATCACCACCATGTTTTTGGCAAACATCAGCAATAATCTCCTCATCAAAATGCATAAAGTATCAAAATTTGCATCCTCTGGTAGAGCTACCTCTTTTATATCATCACCATCATCAGAGATGATCTCTTCTGTAGGATATTAAATTTAAAGAAACAGTATTTGATTGTGTAGGATGACACCTGCTTCCAGGTTGCTGAAATAAATTCCATGGCTTGTAGTAAGTTAATGGTGAGATGTTCATTTCCTGCATCAGTCAGGATTGAAATGTTGTTGTTAGCTAATGCTGGATTTCTGACAATGAAGTCATTAATCCTCTTGCTCTCCAATATTTTTCACTGATGAATGGGGCACTGGAAGTGGCCGGGCATATTTGAAGGTGGTCTCGATCCATTTCCTGTTGCAGATCACATAGAGGACAGAGTGGTGAAGAATATATCCCAATTCTGTTTAAATGTTTTGCCAGACAATCATGTCCTGTAATCAACCTGAAGGTTGCAACTGCCATTTTTCAAGGATACTCGGGAATCACTGTTTGAATGTTTGGTAGTTCCCATCTTTTATTCTTTGATTTTTCATAGTAATATTTTGCAATAATTTTTTTGAATTCAGAGTTGACTAATCTTTTAGCTGCATAAAATGGTAGATTAACTATAGATTTTTGTACACCGCTGGTACCCTTTTTTGCAAGAAAATCAGCTTTCTCATTACCACTCAGTCCACAGTGAGCTGGTATCCATTGAAAGACTAGGTGTTTTTGAAGTGCTGTTAGATGGCTAAGCATTTTCCAACATTCTATAATTGTTTGGTTTTTTAGTGACAACTTGGAAGTAATTGCTATAATTGCCGCCCTGGAATCTGAGAGAATAACTGCTTGCTGAAAATGTGGAATTCTCTACAAAAGATTTTGTAGGGCCATTCGAATTGCTTCAATTTCTCCATCAAAGTTAGTAGTTCCATAACTTAAAGATTTGTAATAGGAAAAGAGGTGACATGTGACTCCAGCCCCTGCTCCATCTCGGTTTGATAACAATGATCCATCAGTATAAATATGGAGCCATTCATGTTCTGGAAGTCTAGTATGGATTGTCTCTAATGCCAATAATTTTAGAACACTAGTTGGAGTATCACTTTTCTTAACTTCTTCTGTCACGTGTAAATAATATGTGATGTCTAATGTATGTGTTGGATTGACTTTATATATGAAGTTTTCCTTTGAATTAGAAAGGTGTACATTTTTCTTGATGTCTTGAATTTTGGAGAGAAAGCTCTCCTGAGTCTTTAGTGTATGTGTAAAATTTCTCTTGTGCCATGTATCGAATGGGAGTCTGATCAACTTTTCGTGTTGAATAAGAGCCGCTTTTTCTATTTCATATTCAATGGGGTATTGGTTGGTTAGTATTTCCATAGCTGCTGTTGGTGTGGTTTTGATAGCACCTGTAATTAATCTCAGACTTTGGTTTTGAAAGGTTTGAATTTTTTTTGTGTTTGCTGTTACAAGAACTTCGCTGCAGTAAGTAAATAATGGCTTTATATATACACTTCGTTGTGTTAAGAGTTGCCCTGGAACATCCCCACTTCATTCCTGTTAGACATTTTAACAGTGAAAGGCGCCTCTCTGCTCTTTGTATTACATTTTCTATTTCTTTGGTCCATATAAGTTTGGTATCAAATGAAACTCCTAAATACTTTGCTTCCTTTGTTTCTGGTAATTGTTGACCCTCAAAATTTAGTTTTATTTTTAGTGGTTTTTTTCTTAGTGAAAAGATTTGGTAGTTTGATTTTGTTGTATTAACAGTCATTAAATTTTCTTTGATCCACCTCTGTAAGTTGGTTAAGGATTGTTGCATGGTTTTTTCTAGTTCTGTACTTTTGCTTTTTGGTTTTGAAGTCCACATTACTAAGTCACCAGTAAATAGTGCACACTTCACACCTGATTCTTGTATTTTTTGTGGCAGATCGTTAAAAAATATATTAAAAAGTGTTGTGCTGAGCACTGCACCTTGTGGTAAGCCACGGTGTACTTGTTTGTATTTAGATATATTTCTTCCATATCTGGTTGCAATAAAGTGTTGTGTTAGGAAATGACATAGCCATGAAAACATTGGACCTTGTATCCCTATTTTTTTTACTTTCTTTAGTAGGTTTGTTCTGCATATAGAATCATATGCACTTTGGAAATCAATAAAATAATCAATAAATTATCTTCTTTTCTATTGAAGGAGTCTTTGATTTCTTGACTGAGAAGTAAGACTTGTTCATTTGTAGAGTGGAACTCTCTGAATCCAGCTTGACATGGGGTTATTAAATTTTGTGATTCTAGAAACCAATTTAACCTGTTTGACACAATTCTTTCCATCACTTTTGCTATTATGCTAGTAAGAGCTATTGGTCTATAATTTTTTATTTCTGATGCTGTTTTGTCTTTCTTCAAGAGTGGGACAATTATTGCTTTTCGCCATTCAGCAGGTACAGTGGATTTCCAGGATAGATTGTAGAGTTTTAGTAGTTGTTGTATTGCTGTTTTTCCTAGGTTTTTTATGAACTCTGGATGTTTGTGATCTGGTCCAGGAGACTTTTTGTTTTTTAGATTATTTATTGCAATGTTCAGTTCTTGCATATTAAAATTTTTAAAAAAGATATTGCACTGAGTGTTAGGATCACATTCTCTTTCTTGTTTCAAATCTTTCTTAAATTCTTTACGTTCCTTTTTATTATTTCTTGTTACTTTATGTGAATTAGCATAATATTTATTGAATGTTTTGGCGATGACTGCATCATTTACTAATATTTTATTGTTGTGTGTGATAGGTGTGCTGTTGTTTTCTTTCCTGTCCTTGACATTTTTTATGAACTTATAGGCTTTGTTACCATCTGTCCTATAATCCATTTTTTCTAAGAAATTATTGAAGTGATTCTTTTTAGCAGTATTAATTTCTTTTTTTAGTGAGGCACATTTCTTCTACCATATTTGTGTATCTGATATGTTTTTTGTTTGTTCAGCTGTATTTCTGGCTATATCCCTTTGCTTTTTCAGTTCTTTTAACTGTGGGTTCCAAAAGGGTTTTGAAATTTTTAATCCTTCCACGAGGAATATGTTTTTTTGCAGTTTCTAGGATGACTTTACAGAATTTTTTGTTCATATGATCTGGTTGGTCATGCAGCTTGAGTTTGTTTGTTCTTTAAATTTATGTTCTAATTCAGTTTTGTATTTGTTCCAATCTGCTTTTTTGAAGTTCCAATACAGATTCGTAAGACCTTGACTGTTATTTGTATTGTCTAGTTTTATATCAGCAATTACTGCTCTGTGAAATGTTGAACCACCATTTTTCTTCAATGAACTTTGAAATATGCAATTGTGCCCAAATCAAGTGGCTGTAAGTGACTGGTACTGTTAGGAGGGAAATATTCCACTTGAAAGTTTTCCAAAATTATTTGAGGTGGATGTGTCGCACATCGATCCATAAAAAGGAGGATCTTCCCCTGTTTCTTTTTTATTCTTATGTCCAGTTTCTTTAACTACTGTTCCATTAAAATTATAGTCATCCAACACTTCCTATTGGGTTCATATTCCATAGGTTTTGTTTTCACACCCTTAAAACACCTTGGAGTCTTGGATTTTCATATCACAAATGGGAGAAGTTTGTCTGATCTGTCTGCATTGGTGGCAAGAAGAACTGTTACATGAATTTTACTCTTCTTCCGTCCATGGTATGAATCGCCCTTTACAGCTAATGTCATGCTGGGAAGGAGATTGAAGAACAGGCCAATCGCACCACAGTTGTAGGTTTTTTGAGGCTGATGATTGCTTATGATTCCTGGTAGAACCTCTGTCTTTTAGTGTTGCACTATGATGTCATCCACAGCATTTGACTCGCCACAAATTGTTTTTTCTGTGATTCCATGGCAGTCTTTAAATCTTTGCAACCGACCTGATGAAGCCTTAAGATCATCCATGATGTTCATAATTTTAGCTAAATCTATCCCTTTTGCTTTCAGCATGGCACCGCTGATTGGTAGAGCTGCAGCTCATTTCTGCTGGAACCATGTGAAAAGCACCATTTCCAAATCAGCATATCTCCCTTCCTGCTGACGGCTACATTTTGTTGGTTTTGCACCCAATTTCAGAAACTCATCCAAAATAGCATTTCTGTTACTGTTTAACGACACTGTCAGTTGCCAGGATCACATCAGTATCACTGTTGTGCCGGAATTTCGTCCCCCAGGAGTTCTTTTACATGCCAGTAAATCTACTGACATGGAGCTGTCATTTTTAAGCACACTTAAAAACCACTGGTCTGGGCCAGAATTGAACCCACGACCTTGGGATCAGTAGACCAGCGTCTAACCAACTGAGCCACCCTGACCAACGTGATGGTGATGGTGATGGTGGTGGTGGTGGCGGTGGTGATCTGGGTTTGTCTTCAGCCTCATATGGCAACCCAAGTTTTCTGTAAAGAAGAATAGGATAATTGATCCAGTCAAAAGAGATATAATCCTGAAGATTGATAGATTTAATAGATAAGTAAGGTCATGCTTCTATATAGCAATAATGTACTGTTGGGAACAATAGTTGAATAGTTGAACAGCTCTTGTATTTAAACTTCTTTATTATTATCAATGGAGCTAATACAAATATCTGACATGGTCAAGTTATAATACAGTTATTAATTACAAGATTGTAAATATACAATTAAAATTATATTACAATTTCAGAATTATAAAATGATAGATGAACAATAAAATTACAGAATCATAAGTTGCAATTCATACAGCTTTTCAATCACTTTTATTAACTTTGTGTTATGGACAACAATAGTAAAATAGCATACATATTTTAAAGTTATTGGTTATGTTTCTTTTAAGGTGTATAGGCACTGTAAATTATAAATTTGTTTAGTGTTTAAATAAGGAAAATTGAAGCTATTAACAGTGAAGCAACAAGATTCTAAAGTAAGAACAAATTAGAAACTAAAAACTTCAGTTATCTTAGTAATGTGCAAAAAGAACGTGCAACATTACTAAGATAAGTGAAGTTTTTAGTTTCTAATTTGTTCTTACTTTAGAATTGTTTAGTGTTTTCTTAAAGATTTTGGCTACAGTAATTTTAATTGCTGATGGTAATTTATTATACAGAATTGAGGCAATAATATAGGGGTCATTATCTATTTGCTAAACCAGTCAACTATTCTGTCTCCCATTGCACATATATGTTTCATTAAAATGACAGAGCTCTGACAGAATGAGAACTATTCTTAAGGCTCTGAACTACCTAAGTTTGGCAAATTGTGCTGACCTACAAGTCATAGGTATGCAAAGAAGAATGTAAGCAAGATTCAAAAATTTTGCTGAAAATAAATGAAATCCTAAAAAATGAGCACAGACCATCAAGAGAAAGTGTTTTAAGTGGAGAAAACTGGTGATGTTCTGAAAACTATTCTTAGAAAAGTGTATTCTTCTATATAACAAGGGTCATTTTCACAATATCTCAGATTGAGCTGCAATTTTTTTTTTTTTTGTGGTGAAAATACATTGAAAACAAAAATACTTGTATCTCAGCTTTCTCTTCCATAGGATCCCTATTTGTCAGGAAAAATTTATAAAATTTTAAGCTCTCACAGTTGAATTAGGCATGTCTTCTGCTCAATGATTGACTGCCTGGAGAACAGATAATAAACTTTGCCCTGCACTGAGACTACAAGTATCTATGCACAGGACCACACTAAAGACATGTGACAACCAAGATTGCATGTAGTAAAGAGAAAATCAGCTGCAGTTATGTTTCATTTCTTTTTCCACTGATGGATGCCACCAAGAAAGAAAGAAAAAACTGAAGAGATAAAACATGCGCATTCTTTTAAGTTCTGTTGTTAACAGTTTTTGAACTCCAGTATATGCAAAGTATTAAATATTATTAGTGAATCATTCTAGGTTTAAAACAATTTTTTTCTTATCAAACTCGGGCCTATGGGAGAGAAAGCTGAGGCATAGGTGCTTTCATTTTAGATCTGCTTTCACTTAGAAAAAAATTTAAACTTATTTTGTTATTTAACGACGCTGTCAATTGCCAGGATCACATCAGCGTCGCCGGTGTGCCGGAATTTCGTCCCGCAGGAGTTCTTTTACATGCCAGTAAATCTACTAACATGGAGCTGTCATTTTTAAGCACACTTAAAAACCATCGGCCTGGGCCGGGTTTGAACCTGCGACCTTGGGATCAGTAGGCCAGCGACTAACCAACTGAGCCACCCAGACCAACATGTTCTGGCAGTTTGTCACAATAGCTCAATGGTTAGAGCAGCCACCTGGTAAGCGGAAGGTCTGTGGTTCAAATCCCAGTTGTGGCATTAAGTTCCAGTTCTACCTCTCAAACTTTGCCCACACACGGCTTCTGTGTTTAAGAACACCAACAGTAAGTTTGATGGCATAAATAAATAATAATTACCATCTGAAGGTTATTTAATCCTGGGACATAAAGTATTTACAATAGTAAGCCACCATTGGGGTAATTTGTCTCTGATGTAAGACTGCCTTTTGGTTTACCAGGAGAAATACGAACTGGTTTGAGAATTTAATGCCATTCTGGCAGTTTGTCACAATAGCTCAATGGTTAGAGCAGCCGCCTGGTAAGCAGAAGGTCTGCGGTTCAAATCCCAGCTGTGGCATTGCATTTTTAAGTTCCAGTTCTACCTCTCAAACTTTGCCCACACACGGCTTGTGTGTTTAAAAACACCAATAGGAAGTTTGTTGACATAAGTAAATAATAATTAACAACAAAAGTGTATTTCTATCTCATTTTATTGCTGAGAAATAGTGTTTTAACCACTTGAGCAACAGCCATTTAAACACTGCATGGCTGGTAATGGATACCCAATACACAATTCAAGACATTTAAATTGTTAAATGTAGGTAAATATGCTTTGTACATAAACATTTGTATCTTTGGTATTTATTAAGTTATTTTAATGAAACAAAAACTGGCTTAAAGCTCATTAAAGGCACTATACATCTATCATAGAAAAAAAGAAAGACTATTAACAAAACGTTTAAATATCACTATGTTTTTCTCTGTAGCAAAGGTCATTCTGTATGTCGAATGCACCTAATTCGTTAGTCAGGTTTGTGTTATGTGCATACAAATGTATATACGTATAGCCAGCTAAGCACAATGTTCTCAGCTTCAAGGTTTTATCATTCTGTTTATTGCTACAATGCAATAATAGCTATGAGTGTGTGTGTGTGGTAAACACATAAGCTGAAAAGGAATCAAACCTCTCTGTCAGCATTTCTATTTGGGTCAATCCACGTCAAATAGCATGCCCGTAAAACATAACTTTTTCGTAGGAGGTTCAAAATTTTTTTATGAATAATAGGCATCAAATAAGGAGACCCGTATGTTTTTATTTCCGTGTTTTTAAATTACTTTCTTAGTTATGGCTATTAGATATTAAGCAATTTCTGTGCACACCATAATATAAAATCACTTGTTACTCTAAGGCCATATAGAGTTGAGAATTGGGGTTTGGCGCACTGGAAAGGTTAAATACAACACTTTTAACAACTTTCAATCAATCATTTTTACACAAAAATTTTAGACTTTTTTTATGCTATATTTTGTAAAACCAAAAATAGAATTTAAATTGATGTGTTAAAAATCTAAAAAATCTATACATGTATTCCCTGACATTTTGTCTATAAAATAAGGCATTAAAAACTATGGAGTGTGCGTAAGTGCATTTGGTACAATTTTTTTTCTGGAGGCGTGCAAGCGCTCACGGACGACATGAAGTACAGCTGGATTCACTGTTCTTGGCTCCTGGAGGAAGTAAATGTAAAGCTTGAAAGTGAATACCAAGCCAGGTGACTGCAGACAGCATGTGAATTGGTGCGTCAGCTTCATAACTTCTAAGGCAGTACAGTCCATGCAGAAAAATGTCTCCACAATGTACCTTCTTTCTGATACTCCTGTGGCATCTGATACGCGCTTTTGAACTTTGTAAATTTTTTAAAAAAAATCTTCTGATGTAAACAGTTCTTTGCATTTAGCTTCTTTCTTCATGTATGCCCATACATTTGAAACAATTTCTCTGCTCTGACTGTGCAATGTTTTAGCCCCTAATTTAGAATGTACCGGTGGCATAATTGATTTACGCTATGACCAATGTCTCATAAATGCACTATATTCACTCCTTATCACAAAGATCTATGTCTTCATCTGCACACTGCACTAAAAAGCACCTGTGAATTAGCAAAAACTGTCTCAGACCATGCAGACATCACTACCTTCCCCCTCCCTTCCCACGTTGTGCATGGTTTCATTTGCAGAATTATACAATATGAGCTGATGAACAGACAAAAGCTATGGGTTTGCCTACAGGACTTCGAGTCAAGGTCAGGGGCCAAGAACGATGGGTCCAGCTATGCTTTAAAATTACACTCCTTCATTCCTTTGTCAAAAACTGAAGCTTTAGTGAAACAAGTTTCTTTCAAAGAAGGAGGTAGACGAGTAGAAATTTAAAGTTTTGTGTTGTATGTAAACATTAGTTTAAAATGCATATTTTAAAAACATTTTGAAGATGCTAATAGTGTACATATAGTGTCAGCTAGCAGTGTTCTCCTTACCATACTGTTGTAACGTTCATGGAACCTCAAGCAGTGAACACTGAACAGTTGCCGTAATGGAAGGTGGCAATTGTGTGAGGTTACGGTGGCCGTCACCGCTGCCACACAAGTTCGGTGCACAGATTTGTGAAGTTAATTACAACTGAACTATTAGAGACTCCATTCTGATATTTTCTGAGAATATTGAATAAATTTCAGTGTATTTTTAGTTTTTTTTTTTCTTCAGAGTTTTAAATGGTCGAGTTTGTTTTATTATCTAACTTTAAAACTTTAATTGTATAAAATATAATAATAATAATAATAATAATAATAATAATAATAATAATAATAATAATAATAATAATAATAATAATAATAATAATAATAATAATAATAATAATAATAATAATAATAATAATAATAATAATAATAATAATAATAATAATAATAATAATAATAATAATAATAATAATAATAATAATAATAATAATAATAATAATAATAATAATAATAATAATAATAATAATAATAATAATAATAATAATAATAATAATAATAATAATAATAATAATAATAATAATAATAATAATAATAATAATAATAATAATAATAATAATAATAATAATAATAATAATAATAATAATAATAATAATAATAATAATAATAATAATAATAATAATAATAATAATAATAATAATAATAATAATAATAATAATAATAATAATAATAATAATAATAATAATAATAATAATAATAATAATAATAATAATAATAATAATAATAATAATAATAATAATAATAATAATAATAATAATAATAATAATAATAATAATAATAATAATAATAATAATAATAATAATAATAATAATAATAATAATAATAATAATAATAATAATAATAATAATAATAATAATAATAATAATAATAATAATAATAATAATAATAATAATAATAATAATAATAATAATAATAATAATAATA
The DNA here is from genome assembly GCA_030765045.1 of Tenodera sinensis. Lineage (NCBI taxonomy): Eukaryota > Metazoa > Arthropoda > Insecta > Mantodea > Mantidae > Tenodera > Tenodera sinensis. The sequence goes on along the minus strand of CM060964.1, from coordinate 288,111,679 downwards.
ATAATAATAATAATAATAATAATAATAATAATAATAATAATAATAATAATAATAATAATAATAATAATAATAATAATAATAATAATAATATTAATAATAATAATAATAATAATAATAATAATAATAATAATAATAATAATAATAATAATAATAATAATAATAATAATAATAATAATAATAATAATAATAATAATAATAATAATAATAATAATAATAATAATAATAATAATAATAATAATAATAATAATAATAATAATAATAATAATAATAATAATAATAATAATAATAATAATAATAATAATAATAATAATAATAATAATAATAATAATAATAATAATAATAATAATAATAATAATAATAATAATAATAATAATAATAATAATAATAATAATAATAATAATAATAATAATAATAATAATAATAATAATAATAATAATAATAATAATAATAATAATAATAATAATAATAATAATAATAATAATAATAATAATAATAATAATAATAATAATAATAATAATAATAATAATAATAATAATAATAATAATAATAATAATAAATAAAATTTTCTAATAAATACTCACAAGATGCTCTGATTTTTCTTTAATTTGAGCCAAAGATCAAGTAATTTGCTGAATTACAATTGGAGGTATGATTGATCGAAGGGTGAAAAGCGCGCAATTTTTAGGACATTTCAAAAATTAATATCTGCCAAAATAATTCTTTTTTATATAAAACGAAGAAATATGGGTGTATTTTGCTCCAAAACACCCAAAAAAATGTTCAAGAAAATCTGAGATATCAAGGTCAATTTTTACCATATTTTGTGCGATTTGACGTGGAATGACTCATTCACGCCTTAGAATAAATACACAGTGAAGATTTATGGTACAGCCGTGTAGCTAGGGGTTCACAGTTTTTTGTTTTAGCTATCAGAAAAGCACATTTGAAAATGTTGTATCTCAGTTCTAACCATGGCTTCGACTAGCAATGTAGCTAACACATTAGCTCGTGTAGGCAGTGTAGGGGTTTCAGAAATTACTTCAGATAATGTGGAGGACGTTTTGCTACATAACAGTGACTTTGATATTGACGACGAGTTTTCGGGGGGCATTGAGGATATAGTTAGCATTGCGGAAGAAAATGACTCTCTTCCTTCAGGTTTTCGTGAAGAAGCAACATTATGGGATAGTCAAAATGACTCTGAAACAACTAGACATATCTTCATGAGCACAGCCTCTGGTGTACAACCCCAGGCTCAGCTGACTTCTGACAGCCAACCAATTGACATTTTCACAAAATTTTTTACTGCTGACTTAGTGTCTCTCATTGTTACAGAAACAAATGCATATGGGTTAATCCACGTCAAATCGAACACCCGTAAAACACAACTTTTTCATAGGAGGTTCAAAATTTCTTTATGAATAATAGGCATCAAATAAGGAGACCTGTATTTTTTTATTTCCATATTTTTAAATTACTTGCTTAGTTTATGGCTATTAGAAATTAAGCAATTTCTGCGCGCACTGTAATATAAAATCACTTGTTAGTCTAAGGACCCATAGGGTTGAGAGTTGGTGCACTGGAAAGGTTAAATACAACACTTTTAACAACTTTCCATCAATCATTATTACACATAAATTTTGGACTGTTTTTTTGATGGTATATTTTGTAAAACCAAAAATAGAATTTAAATCAATGTGTTGAAAATCTAAAAGAAATGTACACGTATTCCCTGACATTTTATCTATAAAATGAGATGTTGAAAACTATGGAGCTTGCATTAGTGCATTTGCTTTTTCTGGAGACCTGCAAGCGCTCACAGAGGACAGGAAGTAGTGATCTGTTTGTACAGCTGGATTCGCCTTGAAAGTGAGTAACAAGCCTGATGACTGCAGACAGCATGCGAATTTGTGTGTCAGCTAAGCTACTCAGATAACTTCTTCTTATTAAGTCAGTACAGTCCATGCAGAAAAATGTCTCCACAATGTACCTTCTTTCTGATACTCCTGTGGCATCTGATATGTGCTTTTGAACTTTTGAATTTTTTTGAAAAAATCTCAAAGATCTATGTCTTCAACTGCACACTGCAACTAAAAAGTACCTGTGAATTAGCAAGGACTGTCTCAGATCATGCAGACATCACTACCTTCTCCCTGCTTCACGATGTTGTGTATGGTTTCATTCGCAGAATTATAAAATATGAGCTGATGAAAGAGGCAAAAGCTATGGATTCGTCAACAGGACTTCCAGTCAAGGTCAGGGACTGAGAATGATGGGTCCAGCTGTGCTGTAAAATTATACTCCTTCATTCCTTTGTCAAAAACTGAAGCTTTAGTGAAACAATTTTCTTTCGAAGAAGGAGGTAAAGTTGTGTGTTGTATGGAAACATTAGTTTAAAATGCATATTTTAAAAACATTTTGAAGATGCTAATAGTGTACATATAATAGTGTGAGCTAGCAGTGTTCTCCTTACTGTAATGTTGAAACGTTCATGGAACCTCAAGCAATGAACAGTTGCCGCAATGGAAGGTGGCAATTGTGTGAGGTTACTGTAGCCGCCACCGCTGCCACACGAATTTGCTGCGCTGATTTGCAAAGTTAATTACAACTGAACTATTGGAGACTCCAGTCTGATTTTTTCTGAGAATATTGAATAAACTTCATTGTATTTTTAGTTTTTTTCCAGATTTTTAAATGGTTGAGTATGTTATTATCTAACTTTAAAACTTTAATCGTATAAAGTATAATATTAATAATAATTAATAAAATTTTCTAATAAATACCTCACAAAATACTGTGATTTTTCTTTAATTTGAGCCAAAGATCAAGTAATTTGCTGAATTACAATCGGAGGTATGATTGATCGAAGAGTGAGGAGCGTGTGATTTTTGGGACATTTCAAAAATTAATATCTGCCAAAATAATTTTTTTTTATAAAACGAAGAAACACGGGTCAAATATATTTTGTTCCAAAACACCAAAAAGATCTGAGAGATCAAGGTCATTTTTTGCCATATTTTGTTCGATTTGACGTGGAATGGCTCATATGCAAGTAAGGTGAAGGAAGACCTGACTTCTAAAGGCAGTTTAGAGACTAATAGTAGAATTCAGAAGTGGAACAGAAGTAACACTGAATGAGATTTACAGGCTAATTGATCTGATTATGCTCACGGGTGTTATTCGTAAACCAACTTTAGACATGTACTGGTCTACAGATGACATGCTAACTACTCCATTTTTTGGGAATTGCGTGTCAAATAACAGGTATACCTCCATTTTGCAGTCCCTTCATTTCCTGGCACAGAAAATGTAAATGATAAACTACAAAAAAATTAGGTCAGTTTTGGAATATATTATTTCAAAATTCAAAGAAAATTACGTGCCTGTGATAAGGTCACTGTTGACGAAAACTTGATGCTTTGGAAGGGCCACTTAGGTTAGAAGCAATACATCAAAATAAAGAGGGCCAGATTTGGCATAAAGAGTTTTGATCTTTGTGAAAGTGAAACAGGATATCTTTGCAATAGTTGCATTTACACTGGTCAAGGAACTCATAATACTGGAGACAAAGATTTGGGGTTATCTGGCTCCACAGTAATGCACCTGATGGAACCTATACTTGACCAGGGTAGGACTGTGTATTTAGATAATTGGTACAGGTCCCCTAAATTATACACGGCCTTAAACAAAAGGAAAACAAATGCAATTGGAACAGTACGTTCAAATCGTATTGGTTTGCTGAAGAATGTGAATACAAAGACTCTAAGGAGAGGAGAAATGCAGATGCATCAGCTCCCACCCTTGACCTACATTACTTGGCAAGATAGGAGGGTAGTTATGGCATTGTCAAATTGCAGCCCTAAAATTTTTATGATTGACACTGGAAAAATAGATGCCCACACCAAAATGTCAATTTTCAAGCCTGATGTTATCCAGGAATACAATATGCATATGGGTCAATCCACATCAAATCGAACAACTGTAAAACACGACTTTTTCGTAGGAGGTTCAAAATTTTTTTATGAATAATAGGCATAGAATAAGGAGACTCGTATTTTTTTATTTCCGTATTTTTAAATTATTTGCTTAGCTATGGCTATTAGAAACTAACCAATTTCTGCGCGCACCGTAATATAAAATCACTTATTACTCTAAGTTCATATAGAGTTGAGAGTTGGGGTTTGGTGCACTGGAAAGGTTAAATATAACACTTTTAACAACTTTCGATCAATCATTATTACACATAAATTTTGGACTGTTTTTTGATATATATTTTGTAAAACCAAAAATAGAATTTAAATCGATGTGTTAAAAATCTAAAAAAAATACACACGTATTTCCTGACATTTTATATACATATAAAATAAGATGTTGAAAACTATGGAGCTTGCATTAGTGCATTTGCTACAATTTTTTTTCTGGAGGCCTGCAAGCGCACACGAGCGAGTAACAAGCCAGGTGACTGCAGACAGCCTGCGAATTGCCGCGTCAGCTATGCTAGTCAGATAACTTCTTACTAAGGCAGTACAGTCCATGCAGAAAAATGTCTCCACAATGTACCTTCTTTCTGATACTCCTGTGGCATCTGATACGTGCTTTTGAACTTTTGAATTTTTTGAAAAAATCTTCTGATGTAAACAGTTCTTTGCTTTTAGCTTCTTCCTTCATGTATGTCCATACATTTGAAATAATTTCTCTACTCTGACTGTGTAATGTTTTGGTCCCTAATTTAGAACTTACAGGTGGCATAATTGATTTACGCTATGATCAATGTCTCACAAATTCACTATATTTGCTCTTTATCGCAAAGGTCTATGTCTTCAACTGCACGCTGCACTAAAAAGCACCTTTGAATTAGCAATACTGTCTCAGATCATACAGAAATTATTACCTTACCCCTCCCTCGCCATGTAGTGCATGGTTTCATTCGCAGAATTATACAATATGAGCTGATGAAACAGACAAAAGCTATAGATTCGCCAACAGGACTTCCAGTCAAGGTCAGGGGCTGAGAACCATGGGTCCAGCTATGCTTTAAAATTACACTCCTTCATTCCTTTGTCAAAAACTGAAGCTTTAGTGAAACAATTTTCTTTCGAAGAAGGAGGTAAAGTTGTGTGTTGTATGGAAACATTAGTTTAAAATGCATATTTTAAAAACATTTTGAAGATGCTAATAGTGTACATATAATAGTGTGAGCTAGCAGTGTTCTCCTTACTGTAATGTTGAAACGTTCATGGAACCTCAAGCAATGAACAGTTGCCGCAATGGAAGGTGGCAATTGTGTGAGGTTACTGTAGCCGCCACCGCTGCCACGCGAATTTGCTGCGCTGATTTGCAAAGTTAATTACAACTGAACTATTGGAGACTCCAGTCTGATTTTTTCTGAGAATATTGAATAAATTTCATTGTATTTTTAGTTTTTTTCCAGATTTTTATATAGTCGAGTTTATGTTATTATCTAACTTTAAAACTTTAACTGTATAAAATATAATATTAATAACAACTAATAGAATTTTCTAATAAATACCTCACAAAATATGCAATTTATCTTTCATTTGAGCCAAAGATCAAGTAATTTGCTTCATTACAATCGGAGGTATGATTGATCGAAGAGTGAGGAGCGCACGATTTTTGGAACATTTCAAAAATTAGTATTTGCCAAAATAAATTTTTTTATACAAAACGAAGAAACACGGGTCAAATATATTTTGTTCCAAAACACTAAAAAAAAATTTCAAGAAAATCTGAGAGATCAAGGTCATTTTTGCCATATTTTGTTCGATTTGACGTGGAATGACTCATATGGGTGATGTGGATCTAGTAGATCAGGTATTGCAATCATATCCCTATTTACGAAAAACAGTTAAATGGTATAAAAAGGTTTTTTTGCACCTGCTGGATATCACCATATACAATTGCTTAGTAATTTGGAGAACTAAACACACGCAAGACGATGACCTGCCTGGACTTCTGCATATTAATAGCTCCTAGCCTAATTGAGCACTATAACATTTGGAGGCCTCTTCATACAGGGAGTAAGAAATCAACAAGGCCTGCACCCCTCAGACTTGAAGGAAAACACTCCTAAAAGGGTACCACCGACAGCAAAAATGTTGCATCCATTTCAAAGGTGTCTGGTGTGCCACAAAAAAGGAGTTCATAAAGAGACTAACATGATATGCCGTGAATGTGGAGATTTTCCCTTATGTGTCTATCCATGTTTTGATATGTACCATTTAAAAAGGAACCTTTAAAGGCAAGACTTCATTTATTCTAGAATTTATTTAAACTTATTATAAAAGATAAAAATTAAAATAATTAGGGTTAAATAAGCATTAAATGCATGCATGCACAGGACGTCATATAACATCCATATCGATTCTCCTGCATTTTAAAATTGACATCATATGACGTCCATATCTGCGAAGAGGTTAAAGAACATAATCATTTTCACACACTCTGTATTTTGTATTGCACATCTTTCAAATAACACAGAGAATGGGTTAGTTTAGTTTCAAAGTTGAAAATGATCATTAAAGTAGGCCTACTGTTAAGAAGTCCAAACATATTCTTTTGGGCTTCTTTCCACTAAATCTTGCAAACATTATAACACACCCAATATTACAGTATCACATTCTTCTTCTTGTCCTAACCATTTCATAGCCATCTCAAGGCAGTGAAAAGCTTTCTCACCAGATAATTCTTTTTAAGGCAATGTTATCTACGAAAATTAAAAAATCCAGAGTTTTCTTCTGGTTGCTTTGAATTTTTTTTCCACACACTCAGAACATAAAATATATAATATATGAGGCCCCTAGTATCAAAGACGGACATATTCACAGTGAGTTCAAGTTCCCATTTTAACCGGATGGCGTTATGTCGCAGTTTAAGAGTAACCACATATTTTAAATGTCACAGTATATTAATTTTGTCCATTTCTGAATGGAACTACATACACCATTAAATTTAATGCAAGAATATTGATAGGAACACTTGAAGTTGCCATGTTGACTGGCTGGGATTATGTCCGTCTTTGATACTAGACGCCTCATATACAAAATTTCAATGTCCTATGTAAAACCATTTTTAAATTATTAATATATCTATTAATAATAAATTACTGTTTGATATGCTAATCTGAAGTGACCCTTGGACCCTACAGTTTATTGTATCTCGCCTAAATGTTTAATTTGAATTCATTATACAGATATAAAAGAATTGTCATACAGGCCATTGCTTATATTTAAAGAGAAAAAGATGGTTTTATACAGTACAGTTTATTGACATTTTCATTTTTTTCAGTATGAGTTGCAAAAAATAATTTTAGCTCAAGTATTCAATATTTTTAACCAGTACAAATTTTAATAAAAAAAAAAAAGGAACTGAGAAAAATGAACTTTAAAGTTTAACAATATATTTTTGTACTTCACCTAAATCCAATCAACATAAAATTATAAAATTCCCCAGTACCATATATGGGACCCTCTGCTGCTTTCTTCTTGGTCTCAGTAGCAGTTTTTGCGAATTTTAAGTTTCCTTGGTCGTTCTTAATATGAAAACTTTCCTTTCGCCTTCCCATATTCACAAAATCTAGAAATGTATTGTTCATAGTTAACCCCAACACTGTGCACTTTTGCTAATTTGTACACCAAAGTCACAAAATATCTGCTTATTACTGCTTTACTATAAACTAGCAAACAACTTAAAACCTATTAAAAACCTAAACAATAAAATACCTAATATATAACCGGAACACTGAAATAACCTGGCAAGATTATAGAATTACAGAACACTGATGGCACTTCTCTGTTTACAAGCAAATCATGGGCCAAGATTCGTGTTATTTCAGCTCATATATCAAATTCATTTCAGTACAGCCAACTCACAACCTCTCTAAAGCAAAATTTCCTGCAAGAGATTAAAATCAGAGCCAGTGAAAACAAAAATTGCATTTGAAAGCTGTAGCGATGAAGTTTATCAAGGAACCTGAACCTGCACTGAGACATTTAAATGCCCTTTAAAAATGGTCGATATTGAGAAAATGAAAGAGTACCATTAAAGTACAAACTATAAGTATAGTAAAAACTACAAAAGTAACAATCTCAATTTTTGGCTATTTTTGCGAAATTTCATTGATACATTGCCTTAAGCAGTTTCCTCCTTGCTAGGCTCTTCCTTGTCGTCACAATGGTCTTGGTCATGCATGACACTAACAATGATTTCATTGACTAAATTGCGTAAGTTTTCATGGCCAGTGTCAATAAATAGAAAATTATTATCCATACTGATTATCGTCAGTTGTCACTGAGACTAGCAGAGTACTACAGTCACACCACTGAGGATGTTCGCAGCAGCTTCAAACAAAATGTCTGGAAGGAGATTTTCCACTAGACCACAGCCCACAAGCCCAGATAATCATTTTCTATTTAATGATTTCATTGTCCGTCAATACTTAATAGCCAGGTTCATCACATTTGAGCCAGTCTTGAGTATTTTCCTGGTTGCATTTGTCATATCCTGAAGATTCTTTAATCAGGCCACCCAGTTGTGGTATTAATTCCTTTTCAGGTATATCTTGCACAATTGTTCTTGAACACTGAAACGTTTACATGAAAGTTTGGATGGGTGACTTCCCTGCCCTCAGTAGCAGTGATATCTCATTGTGATAAAAGTCACCTGTTCAGGTATTATTGGAATATTTATTTTACATGTCACTATACAAAGAGTTCATACAGTCACTGACAAATTAAATACCATAGTTCCAGTAATGATTACAGTTCACAGTGAATAAAATAGTTCAGTCTTTATCACATTTTAATTCTAATGTGCTTGACATATCGTCTTCTGTGGAATTACTATCGATCTCTTTATCCTTGTCACTATTTTCCATCTCATTGTCTTCAATTATAATTCTATCTCCCATCTTTCATTACTTTGTTACTCTTGACAAGACATTGTTTTTTTCTAGGAGCCCCAAATGATGTTCTTCCCTCTTCATGCTTTTACTCTTCTTGCACAATTTTGTGAGCAGAACTGTTTGAGATCCTATGGGCTGCAGCAACTGTTTCTTGCAATTTTTTTAAGAGCTCTATAGAGAACCAATATTTATGTTTTTTCTCTTTCTTCATGTATTCATAAACTCTAGCAATTACCTCATGAGTTTTAATATGAAATGGTTTTCCTTCTAACTTTGCAATTTAAAGGATTATCAAAAAGTTAACTCAACATATGCACTCAAATATCCATACGACATTACTTTACGGTCAACTGTACTCTGAGGCAGATGATTCACACTGCATTTTGTATCAAGTAACACAAACCACATGTTTGCTATCAGTCTGTGTGGCTCAGTTACTTAGGTGCTGGTCTAGTGATTCCTAGTTTACAGGTTCAAACTCATTCCAGAACAAGGACTTTCAAGTGTGCTTAAAAGTGACAGTCCCATATTGGTAATTTACTGGCATACGGCAGTGCTCATATGGTTCTGGCAATTGACAGCATTGTTAGCAAGCAAAATAATTTTTTAATTAATATAAGTTTGCTGAATAGAGGAGAGAGAAGGGTATAATCCTGGCTTGCAAGCTGTTTTCTGGATCAAGGTCATTGTTCAAGAACAAATGTGCAAGCTATATCATCTGATATGAAGAGCTTATTCCAAGCTTTTGCTAGTATAGTGCATCCAAACTTCTGCTGTCATATATATAGCATTTCAAGTCAATTTTTACTTTTCTCTACCATGTACCTAGTAGATAGAGAAGGCACTGCTTTCTATGCCAGTATATGGTAATGAAGTTTCACAGAAAGTACATGTTTTAAGGCCCCTGATTCAAAAAAAAAAAAAACATTTTTAGAAAAAGTTCTTTGTATGTGTGTACAGTGTGGGCTAAAAGTCACGATCGGGTAAGGTTTATATAGAAATAACTCACTTTCTGAATCTGAAAACTAATTAAAAACTATTCATAGGTTGAGAGGGATATTATTCCCCTTCATATACTTTTCGCTGTATTAGTTTGTCAATTTTCCGATAGAGTGAGGGTATTGTTATGTTATAGCAGCAAGTCGGATTTTTCGCAGGTTATTAGTTGATGTCAATAATGCTGTTTGTGTTGTAAGCAATGGCTGATACAAGCAAATATAAGATTAAAGAACGTCTCATCGTTAGTGTGAGGGCTCATGGAAAAGAATGAACTGGGGAAACATACAAAGAAATTGGAGAAAACTTCTTTCTTGGTTTCAGTAAAGCAGCTCCCAGTGAACCCAATCTCCAAAAACTGGAAAAGAAGACTTTCTTAACAGGCTCTGTATTGGATGCAAAACACAGCAAAAGACCTAAAATATATTATGCTGATGATGTTAGTTATCTCTTTCTGAATCATTGGAGCATTTGCCGAAGAAATCAACAAGGAAACAATCGGTGGAAATGCAGATCCCAAGAACATTGTTGCACCATTGGATGAAAAATTAGGGCTATCATCCATACAGGCCCACCACCATAAATGCATTAAGTGACAGGGATATTTTTTTCTTTTTTGTAGCGTTTAACACCCGCTTGTACTACTACAGCACCGCAGGCGATGACACTGATGATGCATGTAATGAAGATGGAGCAATGGTGGCATGAGATGGCAGGGAAAACTGGAGAACCCAGAAGAAACCTGCCCCAGTACCACTTTGTCCACCATGAATCCCACATGCAGTTGCTTGGGTTAGAACCCAAGCCACTTTGGACAGGAATATGGAAACACGATGTGATGCATGTCAAATGTTACTTTCCGCTTTTCCCACCTTAGCAGTTCATCATAATGTCTTGATGACTGATGAATGCACCGTGTATCTCAGCTCTCGTTTGCATAATGTTTATATGTGGGCCAAACATAACCTTAATTTCTTTGAAGAAATTCAACCACATCCCCCTCACATCAAGATGTGGGCCAGTGCTACCAGTGAAATTATTATCAGACCATATTTCTTTGAAACCTCTGTGACTGGCCAAGTGCACCTCAAAATTTTGTCTCAATGGCTGGTTCTGGAACTTGACAGAGTTGGTATTCTTAATACCCTTGTTCTTCAACAAGATGGAGTCCCAGGGCATTTCTGAGCTCCAGTTCGAGAGTGGTTAAGTACCGGCTTTCCTATATAGATTGGACGAGGTGGACCTCTCATTTGGCCTCTAAGAAGCCCTGACCTTAAAATGTATGACAACTGGCTGTGGTTCTACTTAAAAGAAAATCTTGGAAAGATTTGGATGACATCTGTTGAACAACTGAAGAGAGAGACCATCCGCATCTTCAGAACGATCACTACTGAAATGCTCAGGCAGGCAAGTAGATGGACATGGTGGTGCATTCAACTGTGTTATGTTTATCTTTTCATATTTCCATTCCTTATTAGTGCAGCAGCAATAAATAATGTTCTTACATCACTTTTGAAGTTTTATGTGTTGTAAAAGTTATGTTTATCTTTTCATGTTTCCATTCCTTATTAGTGCAGCAATCAACAAATAAATAACATTTTTATATCACTTGTGAAAGTTTATTATTGCTACACAAACTTACACTACTTCTTCTTTTCCTGATTACCCTCCCCTTATGTAGGACTTACACCCCCTAGAACTTACAAGCCAGTGCCTAGGGTCAGACGCCTGCTGGGAAGCACAGGAACCTCTAGACCGGACAGAGAGAGGACCTGGAAGCAGGTTATCAGCCAAGCACCGGTATGATAGTGAGGAAGAGGAAGATATGAAATGCAGGCAGAATCGATGATTGGAAAGATGATAATGGAGCAATTGGTGGAATGAATAGCGGGGGAAACCAGAGAACCTGGAGAAAACCCACCCAGACGCCGCTTCGTTCAAACTCACACAAACTTAGAAAATATCCAATCATGACTTTTGGCCCACGCTGTATGTGTGCTAGCATAACATTGAATTCCTCTGCTGGTTTGCGTTTTTCGCAGTGAACTACAAGGAGATCTCAAATTAATTTCCAGATGCCAAAAAATGTTTGTGTTTTTTAAACACACAAGCCATGTGTGGGTAATGTTTGAGAGGTAGAGTTGGAACTGAAAAATTTAATGCTGCAGCTGGGATTTCAACCACAGAACCTCCACTTACCAGGTGGGTGCTCTAACCATTAAGCTAGTGTGACAACACAAACAGTAAGTTTGTTGACTTAAATAAATAATAATTACCATCTGAAGGTTATTTAATCCTGGCACATAAAGTACTTACGCCATTGGGGTACTTGTCTCTGATGTGAGACTGCCTTTGTGGTCTACCAGGAGAAATACAAATTGGTTGGAGAATTCAATGTCATTCTGGTAGGTTGTCACAATAGCTTCATGGTTAGAGCACCTGCCTGGTAAGCGGAAGATCTGTGGTTCAAATCTACGTCTTAAACATTGCCCACACATGGCTCGTTTGTTTAAAAAATCACTAACAGTAAGTTTTTTGGCATAAGTAAATAATAATCAATATTATTTATTTATGCCAACAAACTTACTGTTGGTGTTTTTAAACACACAAGCCATGTGTGGGCAAAGTTTGAGAGGTAGAACTGGAACTTAAAAATTCAATTCAATGAGCTCAGTGGTAGAGCAGCCACCCGGTAAGCGGAAGGTCTGTGGTTCAAATCCCAGTTGTGGCATTGAATTTTTAAGTTCCAGTTCTACCTCTCAAATAATCAATATATTTGTACTTGTCTTGAACTTGTCAGTTTCTAATTTAATTTAAAAGGTGAGTTAATTAATAACCGAGTATTTAATTTCGACATTCCTCAGAGAGACATTTTCAGTAAGTTCATTGAACTGCCACCAGAAGAAGCATCACCATCTGCACCATGAAACACCATGGAAACCCAGTTATTGTCCGGTTGATAATGGAGGAAAGTTGACCTTCGAAACGCGTCCCGGAAAAATATGTTGTAAGTGTTGTTCAGTGCTATTAATTAACTCACCTTTTAAATTAAATTAATTACAACAACACTGTTTTCAAACTTCTATGAAAGGAAGATTGTCAGTTTCTGTTTAGTAGATGCCTTAAGTTGTAAATCTGACGTAGCTTTGCTTTTTTCTGTACTTGTTCATTACTGTGAACACATGAGCTGCAAATATGTTGTTGTTAGCTAATGCTGGATTTCTGACAGTGAAGTCATTAATCCTCTTGCTCTCCAATATTTTTCACTGATGGATGGGGCACTAGAAGTGGCTGGGCATATTTGAAGGTGGTCTCGATCCATTTCCTCTTACAGATCACATACAGGACAGAGTGGTGAAGAATATATCCCAATTCTGTTCCAATGTTTTGCCAGACAATCATGTCCTCTAATCAACCTGAAGGTTACAACTGCCGTTTTTCGAGGATACTCAGGAATCACTGTTTGAATGTTTGGTAGTTCCTATCTTTCATTTTTTTATTTTTTATAGTAATATTTTGCAATAATTTTTTTGAATTCAGAGTTGACTAATCTTTTAGCTGCATAAAATGATAGCTTAACTGTAGATTTCTGTACACTGCTGGTACCCTTTTTTGCAAGAAAATCAGCTTTCTCATTACCACTCAGTCCACAGTGAGCTGGTATCCATTGGAAGACTAGGTGTTTTTGAAGTGCTGTTAGATGGGTAAGGATTTTCCAACATTCTATAATTGTTTGGTTTTTTGGTGACAACTTGGAAGTAATTGCTATAATTGCTGCCCTGGAATCTGAGAGAATAACTGCTTGCTGAAAATGTGAAATTCTGTACAAAAGATTTTGAAGGGCCATTCGAATTCCTTCAATTTCTCCATCAAAGTTAGTAGTTCCATAACTTAAAGATTTGTAATAGTAAAAGAGGTGACATGTGACTTCAGCCCTGCTCCATCTTGGTTTGATATCAATGATCCATCAGTATAAATATGGAGCCATTCATTTTCTGGAAATCTAGTATGGATTGTCCCTAATGCCTATAATTTTAGAACATTAGTTGGAGTATCACTTTTCTTAACTTAGCCATGAAAACATTGTACTTTGTATCCCTATTTGTTTTACTTTCTGTAGTAGTTTTGTTCTGCATATAGAATCATATGCACTTTGGAAATCAATAAAATAATCAATAAATTATCTTCTTTTCTATTGAAGGAGTCTTTGATTTCTTGACTGAGAAGTAAGACTTGTTCATTTGTAGAGTGGAACTCTCTGAGTCCAGCTTGACATGGGGATATTACATTTTGTGATTCTAGAAACCAATTTAACCTGTTTGACACCATTCTTTCCATCACTTTTGCTATTATGCTAGTAAGAGCTATTGGTCTATAATTTTTTATTTCTGATGCTGTTTTGTCTTCCTTCAAGAGTGGGACAATTGTTGCTTTTTGCCATTCAGCAGGTACAGTGGTTTTCCAGGATAGATTGTAGAGTTTTAGTAGTTGTTGTTTTGCTGTTTTTCCAAGGTTTTTTATGAACTCTGGATGTATGTGATCTGGTCCAGGAGACTTTTTGTTTTTTAGTATATTTATTGCAATATTCAGTTCTTGAATATTAAAATTTTGAAAAAAGATATTGCATTGAGTGTTAGGATCACATTCTCTTTCTTGTTTCAAATCTTTCTTAAATTCTTTACGTTCCTTTTTATTATTTCTTGTTACTTTATGTGAATTAGCATAATATTTATTGAATGTTTTGGCGATGACTGCATCATTTACTAATATTTTATTGTTGTGTGTGATAGGTGTGCTGTTGTTTTCTTTCCTGTCCTTGACATTTTTTATGAACTTATAGGCTTTGTTACCATCTGTCCTATAATCCATTTTTTCTAAGAAATTATTGAAGTGATTCTTTTTAGCAGTATTAATTTCTTTTTTTAGTGAGGCACATTTCTTCTACCATATTTGTGTATCTGATATGTTTTTTGTTTGTTCAGCTGTATTTCTGGCTATATCCCTTTGCTTTTTCAGTTGTTCTAACTGGGGGTTCCAAAAGGGTTTGAAATGTTTAATTCCTCCATGAGGAATATGTTTTTTTGCGGTTGCTAGGATGACTTTACAGAAATTTTTGTTCATATGATCTGGTTGGTCATGCAGCTGTGAGTTTGGTTGTTCTTTAAATTTATGTTCTAGTTCAGTTTTATATTTGTTCCAATCTGCATTTTTGAAGTTCCAATACAGATTCGTGTGACCTTGACTGTTATTTGTATTGTCTAGTTTTATATCAGCAATTACTGCTCTGTGACCAGAACTTGAATCTTGTATAACATGATTTTTAATTTTTGAAACAATATCTGTTGTAGCTAACAAGAGGTCTGGGTGACTGCCTGTTCCAGA
Organism: Tenodera sinensis; assembly: GCA_030765045.1. Classification (NCBI taxonomy): domain Eukaryota; kingdom Metazoa; phylum Arthropoda; class Insecta; order Mantodea; family Mantidae; genus Tenodera; species Tenodera sinensis. The sequence goes on along the minus strand of CM060964.1, from coordinate 288,096,381 downwards.
GTAATGTATGAAGGTTGTGGGATCTTCTTTACTATAAATCAGTTCAAAAGTTGTGATATTAAAAAATTCTTCCACTATCTTCCCTGTAGAATCCACTTTTTCATAACCCTATCTTTTGGAATGGGCATTGAAATCCCCAGTTATGATTGTTTTATTTAATTGGTCAATAAGTGAGAGATATGGTTGATCCTAGGAGCAAGTCTGCCATTTTTTCTGAATCTTCAAAGGACAAATGAGGCGTTGAGCGCAACAGTGGCCCAACCCACAAAAATTCAGAAACTGAGTTATTAGTACAGACATGTTCCCCATATCAAAATCTAGGAGAGCAGTAGTGGCCTATACCACATTTCTACAACCACCGACAGATGGCATGAGAAGTGTGTTATTGCCTGGAATTGAATCTGGCTTCCTGGATAGAAACAGTGGCCCAACCTTCCTGCATGTATGTAACTATGTATCACAATGTCGGTGCTATATTGATTAAAATTTCCAAATATCATGACTCTTCCTTAGTTATTAAAGTCAATATAAAACTTTCAAATCACAGATATTTTTTACACTCCATTATCTCCATTATGTACATTTAGTGGTTGGGCCACTGTTGTGCTCAACGCCTCAAATAATGTTTGGTTACCAAAGTGAAATTTTTTACTTTTTACTTTCTCTACTGCGTATAGTAAAGTAAAGGAAGTATTGTATTCCACCCAAAAATTCAATGCCGAGATTTCAGCAGAAATATGTTTTGAGGCACCGTGAATCCAAAAAAAGCATTTTTAGAAAAGATTTGTGTGTGTGTGTGTGGGTGTGGGCGTGGGCGTGGACATGGGCGTGGGGTGGGGGTGGGTGTGTGGGTGGGTGTGGGTGGGTGCGTGCATGTGTGTGTGTGTGCGTGCGCCAGTCTGTGGATAGCATAACTTAAAAAGGAAAAGTCAGTTAAAAGTCTTAGTTGGTATTTAAGTTTAATGACTTTCAGGGGTGCAACATGAAGATTTTGAAGGAATTTCTCCAACTTAAACTGTCCATTACATAGAAAAGTTTTTGAAAATTTTGATTTTCAAGAATTTCAAAGCTTTAAAAGATTTGACTATCGCTCAAAGTCTACTGTATACCCACATTCCCCTTGCAGCTACAAGAAAATCAGCAACTACATAATTTCTGCAAATGTTTTTCTCGACTAACATGAAGAAGTTAGAGGAATACGAGTTTGTAAGAATAGTTAGTACAAGAGTAGAGAAAGTCATGTGGAACTTATCAGATTTTTAGAATTCTGGATGGCAATTTATTATTATTTGTTTTGAAAATTAAAATATGGATTCTTCACAGATACCCTCTTTGAATCCCACTGAACCCCAAAGCATCTGTGGACCACAGGTTAGGAAATGACTGCTTCATCCATGAAAAGCTGTGATACCACATTTACCTTAAGTTTTCATAGGTTAATCAATCCAGAACTGATGTATTTATTTCTGAGTCTGCTGAGCTGGCAGATGAGAAACAGTAGTTTCTGTTTGTTTACGTATGAAGATCACAGGAAGAAAAGGGTTAATGTTAAGACAATGAAAGTTTTTAGGAGAGTGAATTTAAAATGCAATACTAATTTATTCTAGAATTGTATGACAAATGAAAAATATCACTGTGCATTTTGAATGGTAGTTAATCTAGTAGTCAGTATGTTGGCATAAAAAGAAGGCTCAAATTGGGATAAAAGTGGTGAAATAAAATATCAAATATTACGAGAGGTGGAACCGGAACTTAAAAACTCAATGCCACAGCTGGTTTTAAGTTACGGTTCTACCTCTCAAACATTGCCCACACACGGTTTGTGTGTTTAAAAATACCAACAGTAAGTTTGTTGGCATAAATAAATAATCAAATATTACTGTTATAATTTGCATTTCAAATGCTGTATGTAGCATGTTCATTGAAATAACAAGTAAGCATGGTTTCTATACTTTGTTCAGAGTCTTTTGAGACAGTGGAAAGGACAGATAAGGACATTGCATGGCCGGTGTGTGTATAAAAACCAGAACAACCCAGGCAGAGTTGCAAGGTTTATGCAGTCTTTCAGACACAAGTAGTACAAATATGTGGTGGCCATGGGAAACAGGTAATGAACCTGCTACATATAAAGGAAATTCCTTGCCTACAGGACGTGGAAAACCAGTACATAAACAGATGGCACACATTATTCAAACTGCATATAATTACTTTGAAGGAGGGACAGTAAGTATGACTCGCCGATTGTACATATTATGGCTGCAACTGATGTTCCCAGATGTACAGTAATAAGAACCATTAAACTAGATATTCAGAACTATACAACTCCAGTAAAAACAAAATGTGATGAAAACAAAACCGTTCGTGAATTGATGGCTTCTTCTTCATCATCTTCAGAGGATGAAGAGGAAGAAGAAAACAAAATTATAAGACAGTTACTAAGATTGAGTAAAAGCCAAGTACATATCTATCTCAATGTAAATAATGTGTTGTTTTTCTGCTTGTATTTCCTTCTTTCGTTCTTTTTGTGGGGTTCATAGGTGGTGCCAACTGTGTTGATGTATATTTATATAGGGTTATCAATAAGTCACTACCAGGGGCAGTGCATCCTATGTGTTCAGTGGTTCAGTGAACTCCCGGAAAAAATTGTTCAAATTATAAATGTATATATTTCAACAATCATTATTTGTTTCTTTCTCATGTTAGATAATTTTATGTGCATTTTCAAAGTATTTTATCACATGAAAAACTTTTAAGTCGTTCAGATAGCATGTATACGTGCCAAAGATTGCCCAGACGTTCCTGAGGTTCAATTTCTCTTGTGAACCTCTGAGTGTAAGCTTATGGGTGCTGTTTCAGCAGGGAGAGGCAAGAGGGGAGGTCACTAGGTATAGGTGGATATGTGCTGGTTGGGGAATCAGCTCCAACTGCAAGTCAGACTCTGGCGGAAACGCACGAAACGATCCAAACTAAAAGCAACCCAGCCAGAAGAATTAGCATGTGTGTTTTCACTGTAACAATGGAGTGATTGTCTACTACAGTTATTTACTTCTGCTTTAATGTTTATATGCTATTCATTTGTTCTTAGAGTTATTTTCCAAGAAGAATGAATAGCTTTCAATATCTTTTAAAAACAGATTTCTCAGCTTTAAGCTTGAAAGAGAAGTGTGGAATAACAAAGCTCGGTAGGCCGATACCTCTCAAATTAATACATGTGCAAAGAAGCCGAGGTAAGACATTTTGCAGGTCTTTTAATGTAAATGTAAATAAAATAAATAGTTGGATTTGCGGTTGTATGTCCACAAATAAGCTATTTTGTTTTCTGTGCTTGCTGTTTGCTAAGGATAAATATACAAGCTGGACATGCTCTGGTGTGTCAGATCTAAGTCATCTAAAACAGAAGGTTAAGAAACACGAAGAATCTATTTCACATGAGAATGCTTATTTAGATTTATCAGTCTTTGGAAAAAAGAGAAATTATGCAACAGCTTAGCTCAGCTTTCAGACAGAATATAGAAAGACACAATGACAATGTTAGGAAAAATCCCAATATTCTTTCCAAAATAATTGATTGTATTAACTTGTGTGATGAATTTGAACTTGCCTTGCGTAGCGTAGACATGATGAAGCTGCAGAATCTAACAGTCCTGGAATATTCAGTGTGTTAATAAATTTCACTTCAGCTTTCGATGCAGCTGTAAAAGAGCATATGAATAATGCTATATATGTTAATGTTGGAATCGCCACTGTTTTGTAAAATTTTAAGCATGTTTCTTTTCTTGTTTTTCTTTTTAGTATCTTTGAAGGTACAGCCATGGAAAAAATGATTGAGCACTTTAGGAGAGCAGAATATTTCTACATCCCACATTGTGTTAAAGTGTGGTTTACACAAGTCGACATTTCCAAGATGCAGCTTGAGTTTATTGATAGTCCCTGTTCCATATGTCGGACACACAAATAGACTCGCATTTGTATCTATCTGGTCCTAATAAAGAAAGGGACAGTATAGCAAACTGCCAATGGAGGAATGTAGCAGCAAAGGAAGTAGGTATGTCACATATATATATTTCACAAATAAACAGAGTCAACACAGGTTTCAATTCTCCAGTCACTTATTGGCCACTGAGTTACTTGACCAACACTTTTTTCCTTTGTTCAAAAATAAATTTCCTGAAAAAATCCTTTGACATGCAGTCCTATCCATTTTTAAATAAATCTAAGTCAAAACAGAGCCACAGATCATTTATTCTCGAAATGATTTTAAAGAAATGAAAAGTGCAATAGCCCTTCTAAAGTTTTTAATTGAAAATAACCTGCAAGAACTCTTTGTTGATGTTATGACATTGTTGAAATTAGTAGATAGTATTCCAATGGCAATGTGTGAAGCAGTGAGATGTTTCTCCACTTTGTCATGGATCAAAACATTTCTTAGAAGTAGGTACCATGGATGAAAATGGCTGTCTGCTCTTGCCATGCTGTCTGTTGAAAAGGAAATGATCCACAGTCTTACAGATTTCAACAAGAGTCATTTCACCACGCAAAAGGAAAGAAGGATGGAGTTTCTCTACAAATATACCTTTACTGGAGATTCAAACCCATCAATGTTATCAGGCTCGTTTAAGGTAATTTCAGAGCTACTGAAATACTTTATGCAATTTAGAAAATGCAACTGTTTAGAAAGGTAAGCTGCATAATGCACTAAAAGTAGTGAACCCCCTGTTATTTTAAGCACCAGCTGCCACTGGTCACTACGCTGTCTCCTATAACCAAAATTCCCCTAGAGATGGGAATTCCGGTGGTAGCACTGGCTCACGCGAGCCTATGGTTTATTTATAATGTTCCACAAAATAAAGTATGTGATAGATTAATTTATGTAATTCATGAAAGGTAATGTAGATAAGCAGAATACCAAGTTATCTTGAGTGGTACGCCCCGAGCCATTGCGGAGGAGCTTGTTGATAACCCTTTATAATTAATAAAGGAATAAAAGTAATGTAGTCCATGTAAATATGATCATGCACTCCAGTTTTTTTATATTAAATGTATTTATCATCCCAGTGTGAGAATAAACTGTTGAAGCAATGCCAATTAAGTGCATAAATAAACAAATAAATTATCAGAAGTATAAAAGGGATGCAAATATTGCAACAGTGCATTTTGCTATTGCAGTGTGCCAGCACGCGTAAGTAACCTGCAGCATGAGCAGCCTGCTGCCTACCTACCCCTCCCACTGTCTCAAAGGACTCTGAACAAAGTATGAGTTCAATTTAAAAGGTGAGTTACTTGTTGTAATATTGGTTCTTTTATCTGACAAAATATTATACACTGAAAGAGCTCCTTTACATTTACCATTAGAAATTGAAATACAGGTATAGGTTGCATGTTAGTTCATTCTTCATGAATGATCTTCAGCAAAAATCCATTGAGCTAGCCTACCCTTATTAAACAGGTCAGCAAGTAGTTCATGTTACAATAAGAGACAGCCCTGCTTCCCTTCAAAGAAAACACAGGGCACAGGTGACTGGAAAATTTTGAGTAGTATGGGTTCATGTCATTGCCAGTGTGCTGAAATGTGTACATCAAAGTGTGTTCAACTTGGCCATTTCAGCAGATGTGTACTGATATGTGTTGGACTGCTGTTAACCCTTTGGCTGCCAAGATCTGATGAAATCCGATGCCAATTGCCTTTGAATAATGCCATGATCTGATCCAACCCGATTCGCTGAGGTTGGTTTTTTGCGTTAAAATAATTTACAAACTATGCAACAGATTGCATATGTGTCCACCTCTATCTAATCTACAATATGTAAACTGTGTGTTGGTATCATTGTTTGTTTGTTAGTCTCTGCGTTTCCTGTACAACTAATTTTTCTTTCTGGGGTTGTCATGCATCGGGCATTTTAGGGCTTTAAAAGAAGAGAGCGGTAAACATGTGTTGTAGGTTGTTGCGTGCAGAGCATAATTATTTATTTTATATACAGTAATTTCTTGTGGCGTTTGCTTAATGAGCATTAAGGAATGGCATACTAGAATAAAAAATCTTTGACAGAAGATGAAATTGTGGCAACATTGCTGGAAAGTGACAGCTGTAGTGACATTTCTCTTAGTGATGACAGTGACATAAACGAAATAAACAATCATGTTTGCTTAATGAGCATTAAGGAATGGCATACTAGAATAAAAAATCTTTGACAGAAGATGAAATTGTGGCAACATTGCTGGAAAGTGACAGCTGTAGTGATATTTCTCTTAGTGATGACAGTGACATAAACGAAATAAACAATCATGTGTGTTCTATGTAGTCTTCTGGAGGAAATGCCACAGATCAGGATGAAGATGAACTGGATACCAACTGGCAAGATGTAATTAACCATGAAGATGAAGCTTTTTGGAACATGTGTTGAATGGCGTTCGCCAAGAAAAAACTCTAAATTGCAGTTCATATAACACTGGTCGACAAGATTTTTTTCACAAGAAATCTGAATAGTGAATCTAGTGCATTTTTTCATCCTGAATTCAGATATGTAGTCAGAATTTTCCCATCAGGCATAGTTTTTCTGTGAAAGCTACTTCTCAAAATATGATTTTAGCGTTTTCTTTGACCTGTCATAGGAACCTTTACCTCATATGTAGCTATTTTACTCAAGCCGTATTTATTGAAATTATTTGTAATATCACGCTGAAGCACCACAAAACAAGACTGTGCAGGTTCATTCATGTTTAGACATGCTCAGACCTGTCTGGCATTGTGATGTGTCAGTATTGAACTGACTGTGACATTGTTCACTAGTGAAATATTTCCTTCCTTTCTGTTTAGAAGTGTATTGTGTATGTTGTGCATGTTGTATTTCAGTGCTTAATGTTTTCATCATACCAAGAAAGTGTGTAAATCATGCAGATAATTTCTGCTATATTTGTGGTGAGCTGACCTTCAAGTCTCAGAGGCAAAATATGACCCCACTTGTAAAGAAGTGTTATCATCTTTACTTTGGCTGTCAAGTTGGTGATTTTGATAAGAGCTGGGCCCCAAATACATGCTGTGTTTCGTGTGTTAGACTGCTGACTGGGTGGAAAAATGGTACACATCATATGCCATTTGCAATTCCCATGATTTGGAGGGAACCAAAGGATCATTCAACTGACTGTTATTTTTGTTTGACAAATATTAAAGGAATCACATCTAAAACAAAATATACAGTTAAGTATCCGAATTTGCAATCTGCATTGAGACCTGTCTTACACAGTGAAGAGTTCCCCGTACCAGTATATGTAGATACAACCTTAAGTGATAACTCTGATTCTGACCTAACTGAAACTCAAAATGATTCAGATGAAAATAAAAATGATCTTACATATGAAGCCAGTAGCTGTTCATCAGAACCATACTTTCCCAATCAGCAAGACCTTAATGACCTGATTCGGGATTTAAATCTGTCTAAACTGCAAGCTGAAGTTTTAACTTCCAGACTCAAAGGGTGGAATTTACTCCAAAAAGTTGTAAGAATAAGTAGTTATCGTAGCCGCATAGTGTTTTCAAAGAATACTTCTCTGAAGAATATGATGTTGTGTTTTGTAATAATATTTGTTCACTTATGGAAACTCTTGGGCATCAACACCGACCAGATGAGTGGCGATTGTTCATAGACTCCTCTAAAGTAATTATTATTTATTTATGCCAACAAACTTACTGTTGGTGTTTTTAAACACACAAGCCGTGTGTGGGCAAAGTTTAAGAGGTATTGTTAATGTTATGTGACTTATTAATCAACATTCTTGTAACCATTTATAACATTATGTAGTAATGACCAAATATGAAGGCATAACAGATTAATATTTTGAACAATATTAAGAAGAACTGTAATCAACATCTTTCAGTTTTGCTCTAATAAATTATTTCTTACAATAAATAACATTTTCAAGTCATCTCTGTCCCGAGGCATACCATGATAAAGACCTATGAGATGGTGAGACCAGTTTTCATGTGCGGAAGTGAAGCCTGGACCACATGATAAAGGATGAACGTCGCCTCACACCCAATGAAGAACTGCACAATTTCAGAACTGCAGGATATACAAAATTCGATATGAAAGAAAAAACAAGAATTGAAAATTGATCCTCTCATAAAACTAGTTTACAATTACCTACTGTTGAAACCAGAGGTTCCATATACAGAGGATGCCTGCAACAAGAAATCCACATCAAATACTAAACTGTTGTGCACAAAGAAAGAGATCTTTGGACCCTCCAATGAAGAGATGAAATGAGATAGTAACAATGCACTAGGCCTAATACTTGGCAGATGATGATATGTTTTCCCTTTATTTATTACTTTCTCTACTGGTAAGTAGAGGAAGTATTGTATTCCACCCAGAAATTTGATGCGAAGATTTCACCGGAAATATATGTTTTGAGACCCCCTGAATCCAAAAAAAAAAAGCATTTTTAGAAAAATGTGTGTGTCTGTCAGTCTGTGGACATTATAACTCAAAAATGAAAATTCGGTTAAAAACCAAAGTTGGTATTTAAGTTTAATGTCTTTCAAGGATACGACACAAAGATTTTAAAGAAAATAGCCCCACCCTAAACTACAGTTTACATGGACAATTTTTCGAAAATTTTGATTTTCTTGAAAATGGTTCTAACAACTTTGATTAAAATCCCATATGTTTGAGACATTTTTATGACAAATGAAATGTATATTTTGAATTTTCTGGCTATAGCCCATGTAGTTATGTTTACTCTGGATGACTTTTGAATAACTCGTAAACCGTAAGAGATAGACAAACTCCTAGTATACATAAAATGTAGATTTCGCTAAAACACACAATTTATGTTGGAATAAATTTTTTTTAGAGTGAACCATTTCGGAGATATTCCTTGCTGTTTGTGCCAGTTTTGGAAAACTTAAAACTTTCGTGAAATGGAACATCGTTGTTCATTTTTTATATGTTAAGCATGCAAAGACAACAGGATCTCTAAGCTTTTAAAGATTTGACTATTGCTCAAAGCCTACTGTACCCTTATTCCCGTTGCTCCTACAAGGAAATAAGCAATAAGATAATTTCTGCAAATGTTTATCTCGACTAACAAGAAAGAAGCAATAGGAATAAGAGTGTAAGAATAGTTAGTACAAGAGTAGAGAAAGTCATGTGAGTGTAACACATCAGATTTTTGTTATATGTGTTTTCATTAAAACAGTATTACCAACAGGGCAACTTCATTTTGTTAAACTGTCAATTATTATTATTAATTAAACAGTTTCTTTTGCTGTTTTTATCAACATCCCCATTTTCTTCCAGTACAGTAAAAATTCAAAACAATTTACTGTAGTCACTCTGCTCTTTTATTTCATGTTTGATAGTGTGAACCTTCTCCTTCAGAGAGATTTTGGTAAAACTTCCAAGTTTTACCAATATCTCTATTCTGACAAAAAAGAGAGAGAGAGAGAGCAAGAGAGAGAGAGAGACATTCTCCCTTTTCTTCCTGTGGTCTCCATATCCTTTCATCTTTTACTGGACACACAAAAGGGTAGATTTTTGTGTTTTAACCCAAGCAGAACCAAGTTAATTTAGATTACATGGAGCACCAATCAAGGCAAAATTTGCCTGTGGCTTGTATTTTAAGTTATTGTGTCTCCAATGTGAGATCAGTATCTTATATATTTAAACAAGCAATACTTGTATATATGTGTATATATATATACAAATATATTCCGCGTAACTTGGAAACAGCTCTAACGATTTCCATTAAATTTTGTATTCAGATAGGGTTTTGCCTTTTAAGTTCATCTATATAGGTGTAATTCCCGAAAAAATGTGATTTTACATAAAAAATAATATTTTTTATTCGTGCTTCTACAGTGCAATTCTTGTATATATATTCCCGGTATTTCAGAAATGGCTCTAAAGATTTGGTTAAATTTTTGTATACATGCATATTATATTCACAGTGTTTTCTCTACTCACTTTTAGGTAACACATTCACATCTCCTTCTCTACACACTCTTCTATAAACAGTTTTCCATGAATAACGTTCTTTTACACAAAAGAAACATTTTTATCCCCAGTTTTAAAATTAGTCATACCATGTTCTGTATGTTTGAAATAGAAATATTGCATATTACATTCAGAGTGGTTCCTCTACTTAAGTACTTTTAGGTAACACATTCATATCTCTTTCTCTACTCACTCAAGATTTTCCACAAAAAACTTGATTTTACATCAAAAATAATTTTTATCCCCAGTTTTAAAATAAGTCATACCATGTTCAGTATGTTTGAAATAGGAATGCTATTACATTCACTGTTTTCTCCTCCCACTTTTAGCTAACATATTCACATCTGATTCTCTACTCACACTTCTACAAAGAAATCATACAATTTCTTTCATGTTTGAAATAGAAATGCTACGTATTACATTCACACTGTCTTCTCTACTTACTTTTGGGTAACGCATTCATAGCTGTTTCTCTACTCCCTCTTCTGGAATTAAGTCATACAATTTTCTGTATGTTTGAAATAGAAATGCTGCATATTACATTCACAGTGTTTTCTCTGCTTAAGTACCTTTATTTAACACATTCACATCTCTTTCTTTACTCACTCTTCTATGAACGATTTTCCATAAAAGTGTGATTTTACACACACACACGCACGCACGCACGCATGCGCACACGCGCACACGGGCACATGCACACACGCACACACACACACTCACACACACACACACACACAAAGAATTATCCTTGCATTTAAAATAAGTCATACCATGTTCTGTATGTTTGAAATAGAAATGCTTTTACATTCACAGAGTTTTCTCCTCTCACTGTTAGGTAACACATTCACATCTCTTTCTATACTCACTCTTCTACAAGGAAGTCATACAATCTTCCGTATGTTTGAAATAGAAATGCTACATATTATATTTACACTGTTTGCTCTACTTACTTTTATGTAACACATTTACACCTCTTTCTACTCACTCTTCTACGAATATCATACAATTTTGTGTATCTTTGAAATAGAAATGCTATGTATTACATTCACTATGTTTTCTTTACTTACTTTTGGGTAACACATTCATAACTGTTTCTCTACTGTCTCTTCCAGAAATAAGTTATACAATTTTCTGTATGTTTGAAATAGAAATGCTGCAAATTACATTCACAGTGTTTTCTCTGCTTACTTTTAGGTAACACATTCACATCTCTTTCTCTGCTCACTCCTCTACAAATAAGTCATACAATTTTCTGCATGTTTGAAATAGAAATGCTGCATATTACATTCACAGTGATTTCTCCACTTAAGTACTTTTAGGTAACACATTCACATCTCTTTCTCTACTCACTCTTCTATAAACAATTTTTCATAAAAATCGTGATTTCACAACAAAAATAATTTTTATCCCCAGTTTTAAAATAACTCATACCATGTTCAGTATGTTTGAAATAGAAATGCTATTACATTCACTGTTTTCTCCTCTCACCTTTAGATAACACATTCACATCTGTTTCTCTACTCACTCTTCTACAAAGAAGTCTTACATTATTTTCTGTATGTTTGAAATAGAAATGCTGTATATTACATTCACAGTGGTTCCTCTACTTACTTTTAGGTAACACATTCGCATCTCTTTCTCTACTCACTCTTCTACAAAGAAGTCATACAATTTTCTGTATGTTTGAAATAGAAATGCTGCAAATTACATTCACACTATTTTCTCTACTCACTTTTAGGTAACACATTCACAGCTCTTTCTCTGCCTACCCTGCTACAAATAAGTCATACAATTTTCTGCATGTTTGAAATAGAAATGCTGCATATTACATTCACAGTGGTTTCTCTACTTAAGTACTTTCAGGTAACACATTCACATCTCCTTCTTTACTCACTCTTCTATAAACAATTTTCCATAAAAAATGTGATTTTACACCAAAAATCATTTTTATCCCCAGTTTTAAAGAAGTCAGACCATGTTCACTATGTTTGAAATAGAAATGCTATTACACTCACTGTTTTGTCCTCTCACTTTTAGGTAACACAATAACATCTGTTTCTCTACTCACTCTTCTACAAAGAAGTCATACAATTTCTTGCATGTTTGACATAGAAATGTTGCAAATTACATTCAGTGTTTTCTCTACTAACTTTTAGGTAACACATTCACATCTCTTTCTCTGGTCACTCTTCTACAAATAAGCCATACAATTTTCTGCACGTTTGAAATAGAAATGCTGCATATTACATTCACAGTGGTTTTTCTACTTACTTTTGGGTAACACATCCATAACTGTTTCTCTACTCACTCTTCTGAAAATAAGTCATACAACTTTCTGTATGTTTGAAATAGAAATGCTGCATATTACATTCACAGTTTTTTCTCTACTTAAGTACTTTTATGTAGCACATTCACATCTGTTTCTCTACTCACTCTTCTATGAACAATTTTCCATAAAAACGCAATTTTACACAAAAAAAAAAAAAAAAAAACCAGTTTTACCCTCACTTTTAAAATAAGTCATTCCATGTTCAGTCTGTTTGAAATAGAAATGCGTTTACATTCACACTGTTTTCTCCTCTCACTGTTAGGTAACATATTTACATCTCTTTCTCTACTCACTCTTCTACAAATAAGTCATACAATTTTCTATATGTTTGAAATAGAAATGCTGCATATTACATTCACAGTGGTTCCTCTACTTACTTTTAGGTAACACATTCACATCTCTTTCTCTACTCACTCTTCAACAAACAATTCCTATCATCTATATATATATATATATATATTCGGACTGCCTCCATAGCGCAGTTGGTAGCGCGCTTGCCTCTGGCGCAGAGGATCCGGGTTCAATCCCCAGTACCAGCATGGGGATTTTATCCCCTCTGAGAGGTCTGGCACGGGGTGCACTCAGCCTCGTTAGGTCCCAGGGGGACCAATTGAGGAGCTACTTGATGGAGAAGTAGCGGCCCCAGGTCTATAAGATAACTGGCTCGGGAGGGCTCGGGGCGCTGACCACGTCCCACCCTCCAGTACTGCACCTCACCAATGACGCCTGTAGTGGGCAGAGGTGGGGGACGCAGTGGCTGGGCGGTATATATATATATATATTCAAATTGGATATTTGTATATGTAACTGTTAATCTCTAAAACTGCTTAATCGATCAACATAAAATTTGGTATGTATATGTATTTTTTCATGGAGAAAGTTTTTATGGTAACAATTTTACTACAGAATATATTACTTTCAAATGGTTTTCTACTCGCGTTTTTTACATAGCATATTCATGTATCCTCTGTTTGCTCTTCAAAATACAATTCATATAATTTTTTAGGATTAAAATATAAATGTATATACATATATAAATATAAAATAAAAAAATAAATATACAACGTATCACATCACACAATTTCCTTGACTAATTCTTCCTTTACGAGACACAATCAGTCTTCTTTTGCTACTCACCCTTCAACATACAATTCATACAATTTGCTATATGTTTGAAACAGAAATACAAGGTACTACATTCCACCTGCGGTGCCGTAGTAGTAAAAGCGGGTGTTAAACACTATAACAATACACAACGTACTACATTCATACTGTTTTCTCTATTCACTTTTGTTTTATGTAACAATTCACATGTTATTCCTATCGTTTATCAAGTTCATACATACCAATGCCTATACATATCATATGTTGAAGAGTGAGTAAACTCTAAAGCCGGTTGACCGATTGCCATGCAAATTGACATATCTAAGTGTTTTTATGTCGAAGGTTTTTATGGAATCCATTTTACCATGCAACGTATTATGTTCACATGGTTTTCTCTACTCCATTTGTTTGTACCTGACATACTACTCCCTCTTCTACAAACAGTCCATACATTTTTCGATACATTTGAAATATAAGTGCAACGTATAACATTCACACGTTTTTTCTACTCATTTTTCTTTAGTAAAACACACTCACATTTCTTTCACTGCTCCCACTTCCACAAACAATTACAAAGAATTCATACAATTTTCTATGTGATTGAAACAGAAATGCGCAGTACATTCACTTGGCTTTATCAACCAGCTTTTCTTCCTGTAGTCTTTATTCTTCAACAGTGCTTTTGCTTAGTGTTGCTCCGGTGTTTTGATAAAAAATAAAGAAATAGTTAAAAAAGTAAAGTAATCACAATTGGTGTCAGGAGTGTGACAAAAAGCATGATATGGAATAGTTGATGAAACAAATGTTAGCCAAAATGGACATAAGGGGGAATGAAATGAATTCTGGAATGTGGTAGAGGAAACAAATATGAAAGCCGAATTGGAAAAATGTAAACTACGGAATAGGAAATATGGGAACAAAAATGGCAGCCAAATTGAAAATGTAAACTCTGAAACGGAAAAGATGAAGGCGGGAATGTCCAATATGAAGATAGGTCTATCGGAGAATACTAACTAGCAACTGGCTGGGGTTAAGGAAGCCATGGAAGAACTAGACGGAAATATGAAGGACCTTGGCCAACGTGTTAACGCCCTGGAGTCAATCACAGCACCAATGAACTGAACTCCATAATGGAACAAATGCTCTATGAAAACCTCAAACTAGGTGGATATACTGCGTTCAGCAGTAGACGTTTTTCAGCTGAAATGATGGTGTTTATGAAATATTTGTATGTATTTCTATATCTCTTGTATCTTGAAACTGACTCTTTAACAATTGCGACAAAAGTTATTATTTACTTAACTTTTGCCTTTCAGGTTTATCTAAGTACTAAGTATCTTCTCAAAAAAAAAAAAAAAAAAAAAAAAAAAAAAAAGAAAAAAAAAAAAAAAAAAGAAAGAAAGAAAGAAAGAAAGAAAGAAAGGATTTCACAAAAACAGAGGTGAAAAACGCTGAGTGAAGGTTGGTCGCCCAGGTACTATTACTAAAGTGCTTAGTGACATTATAACTAAAAACATAATGTGTGGAATATACAGAGTGTTCAAGAATGTATAAGTTTGTATATTATTTTTCTCTGGTGAAATATAACAAGCAACAGTGGTCAAAACTTGGACGTAAAGTTTGTATCAACTAGAAACATAAACCTAGCTAATAGTCAGGATGCTGGCTGTGAAAGCCTAAGTTTATAAAAACATAAAGCCTGTACTTGAATATATGGGCTGTCCAAAATTTCTATGCATTCTTTGATGTAATAACTGAATAATACATTTTTGTCTTAGATGAAAAGCTTCAAAAACAGAAATAAAAGCATTTTCGCCCAGCTAGCACATGAAATGTCATACATTGAAAATTATTTATATAACTTTTAATAAACAAAATATGTCAGTTTTTTTCTTTTTTACATTAACCATTAGAATGTGTATGCTCAGCAAGCGTGCAGTACATCAGGAGATGGCAAATTGGTCAAGGTGATAACCAGCATAGTGGCATCATGGAATGCAACCCAGCATGCACATCATGCATGGTTTGAAGGAATGGGTTTCGGTAGCTTCAGTGGCAGAGTAGGAACTTCTCTAATGCACATTTGAAGTCATATACGCTTTATACATATACATAGACTGAGAGGGCTATAACATTTTTCATCTAATTGTTTATTTCACCTGGAGCATTACATTTTTGCATACATCTAATCTTAATTCCCAAGTATTGACATACAATACGCGATCTGCTTTTAGATTTTACAGTTGCATATAATGTGGAACCAGAAATAGCACTAAGATGCAAGCTAAACAAACGGATAGATGGAAATGTTACCATATCAAGTTTTCTAAATAAATCTAAACCAGCCTTATTTTGTAATTGTGACCTTAAAATTCTGTTTGTATATGGATAGCCTCAATTTGCGAAAAGTGAAAATCATAGTTTATTGCTTTGGAGTATGAACCTTTTGTCTTCAGATTCTTTTTTAACCTTCTTGACATACCATAGGAAGGTTCCTTTGCAATTTCATGGTTTTGCAAGAGTCATGGACTATCAATGTGGTTTACACTGCTGCCTGTTTACGTTTGAACTTGTATTGTTTGAAGGGTGGAGGATTGAAACAGAACGACATTTTGCTTTACCCCTGTTGGTGACAATACTTATATCTTCAGCCAGTGCAGATTTGCCAACCCGTGCAGTACATGTTCAATATGTCCACCTCATTGATGCACCACCTCTCCAAGATGAACTGTGATGTTTCCAATCGCCCTATGATACAAATCTTGTGTGATTCTGTGGAAAAATGTAGTGATAGCCACTCACAGTTGCATTACATTACGTGGTTTGTTATGGTAGACTGTTTCCTTTAAATTTCCCCATAAGAAATAATCACAGGAATTAATATCTGGACTGTGTGGTGGCCATATTGAACCTCCCTGAAAATGTTCTGGATATTGATGGGACATCACATGGTACTTGAAATGTTTGTCTAGGAAATCCAAAACAATGTTTGCCGTATGAGGATGAGCTCCGTCTTGCATGAACCATTGTATCTCCATTGGTTATCCTGTTACAGAAGAAAATTGTTCTGCAACATGTCCATGTAGGGCATACTGTTATTTGTACCGTTGAAAAAGAATGGACCAATAATTCTATGGTTAGGAATGGCACCCCATACACTCACTTTTTCTACATAATTTTCAATCTTGTGTACATCACAAGCTTCTCGTACCCAAAATCTGATATTCTGCCTATTGACACTACCAGTCAGGTTGAGTGTACACCTCATTTGAGAACCATATGTTATGAATCATGGCATCATCATTGGCAAGAGCTGAAGTGTCACTGTAGTTACCATGCTTTGTCATTTTCTGTCAATTTGCGCAACACTGTCACTTTGTATGGGAATAATTTCATGTCATTAAGGAGTATTCTCCAAACAGAAAAACTGCAACACTCAATTCAGCTGCACTTTGCCTCACATATTTCTTAGGATGTATCAATGACACTCTCACAGCATCAATATTCCCTGGAGTGCAGACTGTATTGGTATGACGTCGCTTTTGTTCTAAAGCACTGCTGTCAGTTTCAAATTTTGTGGTCAACCTATATACTGTCTGTCTGCAGGGGGTCCACCTCGTATGAAAATCAACATGAAACCATTGCTGAGTCTCTGCTATGCTCTTTGTTTTCACATAATGCAATACAGTCTTCACTTTCTGTTCTAGCATCAACCGATCTTCATCTGGCATATTACTAAACTGAAATGATGGTGATACGCATGCATGATGACAACTGCTGCCTTCGGTTCAACCATGCAAGAACTACAGTTACTTGTCACAGCATTCCAAAATTTCCAAACTGCAAATAAAATATTTATTAGACATTTTCAGTGTATGACATTTTGTGTGCCATCCTGTAAGTTACAGTATATTAAAAACTTTCAAGAAAGACACTTCAGTTAGAGAGAATACTGTCATTTACAGATGGAGAATAGTTACCTCCTACACACAATCATTAGAGCTATTTTTGGGAAAATAAAGTTCTCTATAATTCATTTTAGGAAACCTTCCTTATGAGAAACACCATTGCTTTACTATGACAAACTGCTATGTTAATTACACTTTCAACAATGCACCATAAATCTCACATTCAAGGTTGCCAAATGAAATTTTAGGCATAACTGAAATTATAGCCACAGGTAGCACCAACCCAGGGTGAAATAATTAAGTTCAGGTCATAACTCACATGATCCAAAAACCTAAATGTTGGTAAACAACTGAAAACCAATCTGTATTGGTTAAACTCAATTTCCATTTTGATGGAAGCTATTGTTATGAAAAAATATCCCTAAATATTATGAATTACCTTTCAAATTATGTTTATTTGTGAAAGAATGAAAATTGTCTTTCTTTTGTAGTGTTTAACGCCCGCTTTTACTATATATAGCATCGCAGGCAGTGACACTGAGTGCCACTTTAGAAAATTATTGGGCTTTAAATAATAGATCATGTGAGTTTTGACTCTAATCTCTGGATCATGAAAGTTTCGAAAAGTACCCTTTTGGAACATGTGAGTTTAGAAAATGACTAATTTGGAACATTTAAGTTTTGATAGTAAACATTTAAGAACAGCACTTAAATCTCACCAACAAAAAGAACTAGCTGACCTCTGAAATAAATTAAATAATCAATTAAAATTAATTAAACAACTGTTTAGTAACATTAAAGCCTATTTTATCTTTGCAACTTGATAGATGGCAACTTCTGCTGGCAACCTTGCTAATTTGGCTTGGTTTCTTTTCCACATTTCTGGAGCAGCTGCATGTTTCCATGATGCAATAGGTGACACCTTATCTTCCAACACTATATATGTGAAAATCTTTACAATGTAATCACTGAACTTAATGGTATTTATAAAAAACTGAGACCACAGACCTAACTCAACCTAAGTACAGAGTGCTACTATGGTGAAGGGTGAAGAAATGAGGGAACTACTGAATGCTGATTGGTTGAAAAAATGATGGAACAAAACTCACAAGATCCAAAGGATCATGAGACTTCTGACAGAAGTTTGTTGCCTATTTAAGCATGGATCAAGTGAGAAATGAAACCAAATTTCTCCAGAATCATATTCTACACAGAAAACTGAATTGTAACATTGTGCTACTTAATTTTGTATTTTTTGGATAATGTGAGTTTTGACTCTAACCTACTTAAATTTGTCCTTGAGTATAAAAATTGTTTTTTTTACTTCAAATTTTTAAACTTTTAATCAGATAAACATATAGTACTTTATAAAGCAAAAGGCAAATAGAAAAAGGCCCATAGACATAGAACGATATTTGTTATGATTTCTTAATAAAAGAAAAATGTACAGCAATTGTGCCCACGCTTGGTGGTTCTAGGGTTAAATGTATGATTCTGAAGCCTTTTTTTGGTTTTGAATCTTATAGCATTTATGATTCAATATATTAGTATTGACTTTGTCTACATATCATTTATCTAATTTAACTTTGAAAATTTGCAGCAGTTCTTTGAAACAGAGGGCAGTACAGATGAGCATTCAGTATGCTACAAATATGATCTGAAGATGATGAAGATGCTAGTTCAGAAAACCTCATTTATACATTAGAAAGTCTTGGGCTATTGGAGGTTGCTCAGGTGCTCAAAGATTTTGTAGCATAAAAGTAAATATTTTCTTATTTTTATGAATGTGAATTATGAAAGAGTCTCATTTTCATTAAGTGAATTATGAAAAAATGTGATGTTAAGGCAATAAACATCAGTTTTATATATACATCTAGCATTTATTTACTAAGATCATTTTAAAAGAACATTCTGAAAAACTTTAGGGCATCAATGAACTAATCAGGTTTGGCTCAACTTTACAACTGTGATGCAAGATTTATTTTAAGTCTAACATCAGTGGCATATTTTTTCGAAGCTTTAAATTTTTTGGTATAATATGAATTTAGAATTATTTGGGTGTTTTCTTGTTGGAAAATGTTTTATTAATATAACTTAAACTTTATAACTACTGTATTTCCCGGCGCATAAGATGAACTTTTTTCCCTTCAAACAAAGGCCTAGAAACTGAATGGGCCTTATATGCCAGTAGTAAGTTAAGGTAGGTAACTTTAAGTTCCGTTTCTTCAAAATTTCTGTTACAGCTTGAAGCAATTTACTGCTAGCTTCCTTGTGAATTTTGAGCATTCCAGTTGTATAGAGTTCAATGGATACACATGTGTCATTGTTGGTTCGACAGCTTCAGTTATTCTTGTGTTTAGTGTGGAGATCCACTTGTGTCATACCTATATTGTGCTTTTATTTGCAAACTATGGTTGAAAAATGGCATTGCCATACTATTGCATTTAAGCTGCAGGTGATTGCATATGCTAAAAAGCATGGAAACAGGCCTGCAGAAAGGCAATTCGGGCCACCTCCAACTGAAAAAGTGATAAGAACTTGTGGAACGAGGAAGATGTATTAAAGAAAGCACCTTGCAGTTAACATAATGTGATAAGTGGGACTGTTAAATGGCCAAAATGTGAAGTAGAACTCAATACTTGAATTATGGAGAGCAAGCGGAAGTTTCAGTTTACAAAAATGATCATTCATCAAGTGAAAGTAATATACACTAACAAAAGGATCACCGATTTTACTGGATCATTACCATGGAGTTCAAGGTTTATGAATAGGTATTGACTTGTATGTGGACCTAGATAAAAAAATCACAAAATCTGTTTACCCTCTCCATATGAAGGACTTACACCCCCCTAGAACTTACAACCCAATGCCTGGGGTCAGATGCTTGTGGAGGAGCAGAGGAACCTATGGAGACCTGGTAGCAGGTGGTCACCCAAGCATGGTATGAGTCAAGAAGAGGATCATATGAAATGCAGGGGAAATCAAGAAATGGAAAGGTGATGATGGAGCAGTTTGTGGAATGAGGGGCAGGGGAAACCGGAGAGCCTGGAGAAAACCTGCCCAGCCACCGCTTTGTCCACCACAAATACCACATGTGGGTCCCTGGGATTGAACACAGGCTGCCTAGCAGATAGGTGAACGGCAGGCGCGGCCCCTCAGGGTTGGCAGGGTAGGCATTGCCTGCCCTACCGTAATACATAAACAAATGATGTTTAGCTATGATTCTGCATTTTATCATTTGAACCGTCATTTTCCCTAAATTGTAGTTCAAGAAAAGTTTTCTCGGTTATAATGACCAGCGCATGGTCAAATCCTTGAATCTCAATTCCGATTCATCAAAACTGCGCTGCGTGTTTGAAACGCGCGGCAGAAATGATGCACGTGGAACCTGGGTGGTGGAGAGCCGGCTAGCTTAACCTGTGCCGGCTCGGCCTCCTTTCCTCAGTACGAGGCCCTTGAACATGGACAAGGAAATATTCCGTCTGTATACGCACTCCAAGCATGCGTAGACGCGTCTGCCAGCACTCAGGACACTTGCTGGCTCAAATCCGAATTTATATGACTTTCCGAACAGCCATACTCCACGAACGAAGATCTCAGAGATCCGAATCGTTTCGTTATCACTCTGTGTAATACCAGTATGACCGGCTTAATTAGTGAACTATTACAAAGTCCATTTTCGCGGCGCACTGACAATGAAAAGAGAAGTGTTTTAGCTATTTAACACAGTGCTACAGTCAGACAATTTTTCAATTTCTTCATTCATTTTAAGTTTGGCGGTAATTCATCCGTAAGTCACACTCATTCACTCTGCATTTATTAAACAATCAAACAATATATTGTTTGCATTATCCGCAATGACTTCACCCCCTTTATTTCGGATAAACGGGGTTCTACTGTATTCTTATTATTCTCATTCTCGTTCTTCTTCTTCTTCTTCTTCTTCTTCTTCTTCTTCTTATTATTATTATTATTATTATTATTATTATTATTATTATTATTATTATTATTATTATTATTATTATTATTATTATTATTATTATTATTATTATTATTATTATTATTATTATTATTGTTATTGTTATTGTTGTCGTCATTGTCGTCATTGTCGTTGTCGTTATCATTATCATTATTACTACTACTACTATTGTTGTTGTTACACTACGCTTACCCTAAAATTTTGACTGCGAACTGCCACTGGTGAGCGGTCTAACTATTCAGCCATGGCACGATCCTTGAATTTTATGGATTTGAGGACAAAAATTAAAAGATGAGCACTTTTTCCTACTTATATTGCCTAGATGTTGATGCATGTGCAGTGCACATATGTGTAGTAATTGTTTTGCATTAAGTGTATTAACTGAGAAATTTTATCTCTAAAAGAAAAGGTCTTAAAAATTGGGGTGCATCTTTTACACTGGTGCATGTTATATGCCAGTAAATATGGTAATGTCTAGGAAATTTGTAATCAAAGACTGCATGTTAGGTTGTGTTCGGACAAGGTACTTTGGCATTTGGACTTAGCTAATTTCATAAAAGCACCAGGTAGAAATACTGGCTGCTCCCTTTTACTTGTACTGGCCATGTTATTGTTATAGAGAGTGCTACACCTGACTGAACCCTGCAGTTCTGTACTCACAGTATTGATTATGTAGGCAACATGGTATACCACAGCTCACACCTGACATCATACAAACTGTTAGACTTGCCCTTCATTCCAATACGTCACACTGCTTGAAGCTGTCTTCCTCTGATCTAGGTGTTTCCATTGAATATGCACCCAAAGTTCACTGAGAGGTTAGCAGTAAATCCTCCAAAGATCAATCCATAGTAGCCCCTCCAGGTATTGGTGTGTATCGTGTTAGTGAACTTCTACATGGTCTGCAATCAATTGTAGAGCAAGTTTCCATCCCAATTATTATTAGGGAATATCCTCATTTGCACCTGAGAGTAAACAATTGTTGTGCAGGAATTTTTTTCAGAGGTTGGCAGTCGTTATTACAAATGATGCAGATGTTGGTTGTTATGCGACAGTGAGTAGTTATTGGTCATTTCAGTCTACTTGCACGTGTGCACTGGAGAACCTTTGAACTTAGAAAATTTCTTGCATTACAAGTTTGAAAGTTAGAAAGTTTAGTTTCTATTCACATTTATTTCAAGGCTGATAAAAGTGTAAAGTTTCATTCATGGAAACAGTTGACAATTCAAAATAAATTTATTTTGCTCAGACATATGTAGGTATAACATTATACAGGTGTTAGAGGTATAACTGCATGACAATTTTATGAAAATGACATCAATATTTACTTCATTTGCAGATTAATAATTTTAGTTAACAAGAATAGTATGTTTTCAGGTTGGTTAGTGCATCCAAGTACACATGACACACTCAAGTCATATATATTTATTTTCCATGAGAAAGCAGGATAGCTTGTTCTGAGAGATAAGGCAGTTCAGGCAGTCCATGCAATACAAATTGTTGAGATCACTTTCACAAAACTAATAAAAAATGGAGGAATCGCTCATGGTTCTTACACACCCAACTATTCATTATTTGTGTTATACAAAACTTACACTTTCACAGAGAAAGAAACAAGAAAGGAAGTTTAAATATGTTCAATTTGGAATTAAATGCTTTCCAATACATTCATTGTTTATTTTAATGTGTTACTGAATTTGAACCAAGGCTAATGACCCCGGCTACCTGGGCCAATAAGTCAGGTATTGAAGTGTGAACTCATGGAAGTACAGCAGATGATCTATACTGACAGACATTGTTCACTTTGTGGCTCAGTTACAACCATGCAGAAAACATCAAGTAGTAAATTATGTGATGTGTTTGTAGGAAAAGTGTTAGGCAAAGAGAAAAAACAGAAAACTGAAGTCAATATTTATTAAGGTATCAGTTATCAAAATATCTGTCCTTATACTCCTAACATCCTGTGTATAAGAGGGGAAGAGAGAGAGAAAGAGAGATGTTAAACTATAGAGTTACATGTAAAAGTGACATACTATATGAGGACCTTGGGACATTGGCATAAATATTGTCCAACTTTGCATTGCTAAATCCATACCTAGACAGTGTTTAGCTAAATAGCGTATAAAGCATGATATAGTCTGAAGATGGAGATGGTAACATTGCAACTTGAAGCTTTCACATTTGTACAATGCACACCATGGTTGTTCCTGGAAGTAATGGAAGACAGGTTTGGGAAATATCGACTCTTTCTACCAGCAGTAACCAGAGTTCAATTTCTGTTGCTTGATAATAAGTGCACAGTGTATAATGAACTGCTACAGCAAACCTTCAGCATTTTGTCTAATGACGCTTTCATTAAGTTAAGCATCTGATTCATAACCTCTGTCATATGCTCAGATCTGCTCACTTAGATATCTGGGCATGGGTGTTGCGAAGGGAGGGCAAGGGAGAACTGCAGCCCCCCCCCCCCCCCTTGGAATTTGGTGAACTTAATGTGCAATCAATTACTGACTATTAAACTATTATTTTAATTTTGATGTAAAGAACAATTTTTATTTAGCACAAATTAATATGGTTATCTGCAACAAACATTATAAATTTGGACAATAAAATAATGAATTAATATTATCTGATTGCAAACTTCCAACATGTGCCCCCCCCCCCCCCCCCCCCCCGTAGCATCTGCTGATGCTCATGTATCTGGGTGGTGGTCCAAATGTGTTATTAAACCTGAAAACAGTAATATTAGCATCTTCCTAATATACTTACTTCCTCTACCATATACATAGTAGGTATACCTTTGCCGCCCTTACTTTAAACTGCAATGTAAACACATCGTCACAACTTCCATGTCAGCAGGCACAAATGAAAATACATTCCATTAGCTAACATGCAAAATAGCATTAAATTTTAAATAAGTACAAGAATTATTTGCAAAACAGTTTGAAAACTTTTATAGTAACAATAAATGGAAATAGATTATTATTAACAGTGATAAGAAATGCATGCGGAGGAAAACAATTTTGCACATTGTTTACATTGCAGTTGAAATTAAGGCCGGCAAAGGTATAGAGAAGGTATTGCATTCCACTCAAAAACTTGATACAGAGATTTCACTGGAAATCATGTTGTACCAGAATTTAAAAAAAAAAAAAAAAAAAAAAAAAAAAAAAAAGAAACAGGTCTGTGTGCTTGTGAACAGCATAATTAAAAAATGAAAAGTTGCTTAAACACCAAACTTTGAATTTATGTTCATTATCTTCCAAGGATGCAGCACAATTTTCAAGAAAATCCCTCCACCCCAGAGTACCCTTCACATGGAATATTTTTCGAAAATTTTTATTTTCTCAAAAATGGCTCTAACAATGTTGATTTAAAATATCATATGTTTAAGATTTTCATGCCAACTGTAATATACAGGATGAGTCAGAATAACAAAAAATAATTTTAAGGCATGTTTCAGTGGTTATATTTGAACATTTTCTTTAGTAAAAATATGTCTGCAAACATCTTGTCGAGCTGGAGGGCATTAAAATTTTTGAAACACTGCATTGAGTTACACAAAATTTTGCAGAGCAGATTGCTACAAGTTTTTACTACATGGCATTAGGAGAGTTTTGAAATAAGAGTAGATGTGTAACTTTAATTTGGAAAAATATAGTACAAAACTCTTTTAAATCTTGATTTAATTATTTACACTAAATCCATGTGCTCTAAAGTAGGTTAAACCTTATAACCAATCTACAATGCATGTTATTCTCAATAACATATGTAAATGCTACCACTGTTCAAATTTTCTCCACCATTGAAAGGCTTAAAAAATAGTTAAAATAATGAAACAAGAATTAAATAAGTTCATACGTAATTATTATTTATTTATGCCAACAAACTTATTGCTAGTAATTACTATTTATTTATGCCAAGAAACTTACTGTTGGTGTTTTTAAACACACAAGCCATGTGTATGCAATGTTTTTCAGTTCTGTTTCTACCTGTTAAGTGCATAAGTGTTCATAAAAGATGTTTGAAATGACAACATCGGACTTCAGAGCATAGTTGATAGCATCACAATAATGATTGCCGAGTTCTTTAAAAAATACTTGGTATTCACGAATAGCATCAAATGCTACAAAGATACTGGCCATTAGCTCCCCTTCACTATTAATTGGTGTCTCACACACAAGTGTCTGAACATGTCCCCAAAGGAAAAAAATCAGAAGGTGTTAGATCTGGTGCACATACTGACCATAATATTGGTGCTCATCTATACTGGCATCTTCTGAAAGTATTGGCAAAGTATGTTGGAAAAATTGCAGAAAATATGGCGCATCAAATGCAGAAATAGCAAATAGGGCCCTATAAGTGTTTCATTCACATTACCAGTCCAACTGGTATTGACCATTTTTAACTCTAATAGCTCTAGGGTTTGCCTGTGCTCAACCCGCTCTTCTAAAAACCTTCCCATACTTCACAATATGGTTATAGCAAATTTTGGTTAATCATATTGGCCTTCAGTCACCAAGGGCCATTTAACCATCCAGATGATTGATTCCAGTTTTGCTAAGTTCACACAGATGCACACACACATTTACTTCCTCACTCATACTTCCAGGTACATACACACGCACACACATGCAATCACAAACACCCATGCTCAAGGCAGGACTTGAACCCGCAACCCTCTGTGCAGGTGAGTGCCAAAGATACTTGCTCTAGCGGCCATGGCTATGAGGACCAGCATCAATGTGTTTATGAACTGTAAAAGACAGATAAAATCTTACTGCACAAAAAATGTAGGTCTGGTGAAAACACACAATTTGTCAAGTACCTTTTTTTTTTTTTTGTGGAGTGAACCATTTTCGAGATATTCTAGTCATTGGTTTGAACTTCCCACTACTTATACTTTTCTCAAATAGAAGTATGTTTTTCATTTTCTTATCTCTTGGCCATGCAAATAAAACAGAATTTCAAAGCCTTCACATATGGACCAGTTCTTAAAAGACCACTATCACTTAAGGGGGAAAAATGAGGCCAAAAATGACAACATTTTATATCTTCCTTTCATAGAAGTTTGAAAACAGTGTTGTTGTAATTAATTTAATTTAAAAGGTGAGTTAATTAATAACACTGAACAACACTTACAACATATTTTTCCGGGACGCGTTTCGAAGGTTAACTTTCCTCCATTATCAACCGGACAATAACTGGGTTTCCATGGTGTTTCATGGTGCAGATGGTGATGCTTCTTCTGGTGTTTCTTCTGGTGGCGGTTCAATGAACTTACTGAAAATGTCTCTCTGAGGAATGTCGAAATTAAATACTCAGTTTCTATTTTTTAAAATAAAGATTTGTTCCCATGTGGACAGTTCTTGTTTTCCGGTTATGTGTTTGAGAAGTTTCAGTTCTAGCTTTATGTCATGATTTTTTGTCCAAAAGTGAAATGCAACCGCTGATTTTTCTAATTGATAAATTTAAAAAGGTGTTCAAGGAATACAACATTGAGCTAGCAGCAGTAAACCATTACTCCATAAAAAACCTACTATTTTCAAACATCAAAGATGCTATTCCACCTAACAAAAAATCTGGCATATACCAAATTGAATGCAGTGATTGTAATGAAATATACATAGGAAAAACCAAAAGAAATTTAGAAATTAGATCCAAGGAACACGTTAGAAACATTAAGAGTAAACAATTAGAAAAATCAGTGGTTGCATTTCACTTTTGGACAAAAAATCATGACATAAAGCTAGAACCGAAACTTCTCAAACACATAACCGGAAAACAAGAACTGTCCACATGGGAACAAATCTTTATTTTAAAAAATAGAAACCGAGTATTTAATTTCGACATTCCTCAGAGAGACATTTTCAGTAAGTTCATTGAACTGCCACCAGAAGAAACACCAGAAGAAGCATCACCATCTGCACCATGAAACACCATGGAAACCCAGTTATTGTCCGGTTGATAATGGAGGAAAGTTAACCTTCAAAATGCATCCCGGAAAAATATGTTGTAAGTGTTGTTCAGTGTTATTAATTAGCTCACCTTTTAAATTAAATTAAAAAATTTTATATGTTGAGTTTTTTGTATCAAAAATTAATGGGTGGTTTGAAGTGCATATATGCCAAATTATAAAGCACTGCAGTGTCCGAAATTGCTCCAATTACCTCATATTTAAAGGTCTGTGCTCTGTAGGGGTGTGGCAGGTGGTGAAATCCCTGATTGAAGTAAAAAATGTCCTTTGTTTATTGTTTTTGTGAGATTTGTTCCATTAAGATTAGTTTCTGATTCGCCACTGAGCCACCATTATGATAGGTATAACTCAGTATCAGTAGCTGGTATATGTCATTTAACACACCAAAATTTCTCCTTCTCGGAATGAGTAGGGAACATAGAGAAACTTTGTTTCTATTTTGTTGGCTTCTTCGAGTATGTATACTTGAAAGTTGGCCTCCTGTTTGTGTCTTTGTTTATATTTACCACACACTGTGTTAAAAAGTATTTTCAGATAGTTTCTTATGACGTAGTTATTCTAATTACTAAAATACATCACATGCAAGGTCTAGTGTACAGATTTTAGTGTAGTACTTTGGTGTAAATACTTCAGCACAGTTCTTGCATAATGAATATGAGAGTTGTATATATAGCAGCAGGTGGACTTGCATAGCTATAAAAATGGCTAGACCAAAAAGCACTATAAGTTACTTATAAAGCTGGATACTTCTAGGAAGCTAAGTCATTATTTCTGCTTAAACTGTACACAAACCTTTGTCTCTCACCCAGGCGGCCCGTTGGGCTCAATCCCAAGGACCCACATGTGGGATTCATGGTGGACAAAGCAGCATCTGGAGGGGTTTTCTCTGGGTTCTCCAGTTTCTCCTGCCACTCATTTCACCAACTGCTCCATCATCACCTTTCCATTCATCCATTTTGCCTGCATTTCATATCATCCTCTTCCTCACTCTTACCAGGTACTGAGCTGTTTTAGCAAGATCTACATTTTTTGACTCAGGGGTCTCCGTCTAGCAGATATGTGAATAGTGACCACAAGGTACTCAAGCTGAGCAGAACATTACTTCCACTTACTGGTGTTTTGCTCCTCACTGTAACTTTTCTATCTGACCTTACCTTGGTCATCTCTTGTTCTCTTCCGACCCTGATGCTATTAAGGTTACCGAGGGCTAGGGAGTCTTTATTTTTCCAACCTCTCCGTTTCTCTATAAAATCTTAACCCCTAACATGCTGACCTGTCATGGCATGTAATACGTCCTCTGATTGGTGATCAGAGGATATGGTCGGTGAATTTATTTTGATAATTCTCCTGGTCAGGTCGGTGAGACCCGTAAACCAACGACAGGTGTGGTCCTCCAGACATTCTGGGGGTTGTGCACATAAAAATATGGTGCTCTCTAAAAAGCGGTTACTATTACTGCTATTGCTCTCTTCAATATCATCAGTGAAAAATATTGGAGAGCAGGATGATTAATGACTTCATTGTCAGAAATCCAGCATTAGCTAACAACAACAACATTTTTTGTATAGTAAGACTTCGTCCATCTCTAGCGGTTTACCAGTTATGCAAAAGTCATCCAGAGTAAACAGGGCTAGATGGGCTATAGACAGAAAATTTAAAATATACATTTAATTTTTCATAAAAGTATCTAAAACTTGTGGCATTTTAATCAAAATCATTAGAGCCATCTTCGAGAAAATCAACACTTTCAAAAAAAATTTCCATCTAAAGCGTAGTTTAGGGTGGAGGAATTTTCTTCAAAATCTTCGTGTCACATCCTTGAAAAGCATTAAAGTTTAATACCAACTTTGGTTTTTAATTGACTTTCCATTTTTTACTTATGCTGTCCATAGACTGACAGACATACATACATATGCGTGCACACACACACACACACATGCGCGCACGTGCCTTTTTCTAAAAATGCTTCTTTTTTTTTAATTAGGGGACCTCCAAACATATTTCTGGTGAAATCTTGGCATCAAATTTTTGGATGGAATACAATACTTCCTCTACTTACTATATGTAGTAGAGAAAGTAATAATTAGCAATTTGTTTTAGTTTTAAGTAAATCATAGGGTTTTTATTTAATGCATAAGTTGTTTTAATTTTTGGTCTACCTTACTATGTTTTACAGTTAGTATCTGTTCCAACAGTTTTTGACATTTTTCTTTAGCTACCATTTTATTTTTCTTTCATTATATGCATAGGTTCAATATCAGTTATGCAATTATCTATATTGAGTCAATAAATTCACACATGTTTTTAGGTCTTTAACAGCTTTACTTATTTGTTGATGAAATATTTTGTGAGTAAGTTAACAATTCCTGTTCATTTCATAGTTTTTATCATATTAGAATTTTGTTAATTTTTTATGTAAATGTTTTGCTTTATTTATAAGTTAAGCTTTTGCATTTTTTTGACTTATGATTTCATTGAATTTTTCAGACTGTGAGCAATGGATTCTTCAGGTGGTGCATGGCACATCATTCGTGGTGATGAATTATTAGAAGTTTTTTGAGTCTTTATGTCAGATTAATTGGGAGTTCAGAGATAGTAACAGTGATATTAGCAGTAAAAATGTTAATAGTCATAGATTTTTATGCTAGTAGCTCAGAAAATTTTATTTCTGTACTAATGTGTGAAGCTCATATTTGTGTGTGTCCTATGTTGTTTTCTAGGCTCCTTGGACTATCTCCTGTATCTTCAATCTGCTGCTGGCATAAAAGGCGTCATCTCCTAAAGGAGCTCCTCCTCCTGTGGTAGCTGCTCCTGCTTCTTCTATGGCAGCTGCTATGCCTCCTCCTCCGGCAGCTCCTACCAAGGCCATCTTTATCCAAACAGGCCTGTAGACGAAAAGAGATTACGTTAATGATGTCATCATGGGGGCTCATATTTATCATGGGAATGCAACATATCAGTGCGTGGTTGGAATGCTAGGAAGTTGCTTGTGTCTTACAATGTGCCAGTAAACAATTAAGTGAACGAAAAATCGAATTATAAAGTGGTGAAGTTTTTAATACAAAATGCCTAGGAAGTGTTGTGTGCCAGGTTATACCTCAAACTATAAAACAAGTGTACAAAAGTATGTTACAGTGTTTTCATTTCCAAAGGATCCACACAGGAGAGAGCAGTGAGTACGTGCTATTCACAGGGATATTTATGAACCAGGTGTGGTATGTATTAAACATTTTTCTGAACAGCACATAGTAAAGGAATTTACTGCTACGCGAAATGATGGAAGCATTTTGTAGTACCCAAAACAACTAAACTTACTGAAAATACATGCCCCTCTGCTGTTTCCTAATTTACCATCCTACCTGACTTCTGAACCAGCATCCAAACGTAGGTATCCAGAAGAAAGAAGAGGGGAAATGTTGGAAAGGCATACAGCAGCATTTCGTAAATGGCTCAAAGATGACAAAATTGTTGGTTTTCAGAGCTTTAAAAATAGAATTAATGACATGAAATTAGAGGGATTCACCATCATCATAAAAGAAAACAATGTAATTTTTGTGAAAATTGATACTGAAGAAATTCCTAAAATTGTAGCAGCATTAAAAATTAATTTCAATTTTATTATTTAGGTTCTATAGGGTAAAATTGTAATACCCAATAGTAAGCTTAAATGGATTCTCGGTAAACAAATGATATTGGATAAATGGTCTAAATTTGATGCTCTTTTGGTTCACAATAGCAAGTGAACAAACAGAACATAAACTACTTCAAGCCGCTAACATTTTAAAGGAATGTTGGGAGGACATGAATGAAAATTCCACAGAACATCTAAAAACTAAATTCCTAGAAGAGCAGGTAAAATTGGTCATACAAAAGTCAATTAAATACACGCCTGATACCCTGTTATGGACGTGCTCAATTTATTTTTCTCACCCAGCAGCTTACAGACAGTTACGTGATTCCAATGTTCTTTCTTTAGCCCATCCTGATTACCTCAGACAACTTTCTCAACCCCTCAGTCCTGATAGAAACTCTTGCATTTAAAATATTTATCAGAGAAGGTGAAAATGCTTGGTGATCACAAAAAAGTAGTAAATTTGTTGAGACATATGAACAAGAATTTCTTAAAGCAGAAAACCAGAGAAACTTAATTGTACATTTAGGTGCTGAGACATGTGACATTAATAATATCCGTGCTGACTTTAATGCTAGTGATTGCAAGTTGACGGGTTCTTTTTTGACGAGGAAAATAATAAAAGTAATAACCAACATCCTCTTGAAATACTACTGCATTATTAAACAAGACAGTTTGGTATTATCTGCAGGCAAAAAAAAAAAAAAAAACTGGAGATATATTCACATTGAGAAGGTAAGAAGCATGCTCTGCCATTAACAACTATGCAAAGCATGTTTTCTACTAACATTCTAACACACATTAACTTTTAATACGAAATGTGAGAATATAAATGAATGCACGCCTCTTCTAGTGCAGAAATGCTGTAAAACATGTGTTTATTCCATATGAATTGCTTGGAATGTCAGCCTCGTATTGTGACATCACGAATCGCATATCCAGGCCTGTTGCTTAGAGATGGCCTTGCTCCTACGCCTCCTCCTCCAACAGCTAATTCTACTTCTCCGGCAGCTGCTATGCCTCCTCTGACAGCTACTCCACCTTCTCCAACAGCTACTCTGCCCCCTCCTCCTCCAACTGCTCCGTTTTCTCCTCTGACAGCTGCTCTGCCTCCTGCTGGAGCCTTAACATTTTTTCCATGCATCATGCACCTTGATGCTCTCAAGTAATGACATTTTTGGGCTGACGTCATGCATTTCCAATGTCTAGCCACCTCTTGTGTCACTCTCGCTTGCCTCTATTGCCAGGGTATTGATGGAAGCGCATGTGGAACAAAACAAACAGTGATAAAGGTGTGTATTTTTTTGTGAAAAACAAACAAAATATGGTTAAAAGTTTTGTTATTTTGAAAAGTTTTATTTTTCCTTTCTCTACTATGTACAGTAAGTAGGGGAAGTATTGTACTCCAGTAAAATATTTGACACCATTTCTGCCATTCTCATTGTACCTATAAGGAAATACATATTAAGACGATTTCTACAAATGTCTATCGATTAATGTAAAGTAGAAAGAAGAATAAGTGTGCTTAAGAATAGAGTGAGTAGAGAAAGTCATGTGAGTGCACATTTAGGTATTGTAGGTGAGCTCATAACAGTAAAGGAATGTGATATTTGAAATAGGAGATGCATCCATAAAGTACCATCTTTACTCGAAAATAAAACCACCTCAATTGTAAGACCTGCAAAGTTTTGCAGACGAATTTTAAATCTATGTATGTGAATGTTAGAGACAGGCTGTAATTTCTACAGAAACAGTTCTTCAGAATTTCTTTGTTATTATATATGCAGATGGTTGACCACAGACAAGTTTTATCTTTCACTTGTTTGTGAAGAAAGGAGCAGGGAGTTAGCCATTGACCTTCTGTCATTTGTAGCTTCAACCCTTCTACCTGCTTTCTTCTTACTAGTAAAACAATATCTTTGGTAACAACAGCAGCAACTTCATTGAAAGTGAGTTTCTCTTATACCTGTTGGTGTTAGTAGTAATATGAATTCATGAAATGTTTCATGATAAGTTTTAAACTAAATGTTTTGGAATTTGCTGAATAAATGGTGTATGATTTGAGAGGTAGAACTGGAACTTAAAAATTCAATGCCACAGCTCGGATTTGAACCACAGACCCTCCGTTTACTAGGTGGGTGCTCTAACCATTAAGCTACTGTGACAACCTACCAGAATGACATTGAATTCTCAAACCAGTTCGTATTTCTCCCGGTAAACCACAAAGTCAGTCTCACATCAGAGACAATTACCCCAATGGTGACTTACTATAGCAAGTACTTTATGTCCCGGGATTAAATAACCTTCAAATTCAACAAATAATAATGGTGTATGAGTTGTATTTGGTACAACCAAACATGCTTTGTTGCTGGAGAAATCAGAGATAAACTTAAAGCCCTAAAAAAAGAAACTGATCTTTTCGTGTCCCTAAGAAAGGACACCCTGCTGAGTGTATGATGCAGTGATGGAGTGGATGGAAGAGAAGAGACTGCTGTGAAATGACCTGTAAAATGATGCAAATAAGAGGCCGCAAAGTAGCATGTGAATAACATCAATACTTAGTTTATATATATAAAAATCTGATGTGTTGCGCTCACATGACTTTCTCTACTCTTGTACTAACCATTTTTACAAACTCTTATTCTTCTATCCTCTTTGTGTTAGTTAAGATAAACATTTACATAAATTAGCTTATTGCTTATTTCCTTATATACAGTAGGCTTTGAACGATAGTCAAATCTTTTAAAGCTTTGAGATTTTGTTCTCTTTGCATGGTAAGATATAAATAAATAATTAACAATCTTCCATTTGATGAAAGTTTAAGTATTCCAAAACTCACACAAATAACAAGGAATATCTCTGAAATGGTTCACTCCAAGAAAAAGTTAATTTGGGCATAAATTGTGTGTATTAATGAGATCTACATTTTTTGTGCAGTAAGATTTTATCTATCTCTTATGGTTTACCAGTTATGCAAAAGTCTTTAAAAGTAAACAGAACTGTGTGGGCTATAGGCAGAAAATTCAAAATAGACATCTCATTTGCCATACCTTAAACATGTGGCATTTTAATCAAAATTGTTAGAGCCATTTTTGAGAAAATCAGAATTTTCAAGAAATGTTCCATGTAAAGAGCAGTTTAGGGTGGAGGAATTTTCTTCATAATCTTCATGTTGCAACCTTCAAATTTATTAAACTTATTGATTTATAACTGACTTTTCATCATCCTTTTCCCCCTTCTATATACAATATTATATGACAAATAGAACTGCCACATATTACATTCACATGGTTTTCTCTACTCACTTTTCTTTTTTCTTTTCTTTACCTGTTTACCCTCCCCTTATGTAGGACTTACACTCCCTAGGACTTATAAGCCAGTACCTAGGGTTAGATGCCTGTCAGGGAGCACAGGAACCTATGGACCAGACAGAGTGAAGACCTTGAAGCAGGTGGTCAGCCCAGCACCAGGTATGTGAGTGAGGAAGAGGATGATATGAAATGCAGGCAACATCGATGGTTGGAAATGTGACAGTGGAGCAATTGGTGGAATGAGTAGCGGGGGAAACTGGAGAACCCGGAGAAAATCGTCCCTGATGCCACTTCATCCACCATGAATACCAGATGTGGGTCCCTGAGATTGAACCTGGGCCACCTAGGTGGGAGACAAATGCTCTAACTGCTCGGCCACAGCATTACCTACTTTTCTTTTATGAAACACAAGATGTAACTTAGAATGCGATGTTAATACTAAATGTTCTGTTCTGATTCTGTTCTGAAAAAGACCAAGGAGAATTTATGGGGAGAGCAAGAGACAAATGGTTTAGGAAAATAAAGCAATATGAATTATGTTAAGGTTCATCATGCATAAAAAACCACGGTGTTAAAATGCAGGGTGGAATAACAGGGTAAAAAAATAGCAACTCAAAGTTATGTATATGATAACTGTAAGATTTTTGTACAGTATCATTCAGTATCATTATGGAAAATAAATACTACTACATAAATAAATACTTTATGAAACACAATTACATTTCTTTTTTTATTTGCCCTTCAACATACAATTCATACAATTTTATATGATTGAAATACAAATACAACACATATTCACACGGTTTTCTCTACCCTCTTTTCTTTTATGCAGCACGACCACATATCCTTTCCTACTAGCCCTTCAACATACAATTTATACCATTTTTTTGTGAATGAAATAGAAATGCTACATACTACATTCACATGGTTTTCTCTACTCACTTTTCTTTTACAAAACATGATTACATGCCTTTCTCTATTTACCCTTCAACACCAATTCATACAATTTTGTATGATTGAAACATAAATGCAACACATTAGATTCACATGATTTTCTCTACACACTTTTCTTTTATGAAACACAATCACACTTCTTTCTCTACTTCCTTTTCTACAAACAATTCATACAATTTTCCTATTATGTTTGAAATTGAAATGCAATGCATTGCATTCACACGGTTACCTTTACTCATGTTTCTTTTATGAAACACAGACACATTTTTTTCTGTATTTCCCCTTCTGGAAAGAATTCGTACAATTTTCTACGTTATTGACACAGAAATGTAAGGTCTTGCATTCACACAGCTTTCTTTACTTTTTCTTCCTATGATATTTAGGGTTGTTCAACAGTGCTTTTGCATACTGTTCTCCTGGTGTTTTTATTTATTTTGGGCTCTTTATAGTATCCAACGTAGGTCTAAAGGTTGTAGGGATAAAATCGTCAAACCACAGCCAGCACCGGGCATTTCAGCTAGTGTTTAATAAAACATAGGTATTAAATTTGTAGTTCAGAAATAGATTTCTTATTTTCATTTTCCAAAATGCCTCTTTGTAAGACCTTCCCAATTGCTTTGAGCGATAGTCAAATCTTTTAAAGCTTTGAGATTCCATAAAAAATGAATCATGATCTTCCATTTGACGAAAGTTTTAAGTTTTTCAAAACTCACACAAATAACAAGAAATATCACCAAAATGGTTCACTCTACAAAAAAATTTATTTGGACATATAATGTGTGTTTTAGCAAGATCTTCATTTTTTGTACAGTAAGATTTGGTCTATCTCTTACTGTTTACCAGTTATGCAAAAGTCATCCAGAGTAAACAGGACTAAATAGGCTATAGCCAGGAAATTCAAAATATACATTTAATTTACCGTAAAAATATGTGATATGTATGACATTTTAATCAAAATTGTTATGAGCCATTTTTGAGAAAATCAAAATTTTCAAAAAGTTTTCTGTGCAAAGGGTAGTTTAGGGTGGAGGAATTTTCTTCACAATCTTTGTGTCGTATCCTTAAAAGACATTAAACTTAAATACC
Source organism: Tenodera sinensis (assembly GCA_030765045.1). Taxonomy (NCBI): domain Eukaryota; kingdom Metazoa; phylum Arthropoda; class Insecta; order Mantodea; family Mantidae; genus Tenodera; species Tenodera sinensis. The sequence continues at coordinate 288,060,110 of CM060964.1, read as the reverse complement.
AGCATTGGTTTTTACCTGACTTTTCACTTTTAAGCTTTGCTGCCCACACACATACAGACATAGACTGACTGACTGACACACACAGACTGACTGACACACATAGACTGACTGACACACACACAGATAACTGACTGTGACACACACACACACACACACACACACAGCGCACGTGCACATACACACACAGACCTATTTCTAAAAGTGCTTTTTTTGGATCCAGGGGGCCTAAAACATATGTCCGGTGAAATCTCGACATTAAATTTTTGGATGGAATACAATACTTCCTCCCCTTACTATACGTAGTAGAGAAAATATGAAATGGTTTTCTTTTTTGCTTTTTTTGATTCAGGGGGTCTCAAAACATATATTTCTGGTGAAATCTTGACTTTGAAATTTTGGGTAGAATACAATACTTTCCCTACTTACTATGTTTGGTAGAGAAAGTAAAAAAATAGATCTTGTTAAAATGTACAATGTTTGTCCAAATGCATTTTTTTGTGGAGTGAACCATTTTGGAGATATACTTGGTTATTTGTGTGAACTTTGCAATAATGTTTTCTCAAATTGAAGATTCACTTATCTTCTTTTTTAATCCCTTGGCCACGCAAAGAGAACAGAAGTTGTAAGTCCTTATATAGTGACCAGTTTTAAAAGTTTTGACTATCACTCAAAGCCTACTGTATTCCCACATTCCCCTTGCACCTACAAGAAAATTAGCAAAAAGATAATTTCTGCACATGTTCATCTTGACTAATATGAAGAAAATAGAGGAACAAGAGTTTGTAAGAATAGTTAGTACAAGAGTAGAGAACGTCATGAGTGCAACATATTAAATTTTGTATTAGGTACTTAAAATGCTCCACATGTCAACATTTTTACCAATGAACTTCTATTTTTCAGTAAAATTTGCTGAATGATTACTTGAGACACTCAAATAACCATCTTTGAAATTTTGTTATTATGGTGTTTTTATTAAATATTTTGAAAGCCTCATATTCATTAAATAAAAAAAAAATGACGGATTACAAGAGCTTATCATTTTTTTCACTTAAATTTTAAAAGCTCCAGTGTGGGGTTCTCTAAAATGCTCTGTTAAAGGCAAATTAAAATCCTTAGTAGGATATAAAAAACTGTTAGACACATGGAGTATTTTTAAAAATAGAATCAGATTATGTGAATCCAGAACAAACACTTGTAGACATCTGATTAAAATTTTGTATTTGTAATTCTGTATTTATTACATTGCTATATTGTGATAAAAATTGCAGGTTGCTGAAATGAAAATTCTGCAGTTTTAGGCTTTACACAGATACATTGTCTTAAAATCTTTGTGTTGCATAATACTAAACTTACATAACAATGTTATTAATTATCGGACATTTTATTTTTGGGTTAAGAGGGCGTTAAAATGTATATGAAAATAAATCTAAAGTAAGTTGTAAGTATTGACTTACACACCTGATTTTGTATTAAATATGCTTATTGGTAGGAAAGATAAAATAAATGTTTCATCATCATCACCACCACCACGGCCACTGCCACCGCCACCACCACCGCCAACGCCACTGCCACCGTCACCGCCACCGCCACCGCCACGGCCACGGCCACGGTCACGGCCACCGCCACCGCCACCACCAATTTTTTAAAACAATGTTTGTTTGACCAACCTCCGAAAACAAAACAAACCTATAAGTACTATCTATTGGTGGTATTTCAAAATTCATAATGTGGTTCATGTTTTATAAAATAAATACCTTTTCCCAAACCATTAAATCTATAGGTTCACTTAATTGTTTTAATAATTTAACCTCTGGATTTATTTCATGATGAAATGACCAAAAATGATCTGCCAGAGCTGATTTATCAATCAGTTTATATTTAATATTTCTAAAATGCTCCTTCATTCCAGTTTTCAAATGGCATTTAGTTTTACCAATTTAAACCCTGTCATAATCCAAACAGTTAAATTGATAGATGCCAGATTTTTTATAATTTGGAATTTTATCCTTTATAGAAACATTTAGTAAATGCTTGTATTAAATTTTTTTGAGGGACTAAAGTTATTCCAGGTTCCTTAAAAATTTTTGTAAACTTTTTATTGGCCCAAGGATGCTAAGTAAACTCTTTAAAAACACAATCATCTTTTATTTTCTCGACGGTAGAAACTTCTTAAACAGCTTTTTCATATTAAAATGTGTCTATCTTTTCACTTTCTCCACTATGTATAGTAAAGTAGAGGAAGTATTGTGTCCCACCCAAAAATTCCATGTCGAGATTTCACCGGAAATATATGTTTTGAGGAGGAGAAGAAGGAGATGTAGATTTAAGGAAGCTCAACTACATGGTCATCAATCCCCTTAACAATTTTTTACTAGTAAAAAGGAAAATATATACATAAATACACAAAGCAGATGGGTAAAAGGCAGATTTAAAACAAAGTGATAAAAATGTCAAAAGGCATAAAAAAATACATATCTAAAGTTTCAAATCCTCAAACTCATGTTACACTCCACTAAAAACTTAAAAACTTTATCAACTGCTGTTTTGTCTTCCGCCAAGACTTCTGCAAGTCTGCCAGGCAGCTGCAGAGAATCTTGAAGACGCGCCAGAGAGGGTTCACTCCAGCAGCACGTGACGGACTGACAAAAGGTTGTCACACACGGACATAGAGGGGCAGGGTCCCTTTTAAATAGGTAACAGTGCGAAAAATTGCAGTGGCCTATTCTGTCATCCCAAGATCTACACGGGGAGAGCCAGGTAACCAAGCGGGGTAGAGCTTCACACCTTTGGGAAACATTGTCGGCATTTTGATTGAAAGCTTTCTTCGAAGCTCCTGGAAATGAAAACCCGCTGGCTTAGGACTAAGTGTGCTTTTCCTACATCGTTCTCTTAGCGTGGTTGTGAAAAAAAGAAGGAATGTAGGTTTAAGGGCTCTCAACTTCGTAGTCATCAGCGCCCTTAAAAAAAGACAGGTTCATGGCAATTGCAAGATATAAATTTCATTCAAAAAACAAAATTACTATTAACAAAGAAAATATACACATAAACACAAAAAACAGTGGCAATATATAAAACAAGGTGATAAATATGTCAAAAAGCACAAAAAGAGATATCTAAAATTTTAAACCCTCAAACCGATATTACACTCCGCTAAAAACTTAAATATCCCATCAACCGCTGTTTTGTCATCCGCCAAGACCTCTGCAAGTCTGACAGGCAACTGCAGAGAATCTCGAAGGCGCGCCAGAGAGGAACACTCCAGCAGCACATGACGGACTGATAAAAGGTTGTCACACAGTGGGCATAGAGGAGCAAGGTCCCTTTTAAATAGGTAACCATGCGACAAATTGCAGTGGCCTATCCGCAACCAAGCCAAGCTAACCTCCTCGCGGCGATATATGCGACAGGAAGTTACCCAATTTATCGGAAGTTCTTTCATTTCTCCAAGCTTGTTACCGCGGAGAGTTGACCACTCTTCGTGCCAGCACGATAGCACCGCTCTCCGCACTTCAAGCCTAAAGTCTTCCGAAGTAACTACGTGGTGAAAAAAGAAGCGAACGTTGGGTGCTTAGGTATACATCTAAGCGCACAACCATAATTTGCAAAGAGAATCTCACGCCGATATTGCAGAGGATGTTCTACGGATTCAGCGTAAAGGTCCATACCTGTGTTTGCTGGAAAAGCTCCTATTACCATGCGGATGCCCCTATTATGGACCGCGTCTAATCTCAGCACAAATGGTCGTGCTGACGAATAAACCATACACCCATAGTCTAGTTTGGATCGAACTACTGCGCGATACATTCGCAACAAAATTGTCCGATCCGCGCCCCACTATTTGCCATTTAGTACCCGCAAGATATTCAGAGAACGGTCACATCGTGCTCTTAGCTGTGCTATATGAGATGACCAACTAAGCTTCCTATCCAAGATCAACCCCAGGAAATGCGTCTCATCTGCGAAGGGAAGTAAATCTGGACCAAAACGGAGTGTAGGTGGTAATCGTCTCCTACGGCGCCAGAAATTAACGCAATTGACTTCTCAGCTGAGAAACGAAAACCGGTTTTTGAGCTCCATTCTCGAAGGTTGTCCAAACGTTGCTGCAGGCGCCGTTGTAAAATCACCGTGCGCTGAGAAGTGCAATAGACGGCGAAGTCGTCCACGAATAGGCACGACGAAACACTTAACCTTATATTGCACACTTGTCCAGTGGCGAAGAAAGCCGAAGTGTTGAAGTCACGTGACTAAAATGGCTGGACCTCACGTGACATGCATCACGTGACTATTTAGAAAGTTGAGCGGGAAAGATAAGAAATACGCGCGAATAGTGATATAGTGATATGGAGTGCAATATGGAAGTGATGGAAGTGAGCCAAAATAAATTTATGGAGTGCAATATGGAAGTGACGGAAGTGAGCCAAAATAAATTTATGGAGTGCAATATGGAAGTGATGGAAGTGAGCCAAAATAAATTTATGTGCTCGGAGTGTGGGAGATGGTATAAACAGAGGCAACATTTGCGGCGCCACGCTTTCACAGCTCACCCGGGAAGAGTGAATGCCATTGCACCTCTCCAGAAAGTTTCATTTAAGTGCAGTCTTTGCAAATTCGAAGCATCATCAGAAAGTACTTTATACGAACACTTGGAAGTGATACACGATAGACGTGTAAAATTGGAAGAACTGGAATTCTCATCATTCGGAGGCTTCAAGAGTTGGAAAGAAGTAACTGAGGCGGCAACACGGTCATTCTTTGGGAAAATTCGTTCCAAAATTGCTTCTCAAAGTGTAACATATTATTATGCTTGTCACCGTTCAGGGAATTTTGTCTCCAAAGGCAAAGGTATTAGACATTTAAAACTGCAAGGGAGCAATAAAATTGGTGCAGTATGCCCGGCAAAGATGAGGGTTACTGAAGATCAACAAGGAGTATGCAAAGTCAAATTTGTTTCGACTCATATTGGTCACCAACATGAATTAGGTCATTTGGGACTGACAGAAAAAGAAAGGAACAGTATAGCTGTAGATATTGCTAACAAAATTCCTTTTCAGGCTATACTTGATAAAATACGAGACTCAGTATCCGCCTGTAATCTAGAACGGATACATCTGCTAACCAGACAGGATTTGTACAACATTGAGCGATCCTATAATTTGTGCTCCACATCAGTCAGGCATCAAAATGATGGGACCAGTGTTGAGGCTTGGGTGCATGAAATGAACTCAAATGATAAGACTTGTGTGTTATTTTATAAGCCACAAGACACAGTGAACGAGTCCTACCCAGAACTAAAAAGCACAGATTTTGTGTTAATTATAATGACTAGTGCTCAATGTGAAATGTTGAAGAAGTATGGGAATGACTGCATTTGCATTGATGGAACACATGGGATGAATAGCTATGGTTTCGAACTTACAACACTTCTGGTACTGGATGATGTTAGACAAGGGTTTCCATGCGCCTTCCTCATTTCGAATAGAAATGACTGGCAAGTGCTCTCCATATTTTTCCAATGCATAAAGTCAGAAGTTGGAAAACTTTCCCCGAAAGTTTTTATGTCTGATTTAGCAGAATCTTTCTTTAATGCTTGTATTTCAACAATGGAAACCCCTAAAATGAAGACTCTATTGTTCATGGCATGTGGACAAGGCATGGAGAAAAAATATTAAGAGCAAAATCCAAGGTCAAGAAAAACAAACAAACGTTTACAAGATTCTTAGAACAGTCCTAGAGGAAAGAGATGAGGCAGCATTTGAAATTATGCTTCATGCCGTACTCAAAATCTTGAACAGTGATCCGGACACGGCTGAGTTTGCCAAATACTTCGAGGAATACTACATGACTAACGTAAAAAGCTGGGCTTACTGCTATAGGCTGCATGCAGGACTTAACACAAACATGCATATAGAGCGAATGCATCACACACTTAAATATATATATTGTCACCGCGCCCGCCGCATCTAATTGCCGACAACCGCAGTGTCACCCATCGCATTATTGTCGGCACTACCGCAAAGGAGCCGAAGGAAAGAGACAGAGAATGGCCGCATTGTTGGGGCGCTTGCCGAAAGAGAGAAAAGGATAGACACTTCGAGAATCTTCTCTGCTTTGTATCTCGCCGCAATAAGTGAACGTTCCTGAAGCTTCCAGAATAGTGCCTGGGAGATATAAATAGCGGTAAAGTGTGAGAAGAGTGAGTCAGACGTATGTGAAGGTTGAGTAGTCGTGCCGACGGAGACGGACAGACGATGTGGAGAGTTGTGCCGACGGAGAAGAGTTAGTTCTTTGTGTTACGAGTTCGAAGCCGTGCTGTTGGAGAATCGGAAAAGACTTTCTTGTTGTTGCAACGAGTGTACAAGTTACTGTTTACGGAAATAAAAGTGTTTCTTTATCTAGACTACATCTGTCTACTTTACTTCACACAACACCGCAAAGTCACAATATTTACACAGAAAGAAGGTGAAACGTCTGGACAAGGCTATAGGTGCACTAATGTCCTTTGTTAAAGACAAGCTATTTGATAGGCTTATTGTGCTTACAAAAGGCAAACTAACCAGCAAAATAAGGAACATTTATAATAGGCACAAATCTAGCTTACAAATAAATAAGGAAATGATCATCAAGGAAGATGGAGGATGGAAAATAGCATCCTCTTCAAAAGTACACGAGATCTACTTTGTACAAGATAATGAAGTTCAATGCACATGCAGATTAATATGTAGTGAATGTAACACCTGCATTCACAGATATTCCTGCACATGTGTTGATTCCAGCATTAAATGGAATATGTGCAAGCACATACATAGTGTATGTCAAATGCAAATTGGCCATAGACTTCCTTTGGAACATGCTCAGGACTCCAATGAACTTGTTACAAATTGTGAGGGTCCTTCAAGTGGAAGTGAACTCCAGCACATACTACATCAAGTAGGTAAAGACAATGTGAAGATACGTGAAGAAACAAACAAACAACTTGATAAAATCATAGACTGCTGTAAGGGAGTCTCCACAACAGCGGAACTAGAGGTGCTGAAGAGAGGTGTAACAACAATAACCTCAACTATGGCAGCAGTTCGCAACCAATGTGAGCTGCCAAAACCAGGAGCAATGAGGAAAAGAAAAATAGAGCCACAAAGGCGGCTCTTCAACACTAAAAAACAACGAAGTTCCCACAAGAAGCAGTTTAAAAAACCAGAGGTAGCAGAGACACTGAGCATTGCAGTATCTTTGCTGCAAGAGAACTCCCATGAATAAGTGCTAATGTAAGTTATTTTAAATCATACTATTTACTAAAATTAAAATTGCAGCTAACAGTACCTGAGAGTGACGGTTTAAGTGAGAAAAATATATCTATGTGTAATATTGGTATATTCTATTTGAAAGCACCCCGAGCCAGGCCTCCCAGAGGGGATAAAATCCCTATGCTGGCACCGGGGATCGAACCCGGGTGCTCTGCGCCAGAGGCAAGTGCGCTACCAACTGCACTACAGAGGCGGTTTCCCTGTCAGTTCTGTAAAAGAAATGGGGCAAAATTGTATTCACATATGTATGGGCATCAACTGTTGACTCAAAAAAATTCAGCCTAAAACTGTTTCTCCACTAATGGTGCACCATACACCTGGCGAGCTGACTGAGTTAACACATACGAATCAAACAAATACACATCGTGCAGTAGAAAACAATTACTGAGCTATAATACACTTTGTAACTAAGTACAGGACTAAATAATAAAGTGCACTGGTAGTAATACAGCCACACGATATTGTGTCAACTCAATACTGATTGCGAGCAGAGAAAAACAAGTGATGCTCGTGTATATCAGCTGCTGGTGATGCGTTTCTGTGTGCACAGTGGAAAAACAAAGCATACGGTTCACATGTATTTGGATCTCTCTGTAGAACGGGGTGCTGAGAACCATAGCAGTTAGAGAATCCATAAAAAGTCACTCATACTCTATAGTTAAACCAGTTTAGATCAATCAATGTTAACTGTTCTTCACATATGCCATACACAGAACAAAGCTGATAACGAGGGTAATAAGATCATAAACTTGCTACCTAAATACTTTTTACAACCACTGAAATTGATTATAATCCATTTAAAATTGCCTATATTTTAAGTGGAAATAGATAATGACCTAGCCCCTAGGCACACTCATTACTTAGGCTACATAAAATACTGCTGTTCATTGCATTGTATTTTTATTTATTTCTAGGGCATACACAGTGGGAAGCTGGACTTGTGACTGTGGGTGTAAAACTAACAAGCTGTTGCCGTCCAGTACTGTATTTCAGCGCGTACTCGCCACACTTTCTCTTATGGTTATCGTTGCTCTTACTGATGGTGTTGAACAAGCCTATACTTGTTATTTTGTTGTAAACTTATAACAGTGTCAGATTTAGGAGTTATGTATGTTCAATATAAATTATTTTGTGATGTAAACTTACAACAGTGTCAGTATTTAGGAGTTATGTATGTTCAGTATAAATTATTTTGTGATGTAAACTTACAACAGTGTCAGTATTAGGAGTTATGTATGTTCAATATAAATCATTTTGTGATGTAAACTTACAACAGTGTCAGTATTTAGGAGTTATGTATGTTCAGTATAAATTATTTTGTGATGTAAACTTACAACAGTGTCAGTATTAGGAGTTATGTATGTTCAATATAAATTATTTTGTGATGTAAACTTACAACAGTGTCAGTATTTAGGAGTTATGTATGTTCAGTATAAATTATTTTGTGATGTAAACTTACAACAGTGTCAGTATTTAGGAGTTATGTATGTTCAGTATAAATTATTTTGTGATGTAAACTTACAACAGTGTCAGTATTTAGGAGTTATGTATGTTCAATATAAATTATTTTGTGATGTAAACTTATAAAAGTTGGTATTCAGGAGTTATGTATGTTCAATATAAATTATTTTGTGATGTAAACTTATAAAATGTTGGTATTCAGGAGTTATGTATGTTACATTTTCTTAATTTTCCGACATAAAATGTTAAAACTGTTAATATTCAGAGGAAGTTATATGAGTTAAGAACCCAATTATTTTGTGATGTAACTCAAAAAAGTGTTGGTATTCTGAAGGAGTAATGTGTGTTTAATGTCAATTATTTTTTGATGTAAAGTTATAAAAGTGTGTATTCAGAAGTTTAGGACTTGTAAATTACCTATGTAAAACTAGGAAAATAAAGTGTTGTTTATTAAATGGGGAAAAAGTTGTTCATACTTTCTTCATAAAGTAAAAATATACAGCGCAACCATTTTGCAAAGAATAAATTATTTATGAGCAGCTGTGATAACTTTCAATAGCTAGTGTACAATAACGGGAGTAATTCCGGGATTACAATGAACGAAACGTAATACAATTTCTAGTTTAGCGACATTTCTTACTTCACCATCTTGGCAGTTTGCAAACTGATGGCATCAACATTCAAGAATATATTACAATACGCTAAATACTCTACTTGCTCTGGTAAACTGAACAGATAGCAATGATGGCATGTTATCTTTAATATTCCAGGTATTGAGAAATCTTTATTTTATCATGCAGTGATTGCTTGCCTATAAATCAACTTGGTGTGACTGACCATTATGTGATGTTAGCTACATAAACCTATGTGTCTGTTTTAAGTATACAATTTGGCAATGCATCATTTGTTACTTCGACCATTATGTGATGTTAGCTACATAAACCTATGTGTCTGTTTTAAGTATACAATTTGGCAATCCATCATTTGTTACTTCCTACACCAGCAACAATTCTTCTGAAGTGAGAGGGATGAGGTAAACTAGGGTCACCACTTTAAGCAGCAGGATAAGTAAAAAAAAAAAAACAGTGCATGAACATATAAGTGAATCACAAGGGTATATTTTTGTTTCATTAACAGAAGCTGTACACACATGTTTATCTTCTTCCTGTTACACAGTGGGTTTTATTCTGCATTTCATGTGCAATATACTCTACCTGATCACATACTAATAGTTTATACTGACTTAAATGACTCACCAGATTTTCAAATTAAGTCCAATCATTACTGAGATTGAAAGACACTTGTTATACACACACCTTTTTAAAACACTTTAACTTCTAAAGAAACTAACACTTTGAAACCTACAATGTGCTCAAGCACTGCCATAAAATCACTTTCATACACAAACAGTAAGCAGTTTTCACTTTCAATCATAACAAATGGAGAGAACACCGTTTTTAAAAGTTCCCAAATGACAAAATCTTGTTTTGACACCATTCTCTGAAAACTACCTCTTCCTGAAGTCTCTGCTATCACCTTTCTCCAGGATCCTTCTGAATTGATGCTAATGCGGTACTTAAATATTTCGGTTGGTTCTCAAGGATAGTTGGTGTGCATCTTCTTTGAGCTAATAACGTTATAATTTGACTTGCAGCCACATACACAACAGCTCTGCGGCTCTGAAACAACAGAAATAGGTCACCTGATTACAGCATTTGTAAGAAATACAGGTTGTTTCAAATCTCAAAAAAATTATAACTTACCTTATTTCATAAAAAATGTAGTAAACAAGCCACAGCTCCTTCAATAACAAACTGACAGCCATATTTCCAGTAAGTAAACCACAAGTAAACTTTCTAAATAGTCACGTGATGCATGTCACGTGACGCCCAGCCATGTTAGTCACGTGACTTCAACACTTCGGCTTTCTTCGCCACTGGACAAGTGTGCAATATAAGGTTAAGTGATTTTATGTCGTTGGATGCAAAAATTAGAAGCAATTCAATCGCGTTGGATACAAACATATTGGATACAAAAAATAGGACCGAAATTGTAACTTAACCTTATATTGCACACTTGTCCAGTGGCGAAGAAAGCCGAAGTGTTGAAGTCACGTGATTAACATGGCTGGGCGTCACGTGACATGCATCACGTGACTATTTAGAAAGTTTACTTGTGGTTTACTTACTGGAAATATGGCTGTCAGTTTGTTATTGAAGGAGCTGTGGCTTGTTTACTACATTTTTTATGAAATAAGGTAAGTTATAATTTTTTTGAGATTTGAAACAACCTGTATTTCTTACAAATGCTGTAATCAGGTGACCTATTTCTGTTGTTTCAGAGCCGCAGAGCTGTTGTGTATGTGGCTGCAAGTCAAATTATAACGTTATTAGCTCAAAGAAGATGCACACCAACTATCCTTGAGAACCAACCAAAATATTTAAGTACCGCATTAGCATCAATTCAGAAGGATCCTGGAGAAAGGTGATAGCAGAGACTTCAGGAAGAGGTAGTTTTCAGAGAATGGTGTCAAAACAAGATTTTGTCATTTGGGAACTTTTAAAAACGGTGTTCTCTCCATTTGTTATGATTGAAAGTGAAAACTGCTTACTGTTTGTGTATGAAAGTGATTTTATGGCAGTGCTTGAGCACATTGTAGGTTTCAAAGTGTTAGTTTCTTTAGAAGTTAAAGTGTTTTAAAAAGGTGTGTGTATAACAAGTGTCTTTCAATCTCAGTAATGATTGGACTTAATTTGAAAATCTGGTGAGTCATTTAAGTCAGTATAAACTATTAGTATGTGATCAGGTAGAGTATATTGCACATGAAATGCAGAGTAAAACCCACTGTGTAACAGGAAGAAGATAAACATGTGTGTACAGCTTCTGTTAATGAAACAAAAATATACCCTTGTGATTCACTTATATGTTCATGCACTGTTTTTTTTTTTTTACTTATCCTGCTGCTTAAAGTGGTGACCCTAGTTTACCTCATCCCTCTCACTTCAGAAGAATTGTTGCTGGTGTAGGAAGTAACAAATGATGGATTGCCAAATTGTATACTTAAAACAGACACATAGGTTTATGTAGCTAACATCACATAATGGTCGAAGTAACAAATGATGCATTGCCAAATTGTATACTTAAAACAGACACATAGGTTTATGTAGCTAACATCACATAATGGTCAGTCACACCAAGTTGATTTATAGGCAAGCAATCACTGCATAATAAAATAAAGATTTCTCAATACCTGGAATATTAAAGATAACATGCCATCATTGCTATCTGTTCAGTTTACCAGAGCAAGTAGAGTATTTAGCGTATTGTAATATATTCTTGAATGTTGATGCCATCAGTTTGCAAACTGCCAAGATGGTGAAGTAAGAAATGTCGCTAAACTAGAAATTGTATTACGTTTCGTTCATTGTAATCCCGGAATTACTCCCGTTATTGTACACTAGCTATTGAAAGTTATCACAGCTGCTCATAAATAATTTATTCTTTGCAAAATGGTTGCGCTGTATATTTTTACTTTATGAAGAAAGTATGAACAACTTTTTCCCCATTTAATAAACAACACTTTATTTTCCTAGTTTTACATAGGTAATTTACAAGTCCTAAACTTCTGAATACACACTTTTATAACTTTACATCAAAAAATAATTGACATTAAACACACATTACTCCTTCAGAATACCAACACTTTTTTGAGTTACATCACAAAATAATTGGGTTCTTAACTCATATAACTTCCTCTGAATATTAACAGTTTTAACATTTTATGTCGGAAAATTAAGAAAATGTAACATACATAACTCCTGAATACCAACATTTTATAAGTTTACATCACAAAATAATTTATATTGAACATACATAACTCCTGAATACCAACTTTTATAAGTTTACATCACAAAATAATTTATATTGAACATACATAACTCCTAAATACTGACACTGTTGTAAGTTTACATCACAAAATAATTTATACTGAACATACATAACTCCTAAATACTGACACTGTTGTAAGTTTACATCACAAAATAATTTATACTGAACATACATAACTCCTAAATACTGACACTGTTGTAAGTTTACATCACAAAATAATTTATATTGAACATACATAACTCCTAATACTGACACTGTTGTAAGTTTACATCACAAAATAATTTATACTGAACATACATAACTCCTAAATACTGACACTGTTGTAAGTTTACATCACAAAATGATTTATATTGAACATACATAACTCCTAATACTGACACTGTTGTAAGTTTACATCACAAAATAATTTATACTGAACATACATAACTCCTAAATACTGACACTGTTGTAAGTTTACATCACAAAATAATTTATATTGAACATACATAACTCCTAAATCTGACACTGTTATAAGTTTACAACAAAATAACAAGTATAGGCTTGTTCAACACCATCAGTAAGAGCAACGATAACCATAAGAGAAAGTGTGGCGAGTACGCGCTGAAATACAGTACTGGACGGCAACAGCTTGTTAGTTTTACACCCACAGTCACAAGTCCAGCTTCCCACTGTGTATGCCCTAGAAATAAATAAAAATACAATGCAATGAACAGCAGTATTTTATGTAGCCTAAGTAATGAGTGTGCCTAGGGGCTAGGTCATTATCTATTTCCACTTAAAATATAGGCAATTTTAAATGGATTATAATCAATTTCAGTGGTTGTAAAAAGTATTTAGGTAGCAAGTTTATGATCTTATTACCCTCGTTATCAGCTTTGTTCTGTGTATGGCATATGTGAAGAACAGTTAACATTGATTGATCTAAACTGGTTTAACTATAGAGTATGAGTGACTTTTTATGGATTCTCTAACTGCTATGGTTCTCAGCACCCCGTTCTACAGAGAGATCCAAATACATGTGAACCGTATGCTTTGTTTTTCCACTGTGCACACAGAAACGCATCACCAGCAGCTGATATACACGAGCATCACTTGTTTTTCTCTGCTCGCAATCAGTATTGAGTTGACACAATATCGTGTGGCTGTATTACTACCAGTGCACTTTATTATTTAGTCCTGTACTTAGTTACAAAGTGTATTATAGCTCAGTAATTGTTTTCTACTGCACGATGTGTATTTGTTTGATTCGTATGTGTTAACTCAGTCAGCTCGCCAGGTGTATGGTGCACCATTAGTGGAGAAACAGTTTTAGGCTGAATTTTTTTGAGTCAACAGTTGATGCCCATACATATGTGAATACAATTTTGCCCCATTTCTTTTACAGAACTGACAGGGAAACCGCCTCTGTAGTGCAGTTGGTAGCGCACTTGCCTCTGGCGCAGAGCACCCGGGTTCGATCCCCGGTGCCAGCATAGGGATTTTATCCCCTCTGGGAGGCCTGGCTCGGGGTGCTTTCAAATAGAATATACCAATATTACACATAGATATATTTTTCTCACTTAAACCGTCACTCTCAGGTACTGTTAGCTGCAATTTTAATTTTAGTAAATAGTATGATTTAAAATAACTTACATTAGCACTTATTCATGGGAGTTCTCTTGCAGCAAAGATACTGCAATGCTCAGTGTCTCTGCTACCTCTGGTTTTTTAAACTGCTTCTTGTGGGAACTTCGTTGTTTTTTAGTGTTGAAGAGCCGCCTTTGTGGCTCTATTTTTCTTTTCCTCATTGCTCCTGGTTTTGGCAGCTCACATTGGTTGCGAACTGCTGCCATAGTTGAGGTTATTGTTGTTACACCTCTCTTCAGCACCTCTAGTTCCGCTGTTGTGGAGACTCCCTTACAGCAGTCTATGATTTTATCAAGTTGTTTGTTTGTTTCTTCACGTATCTTCACATTGTCTTTACCTACTTGATGTAGTATGTGCTGGAGTTCACTTCCACTTGAAGGACCCTCACAATTTGTAACAAGTTCATTGGAGTCCTGAGCATGTTCCAAAGGAAGTCTATGGCCAATTTGCATTTGACATACACTATGTATGTGCTTGCACATATTCCATTTAATGCTGGAATCAACACATGTGCAGGAATATCTGTGAATGCAGGTGTTACATTCACTACATATTAATCTGCATGTGCATTGAACTTCATTATCTTGTACAAAGTAGATCTCGTGTACTTTTGAAGAGGATGCTATTTTCCATCCTCCATCTTCCTTGATGATCATTTCCTTATTTATTTGTAAGCTAGATTTGTGCCTATTATAAATGTTCCTTATTTTGCTGGTTAGTTTGCCTTTTGTAAGCACAATAAGCCTATCAAATAGCTTGTCTTTAACAAAGGACATTAGTGCACCTATAGCCTTGTCCAGACGTTTCACCTTCTTTCTGTGTAAATATTGTGACTTTGCGGTGTTGTGTGAAGTAAAGTAGACAGATGTAGTCTAGATAAAGAAACACTTTTATTTCCGTAAACAGTAACTTGTACACTCGTTGCAACAACAAGAAAGTCTTTTCCGATTCTCCAACAGCACGGCTTCGAACTCGTAACACAAAGAACTAACTCTTCTCCGTCGGCACAACTCTCCACATCGTCTGTCCGTCTCCGTCGGCACGACTACTCAACCTTCACATACGTCTGACTCACTCTTCTCACACTTTACCGCTATTTATATCTCCCAGGCACTATTCTGGAAGCTTCAGGAACGTTCACTTATTGCGGCGAGATACAAAGCAGAGAAGATTCTCGAAGTGTCTATCCTTTTCTCTCTTTCGGCAAGCGCCCCAACAATGCGGCCATTCTCTGTCTCTTTCCTTCGGCTCCTTTGCGGTAGTGCCGACAATAATGCGATGGGTGACACTGCGGTTGTCGGCAATTAGATGCGGCGGGCGCGGTGACAATATATATATTTAAGTGTGTGATGCATTCGCTCTATATGCATGTTTGTGTTAAGTCCTGCATGCAGCCTATAGCAGTAAGCCCAGCTTTTTACGTTAGTCATGTAGTATTCCTCGAAGTATTTGGCAAACTCAGCCGTGTCCGGATCACTGTTCAAGATTTTGAGTACGGCATGAAGCATAATTTCAAATGCTGCCTCATCTCTTTCCTCTAGGACTGTTCTAAGAATCTTGTAAACGTTTGTTTGTTTTTCTTGACCTTGGATTTTGCTCTTAATATTTTTTCTCCATGCCTTGTCCACATGCCATGAACAATAGAGTCTTCATTTTAGGGGTTTCCATTGTTGAAATACAAGCATTAAAGAAAGATTCTGCTAAATCAGACATAAAAACTTTCGGGGAAAGTTTTCCAACTTCTGACTTTATGCATTGGAAAAATATGGAGAGCACTTGCCAGTCATTTCTATTCGAAATGAGGAAGGCGCATGGAAACCCTTGTCTAACATCATCCAGTACCAGAAGTGTTGTAAGTTCGAAACCATAGCTATTCATCCCATGTGTTCCATCAATGCAAATGCAGTCATTCCCATACTTCTTCAACATTTCACATTGAGCACTAGTCATTATAATTAACACAAAATCTGTGCTTTTTAGTTCTGGGTAGGACTCGTTCACTGTGTCTTGTGGCTTATAAAATAACACACAAGTCTTATCATTTGAGTTCATTTCATGCACCCAAGCCTCAACACTGGTCCCAT
Organism: Tenodera sinensis; assembly: GCA_030765045.1. Taxonomy (NCBI): domain Eukaryota; kingdom Metazoa; phylum Arthropoda; class Insecta; order Mantodea; family Mantidae; genus Tenodera; species Tenodera sinensis. The sequence goes on along the minus strand of CM060964.1, from coordinate 288,043,750 downwards.
CATTTTGATGCCTGACTGATGTGGAGCACAAATTATAGGATCGCTCAATGTTGTACAAATCCTGTCTGGTTAGCAGATGTATCCGTTCTAGATTACAGGCGGATACTGAGTCTCGTATTTTATCAAGTATAGCCTGAAAAGGAATTTTGTTAGCAATATCTACAGCTATACTGTTCCTTTCTTTTTCTGTCAGTCCCAAATGACCTAATTCATGTTGGTGACCAATATGAGTCGAAACAAATTTGACTTTGCATACTCCTTGTTGATCTTCAGTAACCCTCATCTTTGCCGGGCATACTGCACCAATTTTATTGCTCCCTTGCAGTTTTAAATGTCTAATACCTTTGCCTTTGGAGACAAAATTCCCTGAACGGTGACAAGCATAATAATATGTTACACTTTGAGAAGCAATTTTGGAACGAATTTTCCCAAAGAATGACCGTGTTGCCGCCTCAGTTACTTCTTTCCAACTCTTGAAGCCTCCGAATGATGAGAATTCCAGTTCTTCCAATTTTACACGTCTATCGTGTATCACTTCCAAGTGTTCGTATAAAGTACTTTCTGATGATGCTTCGAATTTGCAAAGACTGCACTTAAATGAAACTTTCTGGAGAGGTGCAATGGCATTCACTCTTCCCGGGTGAGCTGTGAAAGCGTGGCGCCGCAAATGTTGCCTCTGTTTATACCATCTCCCACACTCCGAGCACATAAATTTATTTTGGCTCACTTCCATCACTTCCATATTGCACTCCATAAATTTATTTTGGCTCACTTCCGTCACTTCCATATTGCACTCCATAAATTTATTTTGGCTCACTTCCATCACTTCCATATTGCACTCCATATCACTATATCACTATTCGCGCGTATTTCTTATCTTTCCCGCTCAACTTTCAAAATAGTCACGTGATGCATGTCACGTGAGGTCCAGCCATTTTAGTCACGTGACTTCAACACTTCGGCTTTCTTCGCCACTGGACAAGTGTGCAATATAAGGTTAAGTCATAAAATCAGCCAATCAGCGTCAGGAACGTCACAATATGGCTGACTGCGCATGCAACGTGTAGTCATCTTTCTCTAGTTACCTTGAGTTAGCTGTTTGCCTCTGTAGTGTACACATCATTATCACATATTATACATAGAACTTTATTGGATTGGATTGGATTTGGTTTAAGGGCGCTCAACTTCTAGGTCATCAGCGCCCTAATAGAACTTTATAATTAACCAAATTGTAAATGTTAAAGTTACAGAACAATCACTCCCACTGTTTTTTTTTTTAAAGAGATTGTATAAATGACTAATAAAACATCCTCTATACAACATGCAATGATCGTTGCTTCTGTTTGCTACTACGCTATTTGCGGTGCGGTTGTTTTAATCGGTGCTTTTACTTCACTTCACTTCGAAAAATGAAAAATTGGACTGAGGAAGCGATATTGTCGCTCATCAACGGATATGAACGCTTCGAGTTTATGTATGGTACAAAAAGCGAAGATTATCATAACAGGCACAAGAGAAGAGATGCTCTCGATATTGTGGCAAATGTTCTGCCTTTCCGGCCAAATACAACAGGTAAATATACTAATAGCATTAATATATTATACTTTATATACATAATTTATTCAGCAGTAGCCTTTTCACGGTGCTGACGTATATAAATACACATGTTAGACATGCGCGGCCCCACGTGGTAACCACAGCTTAGTACCTCTCTAGATTAGAAGCTTTATGTATAAATCGTTTGCTTCTTTTGACCCAAAAGCAGTAATGCTCTATAATTATCAAATATCACTATCCCTTTCAACCCGTAATTACAGACTTTTCTATTCTATTGTGATTTAAATTATAATTTGGGTATAGAATAAGGTTAGTTTACCTGTTCTCGCCACCTTATTTCTTTTGCTTTAATATATTCTGTGAGTTCTAAAACTACTTAAAAATTATTATAGTGTTTGCAAACTAAGTAGGTATTTGTATATAAATAGGATTGCTTTTGCTTGCAGTAGAAGATGTAAAGGCCAAATGGAATTGCCTTAGAACGCAGTTCAGCAATGAACTGCAGAAGATACGAGAAAAACCCTCAGGCTCTGCCATGGAGGATTCCACTTGGTGGTGTTTTCAGAAGCTGCTGTTTTTGCGCGACCACGTCGCAGTAAGAAAAAGCACCAGTTCAATGCTTCTCCCAATTACTAGTTTTGGGGAAGCTGAGGATAATGCAGAGGTAACCACCTAGATTTAATTTTTATTTCTGTAGTTGATAAAAATTCCTACTTTGTATGAGTAGCCTGTGAATAGTATGAAATGAAGAGTAATTCTACAATGAACACCAGCTATGAATTAAGCCGCATAATCAGATAATGTAGCGTATTGGCCAAAGCATTTCAACTAGATTTTCCCACACTTTTAACAATATGTTGCACTGCTTTATTGCACAAGTATTAAGAATACACCAATAGGAAGAATAATTGAAACACACAATATGCAATTTGTTTCTATAAATGTCTGTAAACTGCACTTTAATGAGGCAAGGTGCAGAGAGTGAAAGGCAAACAAAATTATCTACACATGCTTCACCCAAGGCATCATGGGAGCTTGTCTCTCTGCTGCATCCCTACCCTCGCCTCAGATGTTCCCAACATTAGCATCAGATACATAAGCTTTCCTGCATATGTTGCTAACAGTTAGTGCATTTCATATGTTGGTAATACCATCCCCTACTTTGCTTACGTGCCTTCGCTATAGGTTGACTGCTTTCTAAAAAGGTGTATTTACATGGTTTTAAGGGTTACAGGAGGCAGCTTAATGTTATTTAACAAAGCACCCAAAATTCCCCAACGTATTTGTAACGAAAATTGGACCTTGGTCAGCACATTACATTATCCAGATAATCATAACATTTTAGATATTAAATACAAATTTTATATCAGAAAGAGTTCTTCCTATCATGTATGAAAGTAAAGTTACTCATTAGGTGCCATGGTGCTCTCAAAGCTGAAAGCGATGTATTATACAGCTAGGCCATTTTATGTAAAAGGAAGCCAAAGAGTGGGCAAATGAAAATGGACACAAGTATGATGTAGTTTTTATTTTTTGAAAATAATCATAATATGCATTACAAATAATGTACTTACAACAGTTTTACAAGTTATAGTTTTGTACAGAATCACATGTGTATCATGGGAAACAACGATATAAATACACACAAATTCTCATTTACAAATTTAATCAGAAAGCATGTGTATCCACACTTTCCCTCTGCCATGGTACTGCTCCATCCCCATTAAAATAATTGACAAATTCCTGCCTAATTTCCAGTGCCTCATTAGAGGCTCTATTACCTGCTTGAGTTGCGAGCCCAAGCAAATCACATTTTATGTCATCCACAGCTGGATCAGTTGTAGGCCTTTCTGTTTTGACAAAATTATGCAGCAAGCAACAGGAAATTGCAATTAACTCTTTCTCTACAGAAAGGTTTATTGGGGTTAGTAATATTCTAAATTTATTACACATTTGTCCAAATGCATTTTCTACCACCCGTCTAGCTCTGCTAAGTATATAATTGTATATCTTCTGCTGCATGCTGAGGCCTCTGTATCGAAAGGGTTTCATCACAGTATGGGACAGTGGAAAAGCATCATCAGCTACAATCACGTAAGGTGTGATTGTATCTGCATTTCCCAATGGGTTTGGAGAAGGCAATTTCAGTTTGTCGTTCTTAATTGCCTTACCTAAATTGCTTCTTTTATAAATTCCACCGTCGCTCATCCGTCCATTGCGACCAACGTCTATATACATAAATTTATAATTTGAGTCTATAAGAGCCAAAAGCACAATGATGTCTGTCCCTTTGTAGTTTCTGTAAAAAGATCCTGAGGATCTAGGTGGTCGAAAGGTGACATGTTTTCCATCCATACTTCCAATGCAGTGGGGAAAGTTCCACTGTCTTTCATATCCATCAGCTACAGCAAGCCATTCTTCTGGATCCTTAGGAAGCTGAAACAATGTTAAATTAATGCTGATTTAAATTATTTATAGGAGCTAGAGACGAGCCAAGTTGATCCAGAACCTGGAGTGATAGCAGTAGCTGTCGAAGGGTGGCAACCGACGACAGCAACGACATACCAAATTTTCTACAGGCTGCATCAGGTGTGCTTCAGAGTGTAAATTTGAAGAGGGATGAGCTCGATGATTTTGGGGCATTTGTGGTCTTTAGCCTTCGTGCCATCTCAAATAAATGAATAAGAAACGAGTTACAGAAAAGAATCATGCTAAACATATTTGAGTTGAAAAATGAAGATTTGGAATAACATGTGTACTTTATGGTATAAATAAATGTAATTGTATCATGTACAACTTAGTTTTTATTTTATTCATCTTCTCCAAATCGTCCTTTCAATAATGCATAACAAAACTAATGAAAATGAGGAGGAGAATGCTAACAATGCTGAAATGCATTGACAAGTAATAAACAAAAAAATAATGGTTAGTATAGGTCATGAGGGAAGCACATAGGGGAAGCCACTTTCCTTCCCTCCCTCTCTGCAGCAGCTCAGAGGTGGAAAAGGGAGGTAAGCTTGCCGCGAATGAGTAAACATTACCATAACAGCCTGCAACTGAAACAATTGCAGTTCACATGAAAGTAATTGTTGGCTCATAGCCATAGTTATATAGCCAAATCACTTTGTTCGTTATAATGCTAATTTTTATGTCATTAGCAATATGTACTAAAGCTAAGCTAGCAAACTTCACTCCTTTGTGAACAGAAACGTTATGACTTCTGCACATACGTGGTTGTGCAACTTCCCCCAACATTGGCCTTTTAGATGAAGAGTTGCCACAGCCCACCTAGGGGAATTGCTCGACTTGTACCACAACCTATAACAAATGTTTTGGTGAGAGAGACAATTACTGCCATTATAGGTTGCATTACTTCTTAACATGTCTGACATTCTATGAGAAAGTTATCCTGGTGGTAGGGGTAACGTGCTAGCCTCTGATTCCCGGGTCGTGAGTTCAAACGGTGGGGGTAATGACTTTTTAGGATGAAAAATTCTTAGCATGGCTTCCTTTGAAAGGGAAGTAAAACCAGTGGTACTATGTGTCTTTTACGTCCAATATACAATAGATACGAGAACTGTAGCAGTTAAAGAGCATCCATAAATAAAAACTCAATTTATTTCTGGTAACAGAGAAGAGCCCATCTCTCTCATGTAAATACTACATAATTTTCAATCTGAGTTGGTCTATGTGAAGGTGTGCTTCTTTTAAAATTGCCAAATATAAATAAAGGGCATGTCTCGTGCATAAAAGCAACTCTATTTAAGGCACACAGCTGTTGTGCACACGCATTCAGTTTATTGTTTCAGCTATTGGATATGAAATATGTGATCATAATTTTGATGCTTTATCCTGGTAGGTATCCTTGAATGTACTTACAATTGTGGTGCTATGCAATATCAAATCATAATAGTAGAGGTTGCCAATTCTGTCTCTTTTTACAATGGAACTCGATGTACAAGCAACTGAAATTTTATTTTATTAATGTAGCTAACATTTTTTTACTACAATACTGTAGTCCAAATCTAGGATTGCAGTTTTGCTGCCAAATGATATAATCATAAAGCCCAGCTGAAAATATTTGCCTGCAGTTATTAGTTAAACACACACACACACACACATACAGATTTTGAGTAGGTATCTCTTATGGATTAACAGTCACGCGAAAGTAAACCAAAATAAAGAGGAACTCAGTGGCTATTCCACAAAATCCAATATGCGATATTAATTTGGTTGAACATATGTATTTTAATCAGAATCACTGGAGCCATTTTTGAGATTATCAACATTAATATCGATAATTTTAAGCTCAGTGTTGAGAGAAGTGAGTGTATGGTCGGAGCAGTTGTTTGTGAGAAGAGAGAGCAATAGAATAAGAATATTTGTCTTCTTCCTCTGCACTGCTGATCTACCTTACGGCGTTGCCGGGCTTCTCACCCTTCTGTGTGCACGGGTGTGTGTGTACGCGCGTGTGGGCATGTGCGTGGGCGTGCCTGCGCGTGTTTGCGTGGGGGTGCTTGTGCGCGTACATGTGTGATACTTTCTTTCTTTCTTCCTTCCTTTCTTGCTTCCTTCCTTCGCTGCCTCCTTCCCTCGTTGCTTCCTCCTTCGTTGCTTCCTTCCTTTCTTGCTTCCTTTGTTGTTTCCTTCCTTCCTCGGGCCCTAATGACCTAGTTCTCAACGGGTACTTAAACAAAACTCACTCACTCCTTGCTTCCTTTCTTGCCTCCCTTCTTGTTTCCTTTCTTTCTTCCTTTCATGCCTCCTTTATTTCTTCCTTTCTTGCTTCCTTTCATGCTTCCTTTCTTGCCTCCTTTATTTCCTCCTTTCTTTCTTCCTTTTTTATTCCTTTCTTGCCTCCATTCTTGCTTCCTTTCTTTCTTCCTTTCATGCCTCCTTTATTTCTTCCTTTCTTGTTTCCTTTCATGCTTCCTTTCTTGCCCCCTTTATTTCCTCCTTTCTTTCTTCCTTTTTTAATTCCTTTCTTGTAAACACAAGCCGTCAACAACTAACCCGTGATACGCCGAAACCAAAGCACATCATGAAATGTAGTACCCTAAATATTGGCGAGTATCTGTGAGATTTCAAGATGTATGATAACCCTCGTAAAGACTACTTGAATGAAATGCGATAGCAGCAATATTCCTAAAACTCCCGAATAAATATTGTTCTATTTCAACATAAACACGAGGTATGAATCCACGTGGCGTGTTTTATTTTGTATTAGTCGCAGGTTATTGCGGAGGGATACAAGGGCTGATCTAAGGCTGAATGGAGTATAGACATCTGGTCAACTACATCAACACCAAATTTGGTTGAGTTGTAAAAGCTTACGCTATCTGGAGTCTTCTTTCTCATTGTTGGCAATATCCACTGTCGGATGCATGGTACTAAGGATTATTGCATTTTTCTAGGTTTGCACTGGTAAACTGTTAATGTTGTATTAGAGTCAGCTTTCTGTAGTAAAACCATACTTCGATGAAGTTGTCGCCCTTCTTTCACTAATGGAGGCACATCTCGCCTTGCACAACTCACAGTTCCAACTAAAGTAGTTGATTTAGTTTTCAGCTTATCTGCAAGCTTTGACGTTGTAAAGAAACTGTCTGTAGTAACATTTAAACCTTTCGCTGTAAAAGGAGCTACCAAGTGGAGAACCACACTTTCACCAACCGATTCATCAGCAGGTCGAGTTCCATCTTTACCTGTGTAAGGAAAACCATTGCACAGATTCTTGGTATCTACATCTACAGCAAGCCAAAACTTTATGCCAAATTTGTCAGGTTTACTTGCAATATACTGTAAAAATGGACATCTGCATTTAGATGGAAACAATTATTGTTCATCTACACTAAGATTAGGTCCTGGCTGGAAACAAGCACTGCAGTTCTGTATGAAGGGATTCCATATTTCTGAAGCAAGAGCAAACTTATCTTCAGTCAAATGCTGTCTGCAGATTGCTTTTATGTCAAATCTCAGGTACTTCATGTTTTCAGTAAATCGATCCCTTGCCATTGTTTCTGTGAAGAAGTGAGGGCCCCAAGTTTTGTTCCATAGGCTCTTTAGTGAATTGGATCTCATCTCATATACTCCACGAACATACAGTATTGCACAGAAGGCATCTAATTCTTCCAGTGTGATTGTCCAAATTGGATCTCCTGACTTCAAGAGGCCTTCCTCTTCTGTACATCGCTTGATATGCCTCAGAATGTTCTCACTTACCATAAGACGCCAGGCGCTACATAGACTATCTGCAAAAATGTTTCTTCTAGTATTTCTTCTACTGTATTTCCAGATAATATTCTGGCTGTCAGGTCGAGCTGGTGTAGCTGATCCTGGTCCATGAGGGATGCCTTTCCAACATGTTCCATCAGCAGCATGATGTTCATGACCTACTGAAAATGCATCCGCTTGAGGTTGACCAGATGGAATGTCTTGGCAGGAAACATTTCTTGCTGATATTGCAAGACTACACCCACGTCCACCTCTTCTTCCACGTCCCCATCCTCGGCCTCGAGCACAAACTGTGACAGTGGGTATGGGAGGCTCCTCATTTGAAACCACTGAATCAGTCTCACTACTACTATCACTATTTTCAACAGGTTTGACATTGCTAGTTTTACTCCTCTTGATATTTGGCACATACTCATCTTCTTCAGAAATATCATTGCCACTACTGCCCGATTCTTCACTATGAATCGTAAAATAATACTGTAATGCTTCTTCCACAGTCATGAAAGATTGTTGGCTCATTATGTAAGAACAGAACCACTGGAGTTACCTCTGAATACAAGGTGTGTGACCACAATAGATTGTTTTGACAAAGCACTACCTAACAGTTATTTCCTGTAGATTATTGCAACAACAATGAGATCTTTTGCTGCTGCGCAGTTTGTAACACATTGTTAGCTAGCTCAACAAAGGCTTGACATGCGGTTTGTAACACATTGTTAGCTAGTTCAAGAAAGGCTTGACATGCTGTAAATGAAGTAACAGTAGCCAACATCATGTATTACACTAATGCATAAATCTGGGTAAAATTGACCCTGCCATCCTTAGAGGTAAAAACATAAAAACTGTAAATGTTGTGATTTGTACACAACTAAAAATTTGTATGCTGTAAGATGCCCAATAGTAATGAAAAGTCATGAAATATGGTAAATGTCCTCGCATTATTATATTCACAACAAAGAAATAAAAATATATTTTGGGTCAAAATGACCTGTCAGTCCTTCTAGCGTTAAGGTGGTTTTGGTCCATTTCCTCTTGCAGATCATATAGAGGACAGAGTGGTGAAGAATATATCCCAATTCTGTAAACAGGACTATATGGGCTATAGGCAGAAAATTGAAAATATACATTTCATTTGCCATTAAATATCTTAAACATTCATAATTTACTGAAAATAGTTTGAGCCATGTTAGAGAAAATGAAAATTCAACATTTTTGTGTTGCATCCTTGAAAGATATTAAACTGAAGTACCACCATTTATTTCATAGTGTACCGTGTACCAAGACAGTTGCCACTAATTCCTCGAAATGGACGAACAATGTGTAATAAAATAAATGAATGTTTACTTATGATTTACCACAAAATTAATAATTTATTGCGATATTTACTCACAAAATGAATGCTTATGTTTTAACATGAAATTGACATTTCATTGCGATGTTTCCATGAAACTGACATTAAAAGATTTATTTCAGGAATAAAACAAGAAAGCCAGATGAAGAGTTCAAGCTCCATGTGGCTGGAAGAAATGTAACTATGTTTATAATAAGAATGAAAGATATATGAGAATAGCAGGGGAAGAAGGTTAAGAGATAACCAGTGGCATACGTGAGTGTTCAATGAATGCATAGAATAATATACCTTCCATGGCACAGCTCCACCACTGGAGTAAAGTGGCAGAGACAACAATCCCCCTCCCCCCTACCTCTACTGGTTTTCCTGCACTCACCAAACACAGAGAGCTTAGACTCGAACTATAAGTTTACACATATTTTACAGAAGGCTGCAACAGACAGCCGGGATCGCAAGTTTAACGTCAAAAATGGCAGGAGTATAATACTGACTTTGTTTCATGTATTGATGCACCGTACAGCCAAGTCAGTCTGGGTGACTCAGTTGGTTAGATGCAGGCCTAGTGATCCCAAGGTCATGGGTTCAAATCCAGCCCAGAATGATGGTTTTGAAGTGTGCTTAAAACGACTGCTCCATGTAAGTAGATTTACTGGCATGTAAACGAAATTCCAGCACACCGGCAACACTGATATGATCCTGGCAATTGACAGTGTCAAACATAAGAAGTGTCTTAGAGCCAAGAGGTGCGATTGTATGGTTACAATAAAACAAGTCCTATTAAGTGGTATATTTATTATCCTATAAATTAAACTATTGAAAACGGCAAATTTGTGTGAAAAAGAATTAATACCTTTACTTTTTATGTAATTATCAGTATGAGTACATTTTATATAAGTGCCAAAATTCAATTTATTGTTATGCTGTTTTAACTTTTAAATCTAAGAACCAAAGGAATGCATTATTTTCTGTTTCAAAAATTAATTTTAAAAATTAAAGGGAATGATTTAGTAATTTGTATTTCAAAAAAGCTCATGAAAAGATTAGGGGAAAGTGGACTACCCATTGCCAAGCCAGAAGTTTGTTGAAAGAAATTAACTTTAAAACTGTAACAATTTTGATCCAAACAAAGGTAAAACTAAATGTCATTTGGAAAAGCCAGAATGAAGGAGTATTTTTGAAATATTAAATATAAACAAAGTGATAAATAAGCTGTAGCACATCATTTTTGGTCATTTAATCATGAAATAAATCCAGAGGATAAATTATTCAAACAGTTAAATGGACCTATGGATTTAATGGTTTGGGAAAAGATACTCATTTTAGAAAACAGGAACCGCGTAATGAATATTGAAATATCACCAACACATCGTATTTATAGGTTTTTGTTTTCAGAGGTTGATGACACATAGATCTTTTAAGTTGAGTATCTGTAGCCATGGTAACTGATTTAAATAAAGCTTTGAAAATGTTGTGAAAACACCTTGAAACTAGTCAGCAGCATTTGAAAAACTTGCAGCAATTACTAAGAAGTGAAGCTTTTAGTTTCTAATTTTGTTCTTATTTTAGTTTTTATATGATGAAGCTAGTTTTGGACTCAAAACATGTCTTTTTCGAAAAATCTCACTGTCAAAGTTTTGGGTGGAATACAATATTACCCTACTTACCATACATAATAGAGCATAATTTATTGAGGGCATATAACAAATAAACAATAGTGGTTAGAGACAGTGATATGAATGTGTGTGTATGTGTGCAGGTTCTAGAGACGAGGGAATATAGATTGCCCCTGCTCATGCGATGGACTATAATTACTAGGGCTCGGAAGTTCATGCCCTAAAAAACACTGAAATATGCTCCTAAAAAGTTGAAAATATGCCAAGAAATATGCACTATTTAATTAAAACAATTAATTTCCCTTTGCAGAAGACAAGACGAGTTAGTATAAATAATAAATAAAGTTAACTATATTCCTTAGAGGTTGAAGCAGAAATGGTCCCGCTGCTAGTATTAACTGCTAAATTGCAATAAATTACGTAGGCTTCGGCGGCCGGTGTCCATAGTAGTAAAATTGCAGTTCACAACCAACACTTTGCACAAATTTTCAACTGCAAAACATCGTCTGTTGTCTCGCAAAACACTTTTGTAACGTGAAAAACTTCTCTCCATGTCACAAGATGTTATCGGGCATATTTAAATTATGTTAACTGCTTCACAGAGAGAGTCAAGTCTCCTGGTGTGACAGATGGTTTTCTTTCAATGATATCTCGAATATCGCACATCTGTTTATAACCAGAATTTTTTGAAATTACATAATTCACTTTCTCTTTCACTTTTTGTCCTATGCTACCACGAACCGAACTTAGATCACATATTGTTTTTTCAAAGACAGTAACTGATTCGTGCAAAGGAGATCCTACAGCTTCCAATGCCATTAAGGCTGTTGGTAAGAAAGAAAAATGGGCAGATATGAAACTAAGATACTCTTTTAACCTAGTGCCTGACAGAATATTTTGCACAGTTACTATTAATGAAGCATCCGTCTGGTTCAATGAATTAACAACCTCTTGGACTATTTCTATGTGCTCAGCATACTATAAAACTGTATGGACCCATGTTGCCCATCGAGCTAACACTGGTGCAGAAGGAAGTCAGATATTAGGTGCTGTTGATCTAAACAACTTAACTTTTTTAGGAGATTTAAGAAAAATTCTCTTTGTACCGGACACAAATCTATCTACCAATGGGAAAGGATTACGTATGTCACAGAAATGCGATGAAGAGCATGTGCCAAACAACTTATATGAATTAAGTTAGGAAAATATCTTTCAGAGTTTGTCCTGAGTTTACCATATAAGGACCTGCATCAGTAACAAATAAAAGTAACCGGCTGTATTTGATTCCACAAGACCATAGTAATTTCAAAGAGTCCATCACAAACTGGGTCACAGTTACATTGTCAGTGGCCGACAATTTGCACACATTAAGAAGATAAGGTGTAGTCTTTTGTTCATTATTTAAAGCACCCACAATTATATTAGCAATAGAACGGCACTCAGAATCAGGGGTTTCATCAACAGACAGCCACACACACTGATCCGCTAATTCATTTTGTATATTTGGCAATGTGTTATTGTAACAATGTCTTACGCAGTGTACCTTCGTCAGGCACATATTGTCGAGTGTACTTGGCAAGAAAGTTCTTAAATGTCGGATTATTAATTTTGAACAAGGGAATATCAGCAGCTAAAAATGTTTGGAATAAGTCATAGGAAAATCCAGTAACCCTACTTCCTAAACACTCTGCTAGCTGTTTTTGAGCAGGTTCTTTGTTTGCGAGTTTTCTGATTAAATTCTCCTTATGTTTTGCTGTGTTTATGTGCTGAACTATTTGAAATCTTTTCTTACTCCCTACATTTTTCTCACACACTCCAAAAAACAGTACCCTATTATCTGTAGATATTAAGTCACCCGAAAACCCCTTCTGTAAGTTAATTAATCTAGCATTCGAAGTTGGTTTCATTTTTGGCATTTGAAGAGCTTTTTAACATTTTATACGCATAATTTAATTTGGTGGGACCCAGTTCACAACACTGTTATGTTTGAAGACTACGACACAACTACTGGTGGGCAGGCAAGGGATGCTATAATCGTGCTGCTAAAAACGTTCACCTGCACTTTATATTTGTTAATATAAACCTCTCAGATAACGCACTGATTATTCTCTATGCACATACATATAATGAAAGGGTGGAAACGGGATTCACTGCATCACAACATGACTCGGCATTAGTTCTCGCCACTTCGCAAGTTGCATCATCATGTGTAATACTACCAATGTGAAAAATATTATACAGATGGAAAAAATAATAAAAAAACCATAAAAATAATTAAAATGTGCAATATAGGGGCTATAATATTGAAATCTTCGTGACTTTCATCACCATGGGCAATACTGCCAATATGAAAAATATTATACAGATGGAAAAAAATAATAAAAAACAATAAAAATCATTAAAATATGCAATATAGGGGCTATAATATTGAAATAATATGCATTTATCAAAATCAAGAAAATAAGCAGTTATATGCACTATAAAATCATGTCCAAATAACTGAAAAGTCCATAATTCGGGCACATAATGTTGTTGTTGTTGTTGTTGTTTTCTAGTGCCTTGCATCTGGCAATGAAGCCATTAGCATTCGTGCTTTCCAATACTTTTGAACTGTAGTTTCTTCTGATCTTAATGCTTCACAGGTCTTCAAGTGGTCTTCGTTCATTTCTGCTGGATCGTTACACAGGACACATATTGGTGAGGCTGAGATACATATTCTGTAGAGATGACTTTCCAAGCACTCATGATTTGTCAATAGTCTGAAGGCTGCAACAGCTGTTTTCCTTGGTCTCTGGGGGATTATATCTGGATTGGAAAGTAGTGTAATCCATTTTTTATCTTTGGCATTTGTTTCTATTTCTTGTAGATATGAATGACAAAAATTTTTTATGATCAAGCGTTTTATTGAGGAATATGAGAAATTGAATTTAGAATTTTGTTTTATTGTTGTGCCTTTCTTTGCAAGTGAGTCTGCAGCTTCATTCCCCATGACTCCACAGTGTGCTGGAATCCATTGGAGATGAACAGTCTTATTAACTTTTTGGAGTTGTGTTAACATTTTGTAGCATTCTCTAATTTTTGTTGACTTCTTTGTAGTATTTGAACATATTCCCTGAATTGCAGCTTTAGAATCTGAAAGAATTACTGCCTTGTTAAATTTATTTAAGGGAAGATTTAATAATTGTCGGAGAGCAATGTGTATAGCCTCTATTTCTCCATCATAATTTGTTGTGTCTCTGCCAACAGAATGATAAAAGGAAAAATGTGAACACGTAACTCCAGCTCCAGTAAGGTTTTCCTTCGAGGATCCATCAGTATATATGTGCAGCCATTCTTCTGTGGGATACCTAGTATTGATTGTTTCCAGAGCTAGAAGTTTTTGTATTTCTATTGGTGTGTCTGATTTACTTATTTCCTCTATTAATTCCAAATTGAAGGTAGGTTGCAATAATTCCAATGGATTTTCTCTTATAAGTAGATTTTCTCTGGTGTTAGGAATGTTCAATTTGGATTTAATCTGTGTTACCTTTTCTAGGAAACTACTATGAGTTTTAAGGATTGAAGGGGGGAGGTTCTCTTCTGTCCATTTAGAGTTTGGCAGTCGTAACATTTTCTCGTGTTGGAGCAATGCTTGTTCTTCTATCTTTGTTGTTATTGATGGGGTCCGTGTTAAGGCAAGCATGGCATCAATAGGTGTGGATTTAACTGCTCCAGTGATTAGGCGAAGAGCCTGATTTTGTATTTGTTCAGGTTTATTGATGTTAGCATTTGCTGCTGTTATTAAAGCTTCAGAACAGTACAAGAGGTTTGGTTTAATATACATTTTGTATGTTGTGTTAAGGACTCTCCTTGAGCAGCCCCATTTAGCACCAGCTAACCTTTTCAGGATTTGCAATTTCTTTTCAACCTTTTCTGAGATGTTTGTTATATGTTTTTTCCAACTTAGCTTTCTGTCGAAAGTGATGCCTAAGTATTTGGCATCATCAACTGCTTTGAGTGGTTTACCATTATAATTTATGCTAACATTAACTGATTTGTATTTTAGTGTAAATAATTCATAATTTGTTTTTTCCACATTGATAGTCATGAGGTTTTTGGAGCTCCATTCATGTACTTTGTTTAGGGCTGTTTCTATTGTGTCTTTAATTAATTGAGGTTTTTTTGAAGAGCCTGAAGTCCAAATGACTACATCGTCAGCAAATAAAGCAATTTTGGTTTCTAAAGTTTTTATTATTGATGGAAGGTCATTTATATATATGTTAAAGAGTGTTGTGCTCAGAACAGCACCTTGTGGAAGTCCTCAGTGTGATTGTTTATATTTGGAAATGTATGTATTATATTTTGTGGCACAAAATCTTTGTGAAATAAACTGAGTTATCCACTTAAGCATGTTACTTTTCACACCTATTGATTGCAACTTCTTAACTAATTTATTTCTCCAGACTGAGTCATATGCTGATTTAAAATCAATGAATACTGCCAAGGTACCCTCCTTTCTATTGAAAGCTTCCTTGATGTCTTGGCTTAGTAGGAGTACATTTTCACTTGTACTATGATTCTGTCTGAAGCCGGTCTGTGAACTATTAATTAAGTTGTAATATTCTAGAAACCAGTTAAGTCTAGATGCCACCATTCTTTCCATCACTTTTGCAATAACACTGGTCAAAGATATTGGTCTGAAACTATTAATATTGTTTGAGGGTTTGTTTTTCTTTAAAATCGGGATGATAATGGCTTTTTTCCAGTCGGAAGGTACAGTCATTCTCCAACACGTGTTATACAGTTTAAGTAGGATTTCTTTTCCTTTCCTGCCAAGGTGTTTAATAAACTCTGGGTGGATCTTGTCAGGTCCAGGAGATTTTTTGTTCTGCAATTGTTCTATTGCTAAATCCAGTTCTGTTTCATTAAAATCTTGAATAAAAATATCATTTCGTATACCTTTTGGCTTACTAGTTTCTCTGATAGTTTTTTGGATAGCCTTATCTTGTTTTTTATATGCTTGGGGTATTCTTTGTGACTGAGCATAAAACTTGTTAAGGGATTCTGCTATTTCCCTATCTGTAGTTAAGCTTTTGTTATTATATTTTAATGGTTCAGTTGTATTTTTGGATAATTTTGTTTTATTAAGGAATTTGTATATTTTATTTCAATCTTTCCTATAGTCCATATGTTCTACAAAATTAGTGAAACTGGCCCTTTTTGCTGTAATTAATTCTTTCTTAAAAATGGCTGCTTTTCTTCTCCAGTTTTGTACATCTTCCGGACACTTGGTTCTTTCGGCTTTGACTCTTGCTATATTTCTTTCGTGTTTTAACTTAGATAAAGATGGAGACCAACTTATCTTACACATAATGTAAAGGCATACATTTTTAACCCCTATGGAAAAACATGCAAATGCATGAACTTCCTAGCCCTACTGATTAGTAAGAGTTTTTGTGGAAATTTTACCATTGGTCCTCACATTTAGCTCTGTTTGTAAATAGAAGTATTGTATCATTCGTATAAGTTGTTGTTGTTGTTGTTAGCTAATGCTGGATTTCTGACAATGAAGTCATTAATCCTCTTGCTCTCCAATATTTTTCACTGATGGATGGGGCACTAGAAGTGGCTGGACATATTTGAAGGTGGTCTCGGTCCATTTCCTCTTGCAGATCACATAGAGGACAGAGTGGTGAAGAATATATCCCAATTCTGTTTAAATGTTTTGCCAGACAATCATGTCCTGTAATCAACCTGAAGGTTGCAACTGCTGTTTTTCAAGGATACTCAGGAATCACTGTTTGAATGTTTGGTAGTTCCCATCTTTTATTCTTTGATTTTTCATAGTAATATTTTGCAATAATTTTTTTGAATTCAGAGTTGACTAATCTTTTAGCTGCATAAAATGGTAAATTAACTATAGATTTTTGTACACCGCCTGTACCCTTTTTTGCAAGAAAATCAGCTTTCTCATTACCACTCAGTCCACAGTGAGCTGGTATCCATTGGAAGACTAGGTGTTTTTGAAGTGCTGTTAGATGGCTAAGCATCTTCCAACATTCTATAATAGTTTGGTTTTTTGGTGACAACTTGGAAGTAATTGCTATAATTGCTGCCCTGGAATCTGAGAGAATATCTACTTGCTGAAAATGTGAAATTCTGTACAAAAGATTTTGTAGGGCCATTCGAATTGCTTCAATTTCTCCATCAAAGTTAGTAGTTCCATAACTTAAAGATTTGTAATAGGAAAAGATTATAAGTTGTTGTGGATATCCTCTTTCTTCCGATATTTGCCACATTTTGCACCTATTTACTTTATCAAAGGCTTTTTTCAAAATCAATAAATGCCATATCATTTCTTTATTAAATTCCCTGTGTTTTCCAATTAGCTGTTTAATGGTAACGATGTTATCGGCACAGGAAACACCAGATATTTTTAAAGTAAAATTGACAGCTCTCTGGAGTCACCATAGAAAAGCAATCTTAGGAAAACAATGATTGTAAGGTCGCTACCTATGTAAAGAAAGATATATTTTATGTTAATGTTATATTTAAAGAATATCTGTGAATTGAGAAAGTCTCCCCGACAAGCGTCTAGGCACTGGCCCTAGGACCTACAAGCCAGTGCCTAGGGTCAGATGCCTGTTGAGGAGCGCAGGAACCTATGGACCAGAGTGAAGACCTGGAAGCAAGTGGTCAGCCAAGCACCAGGTATGATAGTGAGGAAGAGGATGATACGAAATGCAGGAGAAATTGATGATTGGAAAGCTGATAATGGAGCAAATTGGTGTAATGTGTGGCGGGGGAACCTCTCCGGTTTAGCGGAGAAAACGCGTCCTGACGCCGCTTCGTGCACCACCAATACCACATGCGGGTCCCTGGGATCGAACCCCGGCCGCCTAGGTGGTAGGCACAGATTATATGTTGGCAACATCTGGACAGGAGAGGGAAGGAATGCAGCGGAGAGGAAAGCTCCCATGATGCTTTGGCTGAAGTACCTGCAGATAATTTCATTTCACTGCATCGCTTTCTGCACCTTGTCTCAATAAAATGCAAGTCAAAGACATTTACAGAAATAAATGACATTATGTGTGTCAATTATTATTCCTGAAGATGTATTCTTAATATTTGTACAATAAAACAGTGCAATATAGTGTTAAAAGTGTGGGAAAATCTATTTGAAGAATTTTGGTCAATACGCTACATTATCCTCCATCACTAACTATAAAATATCCTGTAATTTTTAATAGATTCTCTCCTCATTCTCAGCAACTACTGTATGTTCATTACTCAGCAACCCTAAACTCCTCTAACTCGTAAATACAAATTTATAGTTTCACCTATTTACCAAAAACTTGCTTCTTTATTTCAATATTTTTACTTAATCTCATCTCAATGGTTCCTCAAAGAAATCATTTTCTGTGCAAAGATATCATGAGCTATGTATCAGTTAGCATCAAAGACAGTGCGACTGAAACATTGCAACAACTTAGGAAGTATCCAGTACCAGAAGTTTTATTACATCTTTCTTTACTGAAGTTCGTAAATTTAAATGACTTCCTTGATAAAATGATAGCATTATTTTGTACAGCTAGCAAAGAAGCTTAATCTTTGCATGTGTTCCTAGGCCACGCTTTAATGCTGTACCAACAATATTCAGATTGTGTGTGTGCAGTAATCTCTCACAGGGACTAAATTGAAGAAAAGATAGTTTCCAAAAGATGTAGCAATAAGTCTACTATTGGATTATGAGACAACAAAGTGGACAATTAAATAAATATAACTTACCTCATATGATAAATAAAGGAAATCTGTACCATAGTCCTGAAGATGCACTTCTGGAGGTATTGAGCACTGCAGTGGTCCATTTTACAATATATACAGTTATACAATTCAGAGAATGCAAAAGTGAACTTAATATTAAAATGGGAAAGGAAAGCCTTTCAGTTCTAGTTTTGTAACGACTATAAAGCCTAAATAGGACTCCAAAGGTACTTTAGTTGTTCACTAGTATTCACGAACAATCAAGTTACAAACTATTTATTATTAATATTATCATACATAAGCAGACTAGATTCGAATTACAGTTGATTTGCAAAAAGTAATATTAGTCAGGTCCATACCGTGCATCGTCAACACAGTTCTACATTGAAAATAAATGAATAAGTAATGCAGGTACATTACAAATCAGGTTATGTCATGATTTAATTGAAGGCATTATACATTTATTTAATACATACATTATACTTACCAACGGCCATGTGACAACATATTCACTTCCTTCTTACTGCTCTTATGCTGTAACTTCTATCAAATCTTGCAGGTTTTACAAATACATTAATACTAGAATATTATTTGAAGGTTTACTTTCGCTTTACTGCCGTTACGATTTCACAGAACGTTAACCATAGTGATCACTAGAGCCCGGATTTTTATGTAATTACATATTTTAAATGCTGCATAATATTTCAATGAGAAGTAAAAATGTTGGCGAATTACGTCATTTGGGACCCCCTTACAAATTTTTATTTTACACATTTTTACATATTTTGCACGTTTCTACATATTTTAACGATGTTACATAAAACGTACATATTTTCTGGGTTTCGTTACAATTTTGTTATTTTTTAAAAAATATTGTAGTCACATAAACTAGTGTTTTCACAAGTTTTGCTGAAAGCAACAAAAATTAATCTGTGAAATAGGATGCAAGTTAAATTAAGGACGCGATAATAACCGCCTCGCCTCGTTCTGATTGTTGTCCGTTTATATCAAAGCAGGTGCCGCTCAACAATGTTGACCTCCAGTGTCACGTTTCTCGTAGTGCTTTGGGCATTTACAAGAACTGGAGAAATTGATTATTACCATTGTTGCGGTAGTCGGCATCTTGTAATATAATACTGCAAGGAAACAAGTGAGCCGTTGGACAACCATCAATATAGCGAGGCGATAATACTGCAGTTAGTTTCTTGCAAGTCTTAGTAAAATGGCACCAGCTGCGTCCACGCTATCCTGTAAGACTGTAAGTTGAATTATTCATGGGTGAAATTAGATAGTGCATTTACAACCGACGGAAAAGTAATAATCTGTCGAGTATGCGATAAAAGAATTGGCTGTTCCATGAAATATCAATTGGAACAACATATCAAAAGTGTTCTTCGCATACGCAACAAACACCTTCAGTCTTCTAGAAAGCAAGTTCTGTTGACACAAATGCATGATTCCTGTTCTGCTTCGCATTCATGGCTAATTTTGTCCCCACTTGCATTCGAATCTCCACTTGGAATTGTCAGAGTATCATCAATAAGTTTCACGAATTATTACACTTCCTTACGGTTTATGAAGTAGACATTCTGCTCGCCACAGAAACCAAATTGGCTCCTCACATACATTCCCATATTCCTGGCTATGATATATATCGTGCAGATCACCCTAACTCGACTAGAACGGGTGGTTCTGCCTTGTTTATCAAAACCCGTTTGGCTCACCTTGCCCTTTCGCCCATTTCGGAAGACTCCTTCCAGGTTGCTCGGATTCAACTGTCCACTACTTCCGCAAACATTCAAGTTGGATCTTTTTATTCTGCTCCTCAGAATCATGTTAGTCTCGCCGATTTCTGGGGTATCACTCATGCTTTCAAGGCCCCCTTTCTAATCGGAGGCGATTTTAATTCCAAACATCCTCTTTGGGGTTCGAACCTCTCAAATCCTAGAGGTAAACTTTTACACACTGCAATTCATCAGTTACACCTAGATGTAATCTGTCCTACTGAACCCACGTTCTACCCGCACAATGGTGGGACTCCGGACGTGCTGGATTTCTCCATTGGACGTAATATTTCCCGTCATTGTTCCCGTCTTCCCGTTTTTCACGATCTGACCTCCAATCATTTACCAGTGCTGCTTACTCTCTCTGATGGCGTGAAGTACAAAGACTTCTTTCCGTCCCTGGTACGGCATCCTTTTGATTGGCCTTTGTACACCTCTTTGTTGGCTGACCTCACTGTTACGACTGTGCCGCTTAAGTCACCCCGTGATGTTGATGTGACTGTTTCTACCCTGACTCGTAATATACAGTGTGCAGCCAACCTTGCCAGCAGCAACATCCACGATCTCCGTCCTCGGTCTGTGACCTTCTGCTCTCCTGAGATTCGTCTTCTGCATTCCATCAAGAAGGACTGTAGGAAGCTCTGGGAACGTACGCATTGCCCACTTCATAAAACTAATTTTAACCGCGCTACTCGGGAGCTGAAGGCTGCCCTACGTGCTGCACGCAGTAATGCTGCTGAAAGCAAACTTCGAGTCTTAAACACCCGCGATGGATCCTTATGGCAGAAGACTAGATCTTTGACGCGCCATTCTGCTGCCATACCGCCTCTTAAGATTGGCAATACTTGGTTTTCTACGCCACTTGAGAAGGTCAACCTGTTTTTTGAACTCCTGGCACGACAGTTTTCACCCAATCCTGTGCTCGACGTGGAATTTAATCATCGAGTGGAGGAAGAACTCACGCAACCTTTATTACTCACTCCTTTTCGACACTGCTTTACCCCTACTGAAGTTAAAAATATCATCGTTCGCTCCTCAGCTCACAAATCTCCAGGTCCTGATCTTATTGTGCAACCCTTATTACTGCATTTTCCCCGGAATGGGTTAGTCCTACTAACACAGATCCATAACGCTATCCTCCGCACTGCTCATATCCCTCACTAATGGAAGCATGCTACTGTTATCCTTCTTCCTAAACCTGAGAAAGCTAAGAATGATCCCCACAATTATCGTCCTATTAGTTTACTCTCCCTACTCTCCAAAATCTTCGAACGTCTCCTTCTGCCTCGCCTCTTATCTTAGCTCGTACAAATTATCCCTGATACTCAGTTTGGATTTCGCCCTCTTCACTCCTGCTCTCAGCAGCTACATCGCGTAGTTGACACTATTCTTGATACATATGAACATCTATCTGTGTGCTTAGGATTGTTTTTGGATACGGAGAAAGCTTTTGATAAGGTTTGGCACAATGGTCTGTTACTCAAACTCAAACCGCATCTCTCGGACACCTATTTCCGCCTCCTACAGTCCTATTTGCATAATCGCACCTTTTCCGTTAAATATGAGAGCGCCTTCTCCAAGACCTTTCCTATTTTCTCTGGTATACCGCAAGGAAGCGAACTAGGCCCCTTATTATATCTGGTATATACCTCGGATTTTCCTAGTCATCCTCAACTCACCATCGCTCACTATGCCGATGACGTGGCGGCTCTGTGTGTGGGTACTTGTGCTGTGACTGCTAGCCACCTTCAGGACTTCTGCAATCCAATTCAGTCTTGGTGCCGACGTTGGAGAGTGACTATGAACGCTCATAAGTCCCGAGTTGTGAAGTTCACTTACAAAAAGAACGTGACCCATCATCCCCTTTATCTCAATGGGACGGAGATACCCACAGCGACTTCCATAAGATACCTCGGCCTTATCTTGGACAGCCGGCTAACATGGGGTCCCCATCTCTGTAGTCTAGTGCAGAGGATTCGTCACCGTATCCGCGAAGTCCATCATCTTGTGTCTGGTTCCTCGCCCTTACCTTTGCGGTACAAGCGTCTGGTTTATACTTCCTTAATTCGACCCACGTGGCAGTATAGCTGTGCCATTTGGGGTTCTGCAGCTCCATCGCAGATCCTGAGGATCCAGCGTACACAGAATCGTTTTCTACGCCTCATGACCGGCGCTTCCTGGTACGTGCGTAACTCTACTCTGCATGCTGATATAGGTCTACCGGGGGTGATGTGTATCAGTGGCGGCTCGCAGTCAAAATTTTAGGGGTAGGCAAAGTGTAACAGTAACAACAAACAACAACATCAACAACAACAACAACAACAACAACAACAATAATAATAATAATAATAATAATAATAATAATAATAATAATAATAATAATAAACCCCGTTTATCCGAAATATAGGGGGTGAAGTCATTGCGGATAACGCAAACAATATATTGTTTGGTTGTTTAATAAGAGCAGAGTGAATGAGTGTGACTTACGGACGAATTACCGCCAAAACTAAAATCACGAGTGTCGGCAGACTTTTTTCCAGGGGGGGGGGCACATGTTGGAAATTTGCAATCATATAATATTAAATCATTATTTTACTGTCAAAATTTATAGTATTTGTTGCAGATAACCGTATTAATTTGTACTAAACAAAAATTTTTCTTTACATCAAAATTAAAATAATAGCTTAAAAGTCAGTAACTGACTGCACATTAAGTTCAGCAACTTCCAAGGGGGGGGGCCGTGGCCCCCCTTGCCCCCGTTTCGCTACGCCCATGACTAAAATAGATTAAGAAATTGAAAAATTGTCTGACTGCAGCTTTGTGTTAAATAGCTAAAACACTCCTCTTTTCATTGTCAGTGCGCCGCGAAAGCGAAATTTGTAATAGTTCACTAATTAAGTCAGTCATACTGGTATTACACAGAGATAACGACAGATTCAGATCTCTGATATCTTCGTTCGTGGAGTATGGCTGTTCGGAAAATGTCGCATAAATTCGGATTTGGGCAGGCAAGTGTTCGGACTGCTGGCAGACGCGTCTACGCATGCTCGGAGTGCATATACAGACAGAATGTTTCCTTATCCCTGTTCAAGGGCCTCGTACTGAGGAAATGGGGCCGGGCAGGCAGAGGTTAAGCTAGCCTGCTCTCCACTACCCAGATTCCATGCGTATCATTTCTGCCGCGCGTTTCAAACACGCAGCGCAGTTTTGATGAATCGGAATTGAGATTAAAGGATTTGACCATGCGCTGGTCATTATAACCGAGAAAACTTTTCTTGAACTGCAATTTAGGGGAAAATGACGGTTCAAATGATAAAATGCAGAATCATAGTTAAACATTATTTGTTGATGTATTACGATAGGGTAGGCAATGCCTACCCTGCCTACCCTGAGGAGCCGCGCCTGATGTGTATCCTCCGCATCTGCTACAGGAGACTGCATCAATCCTGTCTGCGCCATCGCAATCCGCTGCTGCGCCATATTTATCTTCCTCCTGAACCTTTACGACGAAGACTAAAACATCGCTGGCATTCTGATTTGCGACTGAACATTTAACTCTATACAAATGCTTTTTCTGTAACTGTTTTCCCTATTTCTGTGTAACATTATTGGGACTATCGCTGGATGGCACCCCAATAACAAGTATCATTGTTGTTCTGTATCTAGCTTAGCTCAACTATATTGTACCTAATTGTACAGAAGAGTTTCCTTTAATAATAATAAAAAAAATGAATAAATAAAAAATAAAAAAAACCACCTTCCGGAAATGATTTTTAAAGACTTGTCCAATGCAATGGTTGCAGTTAATATTCCGTGGCATCAACTTCCATTTCCTCAATTTCGTTCCTTTCTAGAAAAATATTGCAAGAAAGTTATTCCTGACGAATCTACTCTGAGGAAAAAGTATCTTCATGTGTGATATGGAGAAGCAGTTGCTCATATACGGAATGAAATTGGAGACTCCTGTATTTGGTTTGCCGTCGATGAAACTACAGATGACATGGGTCGGTATATAGCAAATTTAGTAGTAGGAAAACTAGATTCCGAAAGTCCAGCAAAACCATTTCTAATCTGTTGCAAGGTGTTAGAACAAACAAATCATTCTACAGTTGCAAGATTTGTAAATGATGGGATGAAGATTCTGTGGCCAGAGGGTGTGTGCGAGGAAAAGGTTTTAATTATGTATTCAGTTGCCGCAGCGTACATGATTAAAGCTACTACTGCCCTTAAGGTTTTCTACCCGAATGTACCTGCTTGGCCCATGCATTTCAACGTATTGCTGAAGTAGCAAGAAGTAATTTTCCCTGTGTGAATAAGTTGATATCAGCCACAAAAAAGGTCTTCGTGAAAGCACCGCACAGAATTCAGTGCTATAAAAATAATCTCCAACAAGTCCCTTTGCCTCCTGAGCCAGTACTTACAAGATGGGGTACGGGGTTACAAGCTGTGAACTTCTATTGCAAACATTTTGAAGGAGTCCAGTCAGTGGTGAACATATTCTGTTCAGAAGTAGCTGTTTTCATACGTGAATCTCAGGACATCTAAAGTGGCAAGCTCCTGTGCTTGCATCAAAAGTAACTTCGGCTGGTTACCTAGCACCACCAAGACGTCAGGTTCCCTTCTTCACGAATCTATGGATTTAATGGAACGTGGATCACAGAAGCTTAGTGTAGTTGCAGGAGATGTAGAAAGGCAGGTGAACACTTCAAAGCTGTGCTAAACAGGAATCCAGGGTACTCTACGCTTGTGTCCGTGTCTAAAGTGCTAAATGGTGACAGTGTCGATTTACCAAAACATTTCTCTGCAAATCAGATTCCTATACTAAAATATGCTCCTATTACTTCGTCTGACGTGGGGAGAAGTTTCTCTGCTTAAAAAAAAACATTTTATCCGATAGGAGACAAACAATGACCCTTGAAAATGTGGAGAAGTATATGGTTATTCACTGCACGTTGAAAGAAGGAAAAAACCCAACTAAAAATGCCTGGTTGTTCATTGTATGTCAAGAGATAGAAAACTGAAAATGCATCTTCATTATAAAATTTAATTATTTTGAATTTATTGTTTCACTCATTGATAAATTGGTTCAGTATTTCAACATTGCTTTACCGTCTAAAATTTAAGTAAAAGAATTATGTGAAATCAGCAAGTTTAATAAACATAATCCAAAACACATTTTTTATTTCGTAATGATCTACTTGAAAATAAATTTTAGGTAAATTCTGCATACAACAAAACATTTTCCCTATAATTAATTTTATATTTAGTAAATTTTAACTCATTGTAATTAATTTATGTACTTACAGACCCGTCAAATTACAAAATTCTGGGTAATTTGCAGTCTGCATTTAGATTTGAGGTAGTAATCTTCGCATTTAGATTATTACATAATTTTACATATTTTGTTGATATTACATATTTCATTACATATTTTGATGTTTTTTGTTACATAAATATGTACATATTTCGCACCTTGATATTACATAAAAATCCGGGCTCTATTGATAAGTATTTGTAAACATAGTGATAAATCTTTCGAAACATACTTCGGCTGAGAGCAGATGTGAAAATTGTGAATTGCATAGCAAGTCAAACCAATTTATATTACATAGAGGGTTCCTAAAATCCATTACTTTCTCCTCAGTTATAGATCTAGAGATAACTATGCACTTATATATTACATTATTATACTTTACATTAGATAGTGTTAGTGAAACAGAGTCATGGTCTGAGAAAGGAAATATAGCCACCTCTGTATTTGCAAGAGCAGGATTCACATTGGTAATTATGTTATCGAGACAGGCTGTGTCTCTTGTCGGTTTGCAATTTGTATAACTAAAGTTAAATTGTTTGAGAAGATTTTTAAATTTGTTTACAGTTTTTTTATCTGTAGTAACATCAAAATCAGCATTTAGATCTCCACCTACCACAACGTCAAATTTTTTAAAGCTAGGTCTGCTACATATATTAAGTAACTCCTCAAGTTTACCCCAAAAACGCATCAGAATCCCCATTTGGTGATATGTAAAGTGACACTATAACTAGCTTCAGTATATCTATAACTAGACCAGTTGCTTCAAAATGTAACTCACTACAAAGACATTCCAGGGGTAACTCATTACAGTGTGCTATTAGATTCTGTTTTACATAAGGGCCCAAATGACCCAGCTGTCGACGGGCCCTTAAACTCCACACTCCACTCCACTGTTTTACATAAATGGCTACTCCGCCGTGTTTATGGTTTAGCTTGGAATAGCTAGTTGCTAACATAATTATCTAAAATATTGAAAGTCATTTCAGTTTTTGTACACCAATGTTCACTTAAGCATATAGAGCCAAATTTATTTTCAATAGCAAATTCATTGATTATATTCTGGTTTGCACCAATCCCCTGTATATTAATGTAACCTATTTTAAAGCCTACTATACTGTCAGATTTAGCAGCTCTTGATCTAATTTTGTCTTCACAGGAGTGCATGCTAGTGTTTACCTCTGGCTTATTTACTACATTTTCATTTTCATAGTTACAGTTTTAAGTACAGTATTGGCCTGCGGTAGATTTAGCCAAGCTAAGTTGTCTAATTCAGGCCAAGTTCCACCAGATCTAAACTTGGCCTCTACTGCCCGTTTCCCTGTTTAACACCATCGTTTAATGCAATGACACTCCTTCCTACCATTTAACTTGTCTGCAATAACCCTACTTATGGCATTACCTAACTCTTTTTTTTCCCTTTTAGGTTAAAATTTTGTCCATGGCTGGCATGAAATGTTCTGTCACATGCACTGCAGTTCACTAATGTTACATTACCAAATCGTTTACATATTTTACTATTCAAACTATTAGGTTTTTGTACTTCCTTATTGATGATGGACCAGCTTAAGTCATGGCGATGCGGGATGTTGACAACTATAACGTTAGTATGAGTAAGATTTACTAACGTGTTCTTGAGTGTAGATACGGCAGATGGTGTATCGTTTCGCGATATATCATTTGTTCCACCTATGAGAACTACAAAGTCCTTTTTTGTCAGTTGTGTACCATTATTAACTTATATTTTTGGTCAAATTTGTATTTATAATCCTTTTTATCGATAAATATATTTAATATTTTTTCCTGAACTTTGGACCCCGTTTTACTTTTTCTATTATGCACTTATAGTCTCATTATTTATATGGGTCTGCAGTTTGCATTTTGCAAGTCTACCAACATCTGTGTAGTTTTGCGTTACGTTGTGTGATAAGGTGTTTGTAAATAGGATATGAGATAGGCACCTCAAGGTTTTATTTACTTTTAATAATGACTTTTGTCCTTGTTAAAGCAAAACAATTACTTTCCAATTGTGAACCATAAGGGTCGACAAGGAAAATGTGGCATTACTAGGAGCGTGTCGATGGACCCGAAATGTTTTTGAAAAAGTGTCAGTTCATGGCGAAAATTTAAAACGTGAATCGTAACTGTTTCACCCAACAAGTCCCAGATAATTAATAACAACAAATTTCAAGCTTAATATGGAAAACAAAACATATACTACCTTTTTAGGTAGTATAATGAATGCAATAATGGCATTATGCATGGCATGGGCACTCACTATTATTACCTACTCCTCAACGATATTGATAAGAAGGAAATAAGTGAACTATTTAGGCTATTGTATTGGGCTGCATCAAGCTCGTATTTTTCGTTTAATATAAGGTTAAACAAAACTAAAAACAACAGGCATTTATTTCCTCCCAGTCAATTGCAAATACAGGTATTTTGTTGCAGCCTTTTTATAGCTGGCAAAGCTTCAAAGTCAGTTCGGAAAACTTCGGCCACAACCTCATTTCGGAAGCGTTCGGCAGAGTTTTTGGAGGCTCTTTTTCTAAACTAATCTCAATAAACTACCGATTTCATACAAATTTAAAACAAATTTCGTTTAAATTGTTGTCTACTAAATTTCAACACCGTATTGTCACGTATGTGATTGAGAAGTACCTATTTTATATTAAGTTATAACATTTTATTAAGCTTCTGAATTTGTGATAAATCTCATTTTATAATTCTTTTAAATTGTTACACATGTCGTAAGATGTATACGTGACCGGACACAAATGGTTTACCACTTCCTATGATAGTCCCTATGGACTTTTCTATGATGTCACCCTTCCGCATAGCAACTGCTGGAACCATGTTGCATCATGCGATGTCACGTGTCTTAAGAATATTCTAGAGCATCCTGTTCACCAGGGCGTTGGCATACCAAATATGGTAAAAGCCGCCACTACAATTGCAAGACCCCCATAGAGGACAGAACCCGATATAACAGGGCTCTGAGAGCTCGCTCGGGGGAGTCTTGTCCAGGAACTGCTGTGTGCTGTGCTCCACGCCGTTGAGGTGGCGGTTGCCATCCGACGGGTCAACTATGTTGACTGCTCCTCCTCACTTCATCAACGCAACTTGACATCGTCCGTAACGGGTAAGCCTATTCAACCCTAGATTGTAAGTCCAAACGATAATTGGCAGAACCCCCTAAATTGTAAACCAACACTGCTTTACTGTTGTTTCAATACTAATACAAAATAAATATGTTATAACTTAATATAAAATATAAAATAGGTACTTCTCAATCACATACGTGACAGTATGTACAGCGTTCGCCTATAAACTGGACATTTTAAGAGTCTCCATCTAAAACCAGCCTTAATGTTGTATCAATGTTAACTAAATTTGATATATGCACAAATTTTCTTCAAAATAATATATACTTACAGGTCGTTCATAAGTAAGGAGTAATGCAAATAAAACTAAAACTCAGTGTTTAAAAATGCTCCAACGTGTCAAATTTAATGTATTTAAAGGGAAATTTACAAAAAAGAAATAAAAAATCGGCCACTTTTGTACAGATGTGATGTCATGGACAAAAATATCACACAAAACCATTACTTTTTAATATTTTTTCTTCTAAAAATTAATTGTCTTACTTATAGTGGACACAGTTTATCGGCAGTCCCCAAGAGTTCAAGATGGCCGACATTACACTAAACAGCTGACGAAAGAATTCCAAAAAGCAGTCCTGCCAATGTGCACAATAAAGGCATTTCTAACCTCAAATATCACGGGGTTAAAGTAACATACTTTCAAACGATAATAATGCTTGAACATCGTTACCACACAACAAAGAACGTATTTACCTTCGGCAAATCTTGTTCTGCAATAACACTGTTGGATGAAATCATTTCCAAGTGCTAAATATCGAAATATATATTTAATGCATTACTGTGTAACGAACACAAAAATAACAACGATAACTATAACTGCATATACTGCTCTAAAGGAATTCAAGCCAAAACTATGCAAACACGAGCTGTACGTCCACAGATTGATTAATTAATTAATACGGCGTCTAAACGGAATCTTGTTTTAAAATCTATCGGTTGGCCTTTTTGCAACACGTTCATAAACGACTTCTGTGACAACATAACAGACGCAATAACACCAGCTATGGCCGTTACTTTACCATGGTTATATGTCACGAACAGTTGGCGGCACTAATGCAACCTAACGGATGGAACATCACCAAATATAACCAGACTACACCATAATGGGGGGAAAACGTCAAGGTTGTTTTTTGGGGTATCTCAATAAGTTGTGCCTACTATAGTAGCATGATCAATTTCATTTGTTTCATACAGAACGTTTAGTTACTAGGGGAACAGTTAAATTGCTGGCTTGTTTAACAATTTTCTTCACAATGTACCAACCACTGTAAAAATGAAATTCTTATTTAATAAGGTGTACAAATGCTCCCCATTTACAATCAGCTAGTGGCTAAGTCGAACAAATTGAAGAATCACTGCTGCTGGTATATCTCTGCATTTTGATGCGTCACAAAATAATAATCTTATGCTCTCCTTCATCTAAGAAACTAAAACCTGAGAATATGAAAGGTAGTTAAAGTAAGCAATGCAGAAATAACAATGTAATGTGTGAATACTATCGAAAGTGAAAATTTAAACCCATGAAACCACGTGGCCTACAGAAACAGTGAGTGGACTGTACTAAATGCTGGATAGTATCTACCCGATCGTTTGACTTTAGACCAGAAACTAAAATAAATTTTGACAAAAGAAATTGTGGTTTATTGTAAGAACAAGAAAGTTAATTACCAAATTTGCAAAATATGTGGGAAGCGATGTAAGTTTTTTATCACCACCACCACCACCACCACCACCACCACCACCACCACCACCACCACCACCACCACCACCACCACCACCACCACCACCACCACCACCACCACCACCACCACCACCACCACCACCACCACCACCACCACCACCACCACCACCACCACCACCACCACCACCACCACCACCACCACCACCACCACCACCACCACCACCACCACCACCACCACCACCACCACCACCACCACCACCACCACCACCACCACCACCACCACCACCACCACCACCACCACCACCACCACCACCACCACCACCACCACCACCACCACCACCACCACCACCACCACCACCACCACCACCACCACCACCACCACCACCACCACCACCACCACCACCACCACCACCACCACCACCACCACCACCACCACCACCACCACCACCACCACCACCACCACCACCACCACCACCACCACCACCACCACCACCACCACCACCACCACCACCACCACCACCACCACCACCACCACCACCACCACCACCACCACCACCACCACCACCACCACCACCACCACCACCACCACCACCACCACCACCACCACCACCACCACCACCACCACCACCACCACCACCACCACCACCACCACCACCACCACCACCACCACCACCACCACCACCACCACCACCACCACCACCACCACCACCACCACCACCACCACCACCACCACCACCACCACCACCACCACCACCACCACCACCACCACCACCACCACCACCACCACCACCACCACCACCACCACCACCACCACCACCACCACCACCACCACCACCACCACCACCACCACCACCACCACCACCACCACCACCACCACCACCACCACCACCACCACCACCACCACCACCACCACCACCACCACCACCACCACCACCACCACCACCACCACCACCACCACCACCACCACCACCACCACCACCACCACCACCACCACCACCACCACCACCACCACCACCACCACCACCACCACCACCACCACCACCACCACCACCACCACCACCACCACCACCACCACCACCACCACCACCACCACCACCACCACCACCACCACCACCACCACCACCACCACCACCACCACCACCACCACCACCACCACCACCACCACCACCACCACCACCACCACCACCACCACCACCACCACCACCACCACCACCACCACCACCACCACCACCACCACCACCACCACCACCACCACCACCACCACCACCACCACCACCACCACCACCACCACCACCACCACCACCACCACCACCACCACCACCACCACCACCACCACCACCACCACCACCACCACCACCGCCGCCGCCGCCGCCGCCACCATCATCATCATATGTAGGCCTACTGGTTATTATTACCAGTAATCCTTTCTGTCGTAAGAGGGAAACAAACTGTATGGTTATCTGTTAATTCAGATATCAGACGCGAGTGCTCCTAAGGATCCCTACCCTAAGCATCATACCACTTCCCAACGTAATTAAAATCAATTACGGCAACATTAATTAATTCTAATACTCCCCGTTTCTGCAGTGGACACATCTACTTGATGTTCTTGTCCGACACATGTATTTTAATGAAGTCCATGTCTGTCTCAGCCTTTTATAGCGTTTTGCAGTATTACAGGAGAACAATTTTAAATTCGCTGGTTTATTAAAAATCAAAATTCAAATGAATGCTGATGTCATTCATTAATATATTCAATACCAATAGTTAACATTCAGTGTAAAAGACATTGATTAATTATCTGCACCAACTTAATTTTGTTTCTTTTCATATCTAAGTTTCACTTTATAAGTCGTAAGCGTAAAATCCAGTTATTTTTGTGACATCCGGGTCTATCTCGGCGTTTTAGCTGTTAATATATTTCATTTGAAGTTAAGTATCAATAGCACAAGAGGCTTATAAAGAAGGAACACCAAGATCTTAAATTACTTAAGAAGAAGTGTCATATAGGTACAGCTGTTCATCGATATGCTGAGATTAGGAAGTCATTCGGAACCTTCCTGGGGTTGGCGTACCATTGTATACCCCGTACCCATTGTATGTATGTACACCTCTTCATCGGTGAGCTCCAATTCAGGAGTTGCCTGAGAAGTTTGTTGCATTAATTGTGCTACTTCATATTCTGACAGCTGTTCGCCGGCACCGACGTGCTGAGGTGTAGGAGTGGCCTGAGAAGCTTGCTCCGGGGGATCTGCAATTTCATATGCTGTGCCCCTCATTTCCATACTTAAATCACGTACTGTTTTACTCTCATCTTCCGGGACACAGAAACAGACCAACAGAGTTCCTAGGAATGCTATTGTAGCATATATCCAGAAGACAACATATTGCCCCAACTGTTCTTGAAGTTGGGGAAATGTTTTTGTCACTGTAAACTCAACTATTCCTGTATACACCAGACTGATCATTAGTGCTAAACCTGTCATATTTTCTTGGATGATGAATTCATCTTCCATAATAAACGCTAACGGCGTTAGCTCTATATTCAACATCACGGTGTACCCGATGATGCCGATTAGCAGCAGCCATTGCACATTCTCAATAGAGACTCTGAAGTATTCAAGAAAAGTACTCGTTCCAGCTAGCACTAAGAAGATGCTACAGTCGGCCGTAGAAATCATCAATAAGTGACGCCTTCCGGTCTTGTCAACGAGAAATGAGCTCGTGATATGGGCTAAAGTTTGAAATACGCTGATGATAATCGGTGCATATTGGGAAGAGATCATCTTTGATTTTGACTTTTGAAAGATCTCTTCAGCGTACATAAGGAAGACCATTGATCCACTGAGGTGCTGCACAGAAATCATCCCTAACACGATCAACATTGTTTTCCTCATTCTTTTGTGAAGGACAATATCCTTTATATTTCCTCTGTAGGTATTATCTCTGATCATTTGGAACACGTTTTGCGGAACTCCTGAAACAAATTACCAGGGTCAGTCAAATTATCTCACTTTAAGGAAATGCATTATGAGAATTGAGAAATCTAAAGTTTTTTCTGGATTTGTTTCAAATGTATACAACTTGTTTGTTATGATTAGAGAACGTATTTTTAAGTAAATATGTTTTTACTTACAGGTTGGTTGGTTGGTTTGGTTTAAGGGCGCTCAATTCCGAGGTCATCAGCGCCTGTAAAAGATTCATGGCAATAGCCAGACATAAATTTCACTAAAAAAATTTTCCTACTTAAAGTTACAAGCGTGAAGCTAAGTATAAATATTGAATAAGATGTCATTACCGCAAATAGAAGCTTTCAGTTGGTATAAAAATGCATAATTTTAAAATAAAAATATGTAATTAAATATTTCTCATAGAAACTATAGTACCTGGGCGACCGAGCTTCGCTCGGCGTTTTTCGCCTCTGTTTTTGTGAAATCTTGCTTTTTGTGGGAGAAGATACTTATTTAGATAAACCTGAAAGGCAAAACGTTAACTAAATAAAACTACTTTTCGCAATTGTTAAGAGTAATGTCTGAGATACAAGAGATAAAGAAATACATAAAAATATTTCATAAACACCATCATTTCAGCTGTAAAACGTGTACTGCTGAAAGCAGGCCTCCCCCATAGATATCCACCCAGTTTGAGGTTTTCGTCAAGCATTTGTTCCATTATGGAGTTCAGTTCTTTGCTGCTGTGATTGACTCCAGGACGTTAACACGTTGGCCAAGGTCCTTCATACTTCCGTCGAGTTCTTCCATGGCTTCCTTAATCCCGGCCAGTCGCTCGTTAGTATTCTTCGATAGGCCTGTCTTCATATTGGAATTCCCGTCTTCATCTTTTCCGTTTCGGAATTTACATTTTCAATTTGCCTTCCATTTTTGTTCCCATATTTTCTATTCCGTAGTTTACATTTTTCCAATTCGGTTTTCATATTTGTTTCCTCTGCCGCATTCCGGAATTCATTTCATTTCCCATTATGTCCATCTTGGCTAACATTTGTTTCATCAACTGTTCCATATCGTGCTTTTCGTCGCACTCCTGACACCAATTGTGATTACTTTACTTTTTTAATTATTTCTTTATTTTTTTATTAAAACACCGGAGCGACACTAAGCAAAAGCAATGTTGAAGAACAGCAAATACTACAGAAAGAAAAGCTGGTTGATAAAGCCATGTGAATGTACTACGCATTTATGTTTCAAACATATAGAAAATTGTACGAATTGTTCGTCGAAGCGGGAGTAGTGAAATAAATGTGATTGTGTTTTACTAAAGAAAAATGAGTAGAAAAACCGTGTGAATGTTATACGTTGCACTTATATTTCAAGTGTATGGAAAAATGTATGGATTGTTTGCAGAAGAGGGAGTAGTATGTTAGGTAAAAGAAAAGGGAATAGAGAAAACCATGTGAATGTAATACATTGCGTGGTAAAATGGATTGCATAAAAACCTCCGCCATGAAAAAAATTAGATATGTCACTTTTCATGGCGATCGGTCAACATGTTTTGGAATTTGATCACTCTTCAACATAAGATATGTATAGGCCTTGGTATGTATGAAGTTGATAAGCCATAGGGAATAACATGTGAATTGTTACGTAAAACAAAAGTGAGTAGAGAAAGTAGTATGGATGTAATACGTTGTATTTGTTTCAAGCATATAGCAAATTGTATGAATTATATGTTGAAGGGCGAATAGCGAAAGAAGACTGATTGTGTCTCGTAAAGGAAGCATTAGTAGAGGAAATCGTGTGAATGTAATACGCTGCATTTATATTTCAGTCCTAGAATATTATATGAATTGTATGTTGAAGGGCAAACAGAGGATACATGAATGCGCACGTAAAAGAAAAGCGAGTAGAAAGCCATTTGAAAGTAATATATTGTGTAGTAAAATTGTTACCATAAAAACTCTCCATGAAAAAAATACATATACCTGCCGAATTTTGCGGTGATCGGTTAAGCGGTTTTTGAGATTAACAGTTAGATATATACAAACATTCAAGTTGTATAGATGATATGAATTGTTTGTAGAAGAGTGAGTGGAGAAAGACATGTGAAGGTGTTACCTAAAAGTGAGTAGAGTAAACACTGTGAATGTAACATGGAGCATTTCTATATCAAACATGCACAAAATTGTATGACTTCTTTGTAGAAGAGTGAATAGAGAAAGAGATGTGAACGTGTTACCTAATAGTGAAAAGCAGAAAACAGTGTGAATGTAATAGCAATTCTATTTAAAACATACAGA
The DNA here is from genome assembly GCA_030765045.1 of Tenodera sinensis. Classification (NCBI taxonomy): domain Eukaryota; kingdom Metazoa; phylum Arthropoda; class Insecta; order Mantodea; family Mantidae; genus Tenodera; species Tenodera sinensis. The sequence goes on along the minus strand of CM060964.1, from coordinate 288,008,058 downwards.
ACATGGTATGAGTAATTTTAAAAGTGGGGATAAAAGTGTTTTTTGGTGCAAAATCACGTTTTTTATGGAAAATTGTTTATAGAAGGATGAGTAGAGAATGAGATGTAAATCTGATTCCTAAAAGTAAGTAGAAAAACCACTGTGAATGTAATATGCAGCATCTCTATTTTAAACATACAAAAAATTGCATGACTTATTTGTAGAGGAGTAAGTAGAGAAACATGAGTGTTACCTAAAAGCAAGTAGAGAAAACAGTATGAATGTAACACGGAGCATTTCTATTTCAAACATGCACGAAATTGTATGACTTATTTGTAGAAGAGTGAGTAGAGAGAGATGTGAATGTGTTACTTAAAAGTGAGTAGAGAAAACAGTATGAATATAATATGTAGCATTTCTATTTCAAAAATACAGAAAATTGCATGACTTCTTTGTAGAAGAGTGAATAGAGAAAGAGATGTGAACGTGTTACCTAATAGTGAAAAGCAGAAAACAGTGTGAATGTAATAGCAATTCTATTTAAAACATACAGAACATGGTATGAGTAATTTTGAAAGTGGGGATAAAAGTGTTTTTTGGTGCAAAATCACGTTTTTTATGGAAAATTGTTTATAGAAGGATGAGTAGAGAATGAGATGTAAATGTGATTCCTAAAAGTAAGTAGAAAACCACTGTGAATGTAATATGCAGCATCTCTATTTCAAACATACAAAAAATTGCATGACTTATTTGTAGAAGAGTGAGTAGAGAAAGAGGTGTGAATGTATCACCTAATAGTGTGAGGAGAAAACAGTGTGAATGTAATAGCACTTCTGTTTCAACCATACAGAACATGGTTTGACTTATTTTAAAAGTGGAGATAAAAGTGTTTTTCGGTGCAAAATCACGTTTTTCATGGAAAATTGTTTACAGAAGAGTGGGTAGAGACAGAGATGTGAATGTGTTACCTAAAAGTGAGAGTAGAAAACAGTGTGAATGTAATAGCACTTCTCTTTCAAACATACAGAACATGGCGTGACTTATTTTAAAAGTAGGGATAAGTGTTTTTTGGTGCAAAATCGCGTTTTTTATGGAAAATTGTTTATAGAAGACCGAGTAGAGAAAGAGATGTGAATGTGTTATCTAAAAGTGAGTAGAGAAACCGCTGTGAATGTAGTATGCAACATCTCTATTTCAAACATACAGAAAATTGCATGACTTATTTGTAGAAGAGTGAGTAGAGAAAGAGATGTGAATGTATCACCTAATAGTGAGAGGAGAAAACAGCGTGAATGTAATAGCACTTCTATTTCAAACATAGAGAACATGGTTTGACTTATTTTAAAAGTGGGGATAAAAGTGTTTTTCGGTTCAAAATCACACTTTTTTATGGAAAATTGTTTACAGAAGAGTGAGTAGACAAAAAAGATGTGAATGTGTTACCTAAAAGTGAGGGGAGAGAACACTGTGAATGTAATAGCATAATAGCACTTCTGTTTCAAACATACAGAACATGCTATGACTTATTTTAAAAGTGGGGATAAAATGCCTTTGGTGCAAAATCATGTTTTTTTATGGAAAGTTGTTTATAGAAGACTGAGTAGAGAAAGAGATGTGAATGTGTTACCTGAAAGTGAGTAGAGAAACCACTGTGAATGTAATATGCAACATCTCTATTTAAAACTTACAGAAAATTGCATTACTTATTTGTAGAAGAGTGAGTAGAGAAAGAGATGTGAATGTATCACCTAATAGTGAGAGGAGAAAACAGCGTGAATGTAATAGCACTTCTGTTTCAAACATACAGAACATGGTTTGACTTATTTTAAAAGTGGGGATAAAAGTGTTTTTCAGTGCAAAATCACGCTTTTTATGGAAAATTGTTTACAGAAGACTGAGTAGTGAAAGAGATGTGAATGTGTTACCTAAAAGTGAGAGGAGAAAACAGTGTGAATGTAATAGCGCTTCTGTTTCAAACATACAGAACATGGTATGACTTATTTTAAAAGTGGGGATAAAATGTTTTTGGTACAAAATCATGTCTTTTTTTATGGAAAATTGTTTATAGAAAACTGAGTAGAGAAAGAGATGTGAATGTGTTATCTAAAAATGAGTAGAGAAAACACTGTGAATGTAATATACATGTATACAAAAATTTAACCAAATCTTTAGAGCCGTTTCTGAAATACCGGGAATATATATATATATATATATATATATATATATATATATATATATATATATATACAAGAATTGCACTGTAGAAGTGGGTATATATATAAATATATATTTAAACGAGCAATTCTTGTATATATAAATATATGTTTTTTCCACGCAACTTGGAAACGCCTCTAACGATTTCGATCAAATTTTGTATTCAGATAGAGTTTTGCTTTTTAAGTTCATCTACATAGGCGTAATTCCCGAAAAAACCCGATTTTACATTTAAAAAAACGTTTTTTATTCTAGAATACTAACGAGTGACTGGCCGGGGTTAAAGAAGCCATGGAAGAACTCGACGGAAGTATGAAGGACCTTGGCCAACGTGTTAACGTGCTGGAGCAAAGAACTGAACTCCATAATGGAACAAATGCTGGACGAAAACCTCAAACTGGGTGGATATCTACGGGGAGGCCTGCTTTCAGCAGTACAGGTTTTACATCTGAAATGATGGTGTTTATGAAATATTTTATGTATTTCTATATCTCTTGTATCTCGGACATTACTCTTAACAATTGCGACAAGTAGTTTTATTTATTTTATTTATTTAGTTAACGTTTTACCTTTCAGGTTTATCTAAATAAGTATCTTCTCGCACAAAAAAAAAAAAAAAAACAAAAAAAAACAAAAAAAAAAAAAACAAGATTTCACAAAAACAGAGGCGAAAAACGCCGAGCGAAGCTCGGTCGCCCAGGTGCTATATATATACAAGAATTGCTCGTTTAAATATATAAGATTTTCCATCACTGAACTTTGTTTCCCCTTTAATTGTGTGTAGCAAACAACATATGAACTCAGTTTACCAGATTAGAAGCTGTGCAACCTTCTGCCATATCCTGTAACGTTAGTTTAGATTACGTGTGGTCAACTGGCGTCTGTTTATACTGCCCACGATTATAAACAGGAAAAGAGGTTCACATGTAAGAGTATTGCATAGAAAGTGCACTGTAAGCTCAACAAGATTCTTCTTTAGGTTGGTTATTCTTCTTCCTTCTATTGAGAAGTGTTTGGCAATGCCTAATATACATGTTGAGTGATTCGCGCCTCGTCATTGTCGCCAAAATGCCGAAGGTAGAAAGCTTTCGGTTCCAGCAGAATGTTAAAACATTCTCAGGTACATTCAGCACAGATGGAAACATTCTATATTGTTAGCCTTGTGGAAAGTCTACAAGCCGATCAACACTCTCAAGTAATGTAGCATTTATCCGGCAACAAACATGCATTAGCAACTTCTAGTTGTACCATGAAGCAGGTGCTTTATGGTGAAGCAGCACCTTACATTACCTTCATTATTTATGAAAAGGTTAAAAGTATTTATTATTTATAACAGTGGCGGCTCGTGACTTGTCGCAGTGGGTGTGCAGTACATTACATCATCTCCACCTTTATAGGTCGCGCGTTACTTCTTGACGAATGAAAATTTTATATGAAAGGTTGAATGCGAGTCTCTACTCAGCTTTTGCGGGAACGAGAGAGAGGAGGTACAGTCTGCAGTGAGATGACGCGCATGCTTCTGAGCTGAAGTAGTACAACACTACAAATCAATTTATGACACTTCCAGTAATATCAGCCACACGTATTATACACTATACCTCTATAACTGTTTCCACTTAACTTTCTTGCATTTATTCTATTCCCGACATCTCTCCCTCGTCTGAATTGGTATTTTCGTTGCATGCATACATACATCCGTACTGCACAAAACTTCTGCAGTCGACTGTATACACACACGTGACAGAGGAAAACAGAGGTGTCTGTTATCGTAGCATAAACATTTGCTGACCTGTTTATTAAGGGTAGGCTCACTCATTGGATTTCTGCTCAAGGTCATTCGTCAAGAACGAACGCGCAACCTATACTCTCTTTCTTTCTCTAACACACACCACACAATTCTAATTCTAAATTCACATGGACAATTGAGCTCTTATGTTTTGCTATTTTTTGTTTTAAATTACCAATATCACAAGAACTATTATTTGTCCAGACACCATTTCTCTCACTCGCAAACAATAAGCACGGAAAACAGCTTCTCTTGTAAAAATAAACCCGAAAGATTTCGCCATGTTATTCATAGATTCAAATTTCCCGCTATGTGCAGACACAACTGCATGCAACTTGCTGCCAGAACACAAACATAACAAACAGTAATGAACACTGTAACAAAATAACTACTCCAAACTGAAGTATTGGCCTTAGTAAATTACGACATGAAGAGTAATTATATGCATTTATAATAGTTGTTGTTGTAGTGTTTAACGCCCGCTTTTACTACTACGGCACCACAGGCGGTGACACTGATGATACATGAAGATGGAGCACCGGTGGAATGAGATGGCGGGGGAAACCGGAGCACCCGGAGAAAACCCGCCCTGACGCCGCTTCGTCCACCACGAATACCACATGCGGGTCCCTGGGATCGAACCCGGGCCGCCTAGGTGGTAGGCGAGCGCGCTAACCGCTCGGCCACGGCGCCGCCCCTGCATTTATAATAGCTTAATAAGACTAGATGTAATTGTGTTTATAACATTAATATAGTATAGAAGATGGCTACATTATATTTAGAACCGTCACGTTAGCTGCCTAGTAGGTTCTGCTAAACGGGAGGGAAATGCTCGTAGCAAGGAAAACGGAGGGACTTGTACGAGAATGTAGTGCGCTTGCGCGGTAAGAATCGCATGTGTTGGCCTTGTCGATTATGCTGCCTTAACTCGCCGTACTCTTAAGCGAGAGATCAGGGGCGGTTCCAAGGGGGAGGGATACGGGGGTTATATCCCCCCCCCCCGAAAATTTGGAAACTATTAAGGACGTAACTAAAGAAAAAGCTATTCACATTAATTCACAAATATATTTAAATAATCTGAGTGTCTTCTATGTTGATTATTTTCCTTAAACTAATAAATGAACATCTAATGAAGTATCTAAATATATTATAATAGTATACCCCCACCTATTAAACTCATCAACAATGGAATTAATATTTAATCCAAATGATCCACCCACTTACCTTCATTATAATGGTTCAGGTACAAATCCTGATCTTCTGATGGTGTCATCTGACATAATTGACAATACAAAAAGAGAAATAATAGAAGACCCAGGTTCAGGCCACAGAATTACCGTAAACTCCATAAGAGGTCTAATAAATAAAAGTAACAAACCAAAAATTAAAACTTCTTGGAATTTTAAAAAAGCAGATTGGTCCAGTTTCCAAAATGAGATAGAAGGGAAGTGTAATATACTGTTAGAATCAGAGTTCAAGTCAACAGATGAAATGAATAAAAAAAGTTGTGAAATATTATTGACAGCAGCCAAAACACATATCACCAAAGGAAAGTTAAAGAAATATAGCTACTTTTGGTCTCCATCTTTATCTAAGTTAAAACACGAAAGAAATATAGCAAGAGTCAAAGCCGAAAGAATCAAGTGCCCAGAAGATGTACAAAACTGGAGAAGAAAAGCAGCAATTTTTAAGAAAGAATTAATTACAGCAAAGAGGGCCAGTTTCACAAATTTTGTAGAACATATGGGCTATAGGAAAGATGGAAATAAAATATACAAATTCCTTAATAAAACAAAATTATCAAAAAATACAACTGAACCATTAAAACATAATAACAAAAGCTTAACTGCAGATAGGGAAATAGCAGAGTCCCTTAACAAGTTTTATGCTCAGTCACAAAGAATACCCCAAGCATATAAAAAACAAGATAAGGCTATCCAAAAAACTATCAGAGAAACTAATAAGCCAAAAGGTATACGAAATGATATTTTTATTCAGGATTTTAACGAAACAGAACTGGATTTAGCAATAGAACAATTACAGAACAAAAAATCTCCAGGACCTGACAAGATCCACCCAGAGTTTATTAAACACCTTGGCTGGAAAGGAAAAGAAATCCTACTTAAACTGTATAACACGTGTTGGAGAATGACTGTACCTTCCGACTGGAAAAAAGCCATTATCATCCCGATTTTAAAGAAAACCAAACCCTCAAACAATATTAATAGTTTCAGAACAATATCTTTGACCAGTGTTATTGCAAAAGTGATGGAAAGAATGATGGCATCTAGACTTAACTGGTTCCTAGAATATTACAACTTAATTAATAGTTCACAGACCGGCTTCAGACAGAATCATAGTACAAGTGAAAATGTATTCCTACTAAGCCAAGACATCAAGGAAGCTTTCAATAGAAAGGAGGATACCTTAGCAGTATTCATTGATTTTAAATCAGCATATGACTCAGTCTGGAGAAACAAATTAATTGAGAAGTTGCAATCAATAGGTGTGAAAAGTAACATGCTTAAATGGATAACTCAGTTTATTTCACAAAGATTTTGTGCCACAAAATATAATACATACATTTCCAAATATAAACAAACACACCGAGGACTTCCACAAGGTGCTGTTCTGAGCACAACACTCTTTAACATATATATATATATATATATATATATATATATATATATATATATATATATATATAAATGACCTTCCATCAATAATAAAAACTTTAGAAACCAAAATTGCTTTATTTCCTGACGATGTAGTCATTTGGACTTCAGGCTCTCCAAAAAAAACATGAATTAATTAAAGACAGAATAGAAACAGCCCTAAACAAAGTACATGAATGGAGCTCCAAAAACCTCATGACTATCAATGTGGAAAAAACAAATTATGAATTATTTACACTAAAATACAAACCAGTTAATATTAACATAAATTATAATGGTAAACCACTCAAAGCAGTTGATGATGCCAAATACTTAGGCATCACTTTCGACAGAAAGCTAAGTTGGAAAAAACATATAACAAACATCTCAGAAAAGGTTGAAAAGAAACTGCAAATCCTGAAAAGGTTAGCTGGTGCTAAATGGGGCTGCTCAAGGGAAGTCCTTAACACAACATACAAAATGTATGTTAAACCAAACCTCTTGTACTGTCCTGAAGCTTTAATAACAGCAGCAAATGCTAACATCAATTAACTTGAACAAATACAAAGTCAGGCTATTCGCCTAATCACTGGAGCAGTTAAATCCACACCTATTGATGCCATGCTTGCCTTAACACGGACCCCATCAATAACAACAAAGATAGAAGAACAAGCATTGCTCCAACACGAGAAAATGTTACGACTGCCAAACTCTAAATGGACAGAAGAGAACCTCCCCCCTTCAATCCTTAAAACTCATAGTAGTTTCCTAGAAAAGGTAACACAGATTAAATCCAAATTGAACATTCCTAACACCAGAGAAAATCTACTTATAAGAGAAAATCCATTGGAATTATTGCAACCTACCTTCAGTTTGGAATTAATAGAGGAAATAAGTAAATCAGACACACCAAAAGAAATACAAAAACTTCTAGCTCTGGAAACAATCAATACTAGATATCCCACAGAAGAATGGCTGCACATATATACTAATGGATCCTCCAAGGAAAACCTTACTGGAGCTGGAGTTACATGTTCACATTTTTCCTTTTATCATTCTGTTGGCAGAGACACAACAAATTATGATGGAGGAATAGAGGCTATACACATTGCTCTCCGACAATTATTAAATCTTCCCTTAAACGAATTTAACAAGGCAGTAATTCTTTCAGATTCTAAAGCTGCTATTTAGGGAATATGTTCAAATACTACAAAGAAGTCAACAAAAATTAGAGAATGCTACAAAATGTTAGCACAACTCCAAAAAGTTAATAAGACTGTTCATCTCCAATGGATTCCAGCACACTGTGGAGTCATGGGGCACGAAGCTGCAGACTCACTTGCAAAGAAAGGCACAGCAATAAAACAAAAGTCTAAATTCAATTTCTCATATTCCTCAATAAAACGCTTGATCATTAAAAAATTTTCTCATTCATACCTACAAGAAATAGAAACAAATGCCAAAGATAAAAAATGGATTACACTACTTTCCAACCCAGATATAATCCCCCAGAGACCAAGGAAAACAGCGGTTGCAGCCTTCCGACTATTGACAAATCACGACTGCTTAGCAAGTCATCTCTACAGAATAGGTATCTCAGCCTCACCAATATGTGTCCTGTGTAACGATCCAGCAGAAATGAACGAAGACCACTTGAAGACCTGTGAAGCATTAAGATCAGAAGAAACTACAGTTCAAAAGTATTGGAAAGCACGAATGCTAATGACTTCATTGCCAGATGCAAGGCACTAGAAAACAACAACAACATAATAGTATACCCTGTTGTAATTCAGAGCAAAGAGATTTAGAGCGGTAAACGATAAAATATGCTTCCCATAATCTCATTCCAAATCGCATGAACATCTACTGCATTACGATAACACAAATCGCTCTATAGTTTCGGGAAACTCCTATATTGCTTCGGTAGGAACAATAGAGGGGCTTATATCATCTTTGAATAGGTGTAATAAAATTATTTTCCCCTTCATACACAAGGTGCTGAGGGTTTTCTGCACTTTATCGGTAGCTACAGCAACACCATAATGTTCTTTCTCAACATTACGGTATCTGAAGACCTATTTCAGGAGCAGACAGCTCGGAAATTAAATCTCAAGAAGTACTGGATAAAATATGTAAAAAGCCTCATCGGCTTCTTCTTTAAATGTAATTGTATAAGTCTGTAAGACAATTATCTGATACAGTGAATCAGAAACCTAAGCCTATACACTCAATCATAGTGTCCTTAAGGAACACAAGCTTACTTCGCTCGCGTGCTCTGGTGTATTTTCAGATGTTTTTCGCACTCCAAGGTGTTGGCAGCCCTCCGTACCTTTCGCTAAGTTTGGAGTACCAAGCTTAAGTGCATATAATTGCCATAAACGCATTTGCATACGTTATATGGAGTATTAATATATGTTGTTAAATATTCACAATGTGTCTTTCCTAGTTATACGATAAAGGAATTCTGTACTGTATATGCACAGTACAGCGATTGAGTCTTTATCTGATGCTGGAGTAGTTCGCACTTTCGCCAGTAGGCAGCATTTGTGCCTCTCGTTGTTCATGCTCTTCAGAACTGACAAGCTATCAAAATTTGAGTGAAAAGCACGCAGTAAAACATGGTCCTGTGGTTTCGAAATTTAGCCCGAGGTAGGTCACGACGCCTAGATTAATGTGTCTACAGTCGAGTGCAAAACAGGCTTGACGATGCTTTTGGTTACATTCAGTGTTCTTCATTCTTGAATGTTGCCAACATTTCATGTGTGTTCCACGCCAATCTGCTGTTAGTTTTAGCTAAGTCCGTGACGTTAGCATTACCCTATGAAGAAAGGTAGCCCTTACCAACCGGCCGCTGTGTCCCCCACTTCTGCCCACCACAGGCTTCATGAATAGGGTGCAGAACTGGAGGATGGGACGTGGTTAGCGCTTCGAGCCCTCCCGACGGGTTATGCGGCCTTTGCAACCTGGGGTCACTATTTCTTTATCAGATAACTCCTCAGTGACCTAGTAAGGCTGAGCGTACCCCATGCCAGACCTCCCAGCGGGGGCGAAAATCCCTACGCCGATACCGGGGATCGAAGCCGGGTCCTCCGCGCCAGAGGCAGGCGCGCTATGGAGGCGTTGTTGTTGTTGTTGCAGTGTTTAACGCCCGCTTTTACTACTACGGCACCGCAGACAGTGACACTGATGATACATGGAATCAAGATGGAGCACCGGTGGAATGAGATGGCGGGGGAATCCGGAGCACCCGGAGAAAACCCGCCCTGACGCCGCTTCGTCCACCACGAATACCACATGCGGGTCCCTGGGATCGAACCCGGGCCGCCTAGGTAGTAGGCGAGCGCGCTAACCGCTCGGCCACGGCGCCGCCTGCTATGGAGGCGGTCTCCTACATAAATAATTACAAGAAATATTATGATAGTGCTCCATTTTGCAGGTAGCGGACGTACTATTGTATTCGTACTAGAGCAAGACAAGGCATTAATTACTGCTCCAAGATAGTCTCCTTTTAATACATCAAGAGCACTCATTTTCCTTTATCTACTTTGGACTGCCCGCTGGAGGTTTAGAATCAGCGATTTATTGAACAGAAAGCCACCGATAATAAGATAAAATTGACTGATGCACAACATGAACAAGACGTTCAGCTCGCTCCCTGGGTGCCTAAGAGTCCGCATATACCTAAATCAGAAAATGTGTGGGCACAAATGCAGAGAAAGATGAACAGGACTATTATTCACAGCAAACCTCACACAAATGACCGACCAGCTGTAGCACATGGTACAAAATGTCTGGAATCGGCTCCCAAGTTCACGGGAATATGTGGAGGGAAGAATGGGTGCTGCTATTACAAACCGGTTGAGGGAGGGGTGGATTAGGTAACTACTAGAAAATACTCCTACGTCAATTCCATCATGTTTTATTTGTTTATATTTATTATTATTATTATTATTATTATTATTATTATTATTATTATTATTATTATTATTATTATTATTATTATTATTATTATTATTATTATTAATAATTATTATTACTATTACTACTACTATTATTTATTATTATTATTAATTATCATCATTATTATTATTAATTATTATTACTACTACTATTACTATTACTATTATTATTTATTATTATTATTATTATTATTATTAATTATCATCATCATCATCATCATTATTATTATTATTATTATTATTATTATTATTATTATTATTATTATTATTATTATTATTATTATTACTATTACTATTATTTATTATTATTATTATTATTATTATTATTATTATTATTATTATTATTATTATTAATTATCATCATCATCATCATCATTATTATTATTATTATTATTATTATTATTATTATTATTATTATTATTATATTTTGCGATCATGTCCTATGTAAATATTTATACACAATCATTTGTGTATATTGAACGTTAATAATGTTTTGTAAATAAATAAAATGATTGTAAAATATGCTTAGTGTGCAATTAGGTTAAGATACATGGGCGTCGTGACAGAGGGGCAACGGGGGCCCGCGGTCCCCTTGGAAATAAACGAATTTAATGTGCACTCAATTACTATTAAACTGTTGTTTTAATTTCGACGTAAAGAACAATTTTTATTTAGCACAATTAATACGGTTATCATCAACAAATACTATAACTTTTGACAACAGAATAATGAATTAATATTGTTTGATTGCAAACTTCCAACATGCGCCCTACCCCCCCTTCCCCCTCGTAAAAAGTCTGCTGACGCCCGTGTTTCAATTCCTAATTCACGAAACCTAATAATGTTACGAGAGAGCGACACAATTAATTTGAATTGACTAGGTTTTCTCAATGAGTTTAAAACTGCATTGGCCCTTAGCCGCTGGTGCGTATCCATATCATGGGGAGGGGGAAAAAAAACACCGGTGCATAGCCGAATGAGGGGTTGAAATAAGGGGAGTTGCAGAGGTACGTTGATTAATCCTAGCATTACCAAGGTATGTAATATGCCCACCTTCTGAAATATTTTAATTTCTATATTTTAATTGTTTGATTAAAGGCATGCAGTTAATAGTTATTGTCACTGTTTCTACTACTGAATTGCGTAAATGTTTCAAAGTTTTCATTGTTGGTCTTTTTGAGAAGCAATGAAATGTCAAGGTGTTCATAAAGTACTCCTCCGTCGGTATAATGTGATTCATGTAAAAATTGAATTGTAAACAACATTACATATTGCCGTTATAAACATGACAAGATATATACCTACTGCGGTTTAACTTGGCTCGAGGATCATAAAAGTGTCAAGTCGTTTCCAACAATAGGTTAGGAGTGAGGGTAGAAAACATGTTATGCGGTCACAAACGCCGGAAATCAGCCTCTCAATTTGTGTTGTGCTCAGTGTCGGATTACTGCAGTATGTTTGTATATTATTTGAAATTAAAGGTCAAAATTATATTATTACTTTTGGAATAGAAGGCGGTGTGGAGACCTAGTATATACTTTTAAATGTGTTTCTTCTATTTATAATTGTGATGGAACTACTGTTTGCTGTTAACAATCCACCACTTATTGCATGGAAAGGGTCGAACCTCTTCCACCTTCTCCATAGCAACAAAGACAGAGAATGTTTTGGTAGTGTTTAACGCCCGCTTTTACCACATACGCCACCGCAGGCGGTGGCACTGATGATGAAGATGGAGCACCGGTGGAATGAGATGGCGGGGGAAGCCGGAGAACCCGGAAGAAACCCGCCCCAGCGCCGCTTCGTCCACCACAATCCCACATGCGGTCGCCTGGAATCGAACCCGGGACGCTTTGGTGAGAAGCAAATGGTCCAACCGCTCGGCTACGGCGCGGCCGTGATACAGAGGGATGAGTACTTGCTTCTCTTTTCAACATATCTCTTTCTTCCTTTAGGCCAGAGACAAGCTAAACCAAACGAGGTATAATACCCAATTTTAAAATAAATTTGCTTTAAAAATTGCTCAGACATTTTGTTACCAGTGGTGGGTTGGTGATATTAGATCTGAAGTAAGGTTTGGCAATCCTAGGGTTAATGTTTGTCAACGTAAACCACGGTTCCTCATGTCGGCACGGGATTGAAATAACCAGTTCTTGGCGAATACACTGTAGAGTTAGGTTGGCAACGGAAGTAAATAGTTGCCAAAGGAGCAACAAAAGCCGCTAAATGAGTGTTGCCAATGCTTTGAAACGCAGCAATCTACTACTTATATAAGCTTACATTTGTGATTTTCGCCATATTATTTCGTGTAATGATCTGTTAACAAGACACCTTTACCTTCATATGAGCGGAAACTGAAGAAGAAAAAGAAGAACTACAGGCAACGTTTATTAGGAGTAACACAAAATTTAACATTCGAACAATAACATTTACTTTAGGTTTTTTCTCACCTAGATAGTTATCATTAATATTATTAACTTTTATTGCACTTATTTTCTTCCGTGAGGTACGAAAAATAGTTCGCAGCTTCTTCTGGGCATGTGCAGTAATACAAGATGGAGTCCTTTGTTAATATACTCCGATGATTTTGCTATGAAAGAAACTTTCTTAAAAGGGAACCGGCACATGCCTATAAACCTCAAATTTGGGTATTTTCGTTAGTTTGGTCTCGTTGTTTACACCTTTTTATATCAGATACAGTAGCTTAGCCGAATCGCGGAACATGTGCCAAGTCATTCTTCCGCATAACTAATTAAAATTATTTTCTCCCCTTAGCAATTTCACGCTTGTTCTCATTAGATTGCAATCCTGTGTATTCGTACGATCACTTATTAAGTATTCATTAAATTCAGAAGAATTTTAAAACATTCAAAAGATTTAAGGCACGAAATCTCGTTAAAGCTTATGTTAAAATGCCGTTTATAGGAAGCCTGCAGTATGGGCAGATAGACTTAATAAATGCATACATACCTATTACGACGGATAACACTCCATAGTTTATACGCATGGTTAGCTACTTGAATTTGCATGGTCCTTCCCGAAATATTCTAGCTCCGAAATTCACGCGTGGTTTATACAAAAATTTGTTATCTTTGGAATGTGCGTCTTGTACACACCAAGACGATGGTGTGATGCACAGAACATCTAGAAGGTTCTTCTATACAAAGCCTTACTTCCGGTCAAAGCCTTCTCGATACATACGTTATGCTCGGAGCCAGAGGAACCATTGTTATTAAATTGATCATGAAATTCGTTTATCATTTCCTATTAAAGTCTTTTAAGAAACTTCAAGATATTACCACAAATATGTCCGAATGGTAAATTTTAAGCAAATGAATACCCACTGAGTAGCTACCCTATTTCTGGTTTTTTATTCCCCCCCCCCCCCAAAAAAAAAAAAAAATGGAACATCTGGCTCACCGCATGGATCCAGAATACTATCATAACATAAAAATCTGATGTGCGCGCTCACATGACTTTCTTTGCTCACTCTTCTACAAAATATTCTTAAAATCACTTGTTCTTCTGTCTACTTCATGTTAATCAAGACAGACCTTTGTAAAAATGGTTTTATCACAGACTACCTGGTACCCAGCGCGTTGCTAGCACAGAAGAAATAATTTTGGAAATAGTGTTTGAAATTTGAAATAGTTATCTTATTTAATTAGGAATCATAGAAAGAATGACATATAAAAGAGAAAAGTATAAATCATATTTATTCTATTTTGTTGACTTTATTATTCAAGTGCTTTAAGATAGACAATATTTTTGGTTTTTCCATGTTTAGCAAAAACAAACAAATGTCTTGGCTGTCCAGCTCGTGAGCATACAACATACAACTGGCCTTGTGAAAAACATTGATTTTTTAGGTTCAATCCGCACAGTTGAAGTGATTCGTTTTGTGTCTTGGTGATGGCCATTGGGAATGCAAGTCGAATGGGAAACTACAGTCGTTTGAAATCAAAAGATATATCGGTGGGAACGATAGGAATGCGTGGAACGAACACTTCTCCATTCGACTTTCCGTCAAGAATAGTTGCCTCGATGACATTCGGCATCAGTTTCTTCACAGCGAGTCTTCTTCCATTACTGATTACTGAAGGGCATAGGCGGGTGCGTTTTGCCATAGGTATACTGCACATGGACTTTACTATTATCGCTCGCGCATGTCAACAACTGCAGGTAGGTACAGCCTGACCATGAAAACCGGCTCATTGCAACACAACCTACAAGCGTCATAAACTGAGCATGGTGGAATTACACTTAAACGCTTATACATACTGCTATTTATTAACTATAATATCGTCACAGAGTGCATTACACTGGGTTACAATGTACATTCGTAAATTATTAACTCCGAAATTTCGACGCTTGTCACTAAAGCAGTTTTTAAACAGTGAAAAACTTCTTTCTACGTGACACGAGGTGCAAATGTAAAGAATTCCACTCTGTCGTCTGGCGTGTTCTCCTTCTTACTCATTTCAAAATTTCACACATAGCTTGATAACCAATATTTTTGTTCAGAACTTTCTGGAATTTAGCTTTCGCCTTTTCGATACAAATTAAATATTAATTAAATTAGTTTTGTCTTCCATTATGCTTATGCTCTTGGACATTTTCAAACCCGATTTTTGTTTTCTAATTGTGTAATAGCTTTGGGCGACACTGCAAAGTTGTTGGATATAAACTGAAGATTTTCATATAGTTCATGCGATATCAGAGACTTTGCAGTTACAATAGCAGATGAATCTGCATCACATAGAACGCTAATAACATTTACAATTTCATTGTAATGCAGCACATAATACATGACGGCCCCTATCCAAGTACCCTATCTTGTAATTATTAGCTTTGGTGGCAGAGGAATCGCTGGTGCCAAATTACGAAAATTGAAATTCTTGAAGGGGCTTTGAGAAATATTTTGACTGAAGATATAAACTGGTCCACATCACTGAATAATTCACGGATAGTTTCAGCCACTCTGTGCAGGGCAAGTTATATGAATTATTTTCCCAAACCGTTCACTTATTTGTTTACCCGCCTTAATCATATACGGAGCACCATCAATAATAAAATGTAATACATCATCATATTTAACACCATCTAGCCATAAAATGCACATTGCATTATGAAAAAAGCTGTTCTATAGTTTCAGAATTCACTTTTTCCAATGTCTCGGATATTAATAAACATTTTTCACCCGCACACTTAGGCGAGAGCACATTCGCAACATTTGCAACATAACCGCATTCGCAACATATTGATTCGTCAATAATTGAAGCTCAGATTTTATTACTACTGACATTGTTTCTAATATTGGCCATTGTGGTGTCGTAACAAATGGCTAAATAATCTTTACGTACTGTTGACTCACTTAGAATACGCTTTTTGTATACTTCTCCAAAAAACCTCTAAGATGCTGATTATCAAGTTTATTGAAAGGAATGTTCGCTGATATCATATTGCACAACTCCTTATTAAATTCAAAGTGGGAAATGGTTTCAGTATCGTTGCGTGCCGACGCCCTCTCTACATTTGTTTTACGTACTTTGCTGTTGCAATGTCTTTCTATGTATTACTTCTTTATTATTTTAATATCACATTTACATACAGTGCACCAAATAGTTTCTCATTTTAGAATCAAAACATTTGTGCCATATTTGCTTAAGATACACTGTAATTCTGAATACTTTGCTTTCGGCACTTCGAATCATTTGAACACTAAAGAACACTTATCACTCCACATCTGCAGCTCACTGCGAGAAGAAACAAAACAGTCGCGTTATTCTACACCTTGAATTGCGTCTGCATACACTTGCAAGGCAATGCTTCACTAGTTCGCAGAGTACTATGTTACGTTATTTTCGACTCTTGTTTCTAGTGGCAGCTGTTTGCACATTTGGCGGCCGTGCTGTACTTCTGACGTCATTCATACTCTGCGTCCAGCTTACCTGTATCGCATGTGAGCGCACATCCCTCCGGCCTATCTGATTACACATTCGGGATGGATTAATGTTCCACAAGAGAATAATTGGCACGCCGACTTTTAGTGACAATTTGTGCGGTGGAACATCAGCAAGTTCCAACGAATTTAAAAACTCGATTGGATAATTTCCACGTGCTGCGATGGTAGATCTACTAAGTGACAAACGTTTGGGAGCTATATTTTTACTTTCTCTACTACGCTTAGTAAAGTAGAGGAAGTATTGTATTCCACCCAAAAATTCTATGTCTAGATTTCACCGGAAATTAATGTTTTGAGGCCCCCTGAATCCAAAAAAGCATTTTTAGAAAAAGTCCGTGTATGTGTCTATCTGTGTCTCAGTCTGTGAACGGCATAACTCAAATGCGAAAAATCGGTTAAAAACCAAAGTTGGTATTTAAGTTAATGTCTTTCAAGGATGCGACACGAAGATTTTGAAGAAAATTGCTCCACCCTAAACTACCGTTTACATGGAAAATTTTTCAAAAATTTTTATTTTCTTGAAAATGGCTCTAACGATTTTGATTAATATGTCATATGTTGAGATATTTTTTATGGCAAATGAAATGTATATATTGAATTTTCTGGCTATAGCTCATGAAGTCCTATTTACTCCGAATGACTTTTGCATAACTGGTAAACAGTAAGATATAGATCAAATATTACTGTACAAAAAATGTAGATCTTGCTAAAACACACAATTTACAATTTATGTCTGAATAAATTTTTAGTAGAGTGAACCATTTCGGAGATATTCCTTGTAATTTGTGTGAGTTTTGGAAAACTTATACTTCTGTGAAATGGAACATCGCTATTCATTTTTTATATGTTAACCTGGCAAAGAGAACGGAATTTGAAAGCTTTAAAAGATTTGACTATTGCTCAAAGCCTACTGTACTCCCATATTCCCCTTGCACCTACAAGGAAATGAGCAATAAGATAATTTCTGCAAATGTTTATCTCAACTAACACGAAGAACATAGAGGAATAAGAGACTGTAAGAATGGTTAGCACAAGAGTAGAGAAGGTCATGTGAGTGCAACACATCAGATTTTTGACGAAGAAATTAACACGATATATCAGCGATGCCCAACGTTTGCGAAAGAGGTGAGGTTGGGTTTATATCCTTCGACTTTATGTGGATTGTGCCACTCTTTTAACACTCAGTTGTGTTCCAGTGGCGATTTGGATGTATGCAACTACGTTGTGTTTGATTTACGAAAGCACTTTCAAATCGTATGTGATAAACATCTGTACATTAGTGACTTCTTTAGTACTACTTACGTTTAAGAAATTTATCAATATTTGACGACAAAGTCGAGGTGCATAGCCTTAGAAGATGCACCAAGTTATCGTTGCGTATGATTAATACCAGGCGCCCCTTATTGTTTGGAAGATAGGCCACACATCAAACGCCATGTTCACTTTGGTCCAGTTCTGCGCTGACTAAAATGTATTGCTTGACGTTCTTAAAGAGATGAATGCACAAAATTTAGGGGAACAGCGGTTTTAGGGACAGAACGTACTCCTCGCTAAAATACACCTCAAAAACACACGACTCGTTAACTAAGAGCGAGTTCTGGATTTTGGGGTTTCCAGTCGATTTTACAAACTTTTTATTAGTGTATTCATAGCAACGCAATTCAGTAAACGCCTCTGATAAAATTGACCTATCATATGAGTATACTAACATCAAATAAAAAGAAAATGGCGGATTCTTGTACCTAGAGCCTGGGTTGGTTGCAAGGAATTACGGTACGCGCCTCATCCACCATGGATCCGTACAGTCAAAACGCACATGTTATTAAATAACGGTTTATTTAAATTTTGGCGTAAACCGCATCTCGTACATCTCAAATAACGTGCATAATAGCTTTTGCCATTTAAGTAGTGATATTAAAACCCCCAGCAAAGGATTAGTGCGCTAACCTCAGGGAGACGGATTGGCGTCTCGACGTTAATAATCTAATTTTGGAGTCCCTGACAGTTTAGAACATTATAATTTAAATCGTTTTTGGTTGTCTGCATTTTGTAATATAATAGGTATGACTTCTGTCCCATTGGACTGGCATGATGCAGTGTGTTATTATGAACCCCGACTCCTTCCATTCTCCACGTGCATGCTTCACACGATATTTTGTGACACTCCTTCACGATGTATTCGACAGACGAGTACACTGATATGCTTTTGATCCACGAGAAGTAAGAGCCAAGCACAAGCAGCTCAGCGTCTATACCAGAGCGGTATCCTCATATACAACAACAATACCATAAAATAAAACTAAGACAATTACGAATTAAAATAATAGCAGTTTTAAACACAATAATTGTTCAACCAATGTTATTAGTGAATATTACATGGTATAAAAAGTTAGTACATGCAGGGGATTCGAATCGCCTCTACAGCACACGGATTACTTCCGAATCGTGTGCTCGTTCTAACTGAGCTACTTAGAACTTTAAGAATAAGCGCTCCGCTCAACATGTATATGTTAAATACGCGGATGGAATCTTTTTAGCGTAGGAGCTGATGTTTTCATGTTAAGAGTAGAAAATGCGGATTGCATAAAACTGGAAAATAAGGGGTAGTTGACTCGCCTGGTATACCTAGTTCAATTTGGAGAAACTCTGATCGCAAATATATGAAGAGCTATTACTCACTCTTATACAAACTATTCTTGTAAATGCTTATTTCTCGATCTATTTCATTTTAATCGATATAAGCATTTTCAGAAATTATCTTATTGCTAATTTTCTTGTAGGCGCGAGGGAATACTGTAGGCTTTATGCGAATGTTTTATGAGCTAGTTGCCATGCGATGTCTTTGAAACTCTGTTCTCTTTGCGAGACCAAGGGATATAATAAAAAACGAATAACATATTCCTATTTGAGAAAAGTATACATATTGGCAAATTCAGGCAAATAATAAAAATATCTCGGAAATAGTTTACTCAAAAGGAAAAAGAAGTATTGCACTAATTGTATGTTTTAACGAGATCCAAATTTCTTATTTAGTAAGTTTTTGTCTGTCTCTTACTACTCTTACTATTTATCATCTATGCAAAAATCATCCAGAATTAAGAGGTCCTCTGAGGACATTCCCAGAAAATTTAAGGTAGATATGACTTAGAAACTGACACGGAATCACCTGTTTGTGCCCGTCACTAGATACTGCCTGGTTATGAGCTGATTCATCCTCCGACTGAAAGAGGAGGTGGGGAATAGCAGCTAATTAGTAAGCGTCTCCAAAAGGACAAGATTCAACATCGCTGCGATATACGCTTGTAGGTATAACCTAAATATCGTTCGTCAATTCATTGAAAAAATATAAAAATTACCGTTTGCACTGGAAAATGTCCGTTAGATAACTTACATTGATCGGCATCGGTAATAATAATTATATTTTGTACGTGTGAGGTAAACTCCGAATAATATGTGCGGTTTGGCGCAAACGATATTTTGTTTAGTACATATATGTGCGAACCGAGCCGCGGCAACGTGTGCGATTCGCATTAGGGAGGTCCTGGGCTCGATCCCAATCGACCACTCTGACTTAGGTTGTTCCGTGGTTTCCCCATGTCACTTAGGCGAATCCTGGGGTGGATTCTCTTCTCCACGGATTCCTTTCCCTTCATTTCTCATGTCCCTCCCTTAGCAACTTTCAGGTTTGGTTAGTAGCTCGGTACGTTCCGTTGAATGCAGACAGATGGCATGGATGCTTGTGCATGACAACTGCTGTTCTGGGCGCTAGGTGGTGCTGGGCAGCCGCTGTCCGCGGTGGGTGGGGACGCTTGTGCGACATTGAACCCGCAATGTGGTGGCTGCTCGGCGGAGCCTGGCGCTGGGATAAAGAGATCTCAGCACTTGTTAGACACTTCCGCGCGTCTCTGTGGCCCGTCTGCCTGCGGCCCTGTGGCGCCCTGCGGTTCCCTCGCTTCATCACTGCCTCCTAGGGGGCGTTAACCACAATAGATCTGCGTAGGACGCAGTGCGCGAGGTGTCCCCCTCCGTGTGTACCCGTTACCTTCAACAGTTCTGTAAAAGTCATCCAGAATTAAGAGGACTTCTGAGGACTTTCTCGGAAAATTAAAGATATACATTCCATTTGATAAAATATCTTAAACATGTGCTGTTTTGATCCAGGTCGTAGGCATTTTTGTGAAAATGCAAATTTTCGAAACCTTTTCTATTTAAAGGGTAGTCTGAGGTGGGGGATTTTCTTGAAAATCTTAGTATCGCATCCTTGGAAGATATTAAACTAAAATACCAAGTTTGGTATTTAACGGGCTTTTCGTTTTATGCCCTTCACAGACTCCCTCCCTCTCCCCCCCCCCTTCTCTCTCATACATTCATGTATGGACCTTTTCTAAAACTGCTTCCTTTAGATTCAGGGATCTCAAAACATGTATTTCCAGTGAAATCTTGGTATCGAATATTTGAGTAGAATACAATACTTTCTCTAGTGTTGTTGTGTGTAGTGTTTAACGCCCGCTTTTACTACTACGGCACCACAGGCGGTGACACTGATGATACATGGAATGAAGATGGAGCACCGGTGGAATGAGATGGCGGGGGAAACCGGAGAACCCGGAGAAAACCCGCCCAGACGCCGCTTCGTCCACCAGGAATACCACATGTGGGTCCCTGGGATCGAACCCGGGCCGCCTAGGTGGTAGGCGAGCGCGCTAACCGCTCGGCCACGGCGCCGCCGTATATATACTTTCTCTAGCTACTATATGTGTGGTAGAGAAAGTAAAACAAAATCTGATGCATAGCACTCACATAACTTTCTCTACTCTTGTACAAACTATTCTTACAAATGATTATTCCTGTATTTCATGTTAATCGAGATATATATTTACTGGCACCATGTTATTGCTAATTTTCTTGTAAGTACAAGGTGAATATGGGAATACAGTAGCCTGTAAGCCAAGTCTGGGCAAAGGGTAGTCTCTGAGCACAGCCTGCTAATGGACCTGCACTGAAGACTATATATTTAGCAGGTAAAATCAAATGAAGGTTGCTCAAGCTATTCCGCGAGTTGCCCAGCCCTGCTTTAAGTGATAGTCAAATCTTTTAAGAGCTGGTTGCTATAAGATCCCCTTGAAATTCTCTTTGCATGGGCAAGAGATAAGAACATCTGATATGTTGCATTCACATCACTTTTGTAGATATTTGCTATGTGGGTAGGCCTCTGTCAGGAGATCCCATGAAGTCCTGCGATGTCTTCTTGTATAGGCTTGAAGGGCACAGTATCAATAGAATATGTTCACATGCCATATTTTTCATTCTTTCAAAGCATCTTCAGATATGGTTTGATACTATGGTATAGCAGCCCAATGACAGTGGAGGTATTAAGAATTATAAAAAATGTTAGTATATTAGCAGATTCAAAGCAAATAAGGTATTGTGAGCCATCATCTATAGCAATGAAAATTCCAACAGCTGTTAATCCATACATGTATCCATGATGTTCTGCTATTAATCAAAGAAAATACACATATTTATACTACAAGAGATACAATACATACACACAAAACACACAACAGGGAAAAAATTGGATATGCCATTCTGTAGGCTTCAGAGGACCTCTTCATATTATAAAATAAATGGCATAAAACTCTTCAAGGCACTTTCTTTAACAGTACACATATTAAATATTCAAACCTTTATTATGGTTTGAAAAAATGTCCATGTAAAGGGTAGTTTAGGGTAGAGCAATTTTGTTCAGTACTATTCTGATAGGTATCCAAGGTTCAACAGATGTACAGAGGAGCGAACCAAAGTCAACTAATCAGTCGTAAAACGAATACAGAACTACAGGTTAGCATTGCAGCCTACATGTGGAAAACTAATGAAGAATCATAGTACGACTCCATCTTATGATCCTATGACATGGTTGATTACAACTTTGCATTGAAGTCTTTTAAATACAATTGTTAAATTGCCAGATAACACTGGGTAGAACTTTTGAGGCCATGATTGATGCAGGGTCAACCACAACTGTTTGTGCAGAAAGTCTATTTCAATTATTGCAAACGAGTGGTAAAATCAAATTCTTACCTGTTTGTGGTGTATATTGTAGTGTAGCTATTGGCAATAAAAGAGAGAAAATATCTCATCAAGTTATGCTAGAAGTTGAATTAAGCAACTGTAGAAGTGAAATAATTGCATTTGTAGTATCCAGGCTTATCACAAATATAATATTTGGTAGTGATATACTTTATTATTGGAGCAGCATGTTAGATTTCAAAAATAAGTTATTATCAATTAAGGAAAATGACGAAGAGATCATTATTCCTTTATTAGAGAGAATCAACAACGTAAAAGAAAATAGAAGCTTCAAGGAAATAGAATTAAATGATGAGAGATTTTTATTGAAAGTATATTGATTGAGGAATTGAATGTTGTTATGAGGCTTTATGTTCATAACGAAAATTAAGTATCAGATGATTTTAGGCCTACTAACATGTGTGACAATATATTTTGTTTTAGCTGCAAGGTTAGTAACACAGCATAAACTACCTCGAACAATGCAAACATGAAAAATGATTATGTGGAATGCGAGGGTGCTAACATAGAAGGGATTATAATGACCAAAATTAATGAGACTTAAAATATTCCTATTTCACTACAAAATTATTTATTTGAAATTTTAATGCGACATAAGCATGTCTTTTCTAGCAAGCCAGGTAGATGTAACAAATATACACATCACTTTAAGGGGAAGAATATAAAACCATATTCACACAAATGTAGACCGATTTTGAATTTGATTAGGGAACAGGCAGATGATGTAATTAATGAAATTCGAAATGACATCATAGAAATTTCTGATTCGCTGTTTGTGAATGCCCTTTGTTGGGTACATAAGAAAAATAATAAACTTAGAATAATGATTAATGCTCGGACCATTAAGGCATTCATGTTTCCAGACCATTTTAGATCACCAGAAGTAGATCAAATCCTTGGAAAACTAATTAGTGGAAAATATTTTTAAACTATAGATCTAAATTTGTCTTTCTGGCAAATTCCTTTAGCAAAAGATATAATCTTGTATCATTATTCATGTAAAACTATTTCAATGTAAATTTTTTATGAAAAAAAATGTAATCTAAATTGTCATTTTTGTGTATATATCAAAATTATCTAATACTGTATTGTATTACACAAAACGTGGGGATCTCATTGCCATTCAAGCATATCAGTTTAAAAATAATAATATTAACAATAAAAAATGCAATACTTGGATAACAATGAGGGGCATTTGAAATCCTTTCTTGTATAAGCCCTCTAAAACATCTATATTAAAAGGCAATGTAACAGAGGCAACAAGAGATCGTGTTTCACTTGTTCCCATAGTTACAGATTAACAACAAATATTTTTCTGAGACGAACGTTTGGAATCTTGAATTTGTGAAGAAAGAGGACTGGATAGGGCTTTAAATAGACAAAGAGAGTTTTATTACCCTAACACTGGGCTATCACAGCTGTTTGTTTCATAAAACTGTACAAGAGGTGCTTAAAAGTACGATATGTCATTATTTGTCATTCTGTGATTAAATAAGGAAGAAATTGTAGAAAATACATCATGGTATAACAGGATCAGACACATTGTATTTTCATTTAATGCTCTTCAATTAATTCCTCTGCACCTACACTCCGTGAGTTCCGTCAGAATAAGAATAAGGACCAGAGGTAGCTAGCCGAGCAGCGAGATCGTGAGTGGTGAGATTACCACCGCTTCAGAGCACAAGAGTTTGAAACAAAACTGTTGATGCATATCAACTTTGGTTGAAATTTACATGGAACTAAGAGCACTTAAGCTGACAAGTCCCAGAATCAAAGTCATGCCAGAATATTTCCCATCTGAGGTTAAAGGGTTAGATATTTTGTTAACTACAAGAAATGCTGTATGTAATTGACTTTGTAAATGGTTGGAACAATAGTTTTTACTTAAATTTTATAGGGGTTAGAATTGTAGCTCAGTCTCCCAGGTACTGTATACAATAGCTCAAAAGTTGTATCTGTTGCTTTCTTGGTTATAAAATGGTCTCAGTTTCAATTAAATTCTTGATTTAGATGCAATAGACTTTTTACTGGTTTTTGTCATCAAATCCAGCTGACTGTCCAGCATTCCTTAGGACAAAGCTACTTCCATCACAGTACATTCTCGTTTCGCCGCATCTCACAAACAAGTGTGAAGTATGACCCATTGATGCAGTGCAATGTAGGAACAGTGTGGTAAGAATGGCAATTTCAGTTGTTGGGCTTGTCCTCATCTGGTATCTGTTTCTGTCTCAGCCAATAATGCAAAATAAATTTAAAACTCCTTTATAATCATATAGAATATTCATACATCTTATTTGTACATTAAACTGAAGCAGGTTTCATACACATTGGTTCTTTTTGCCCTAAGGCACACATGACAATATGGACATTTCACTGGCAATGACATAAATGTACTCACTCACTCTGCAGGAGAGTCATGGTACTGCATATACAAATTTGATGAAAAAGAAAAGTATTATATTTTGTACTCGCAACTGCCTACTAAGTTCTTGAATTATCCTGTACTACAAAAGCTGTTGACCTTGACACCACTGCCTTAAGGTGAAACTGAGATTCAATTTTAAGAAAATATAAAAGAGCAAGACTCAAGATTCAAAAATAAAACTCTGATGTTACTCTTGGATGACATTCTCTACTCACTCTCTACCAATTATTCATACAAAACTTCTTCTATATACATACCATGTCTTGTTACTCAAGATAAATGTTCAATGTCAGTTACACATTTCATCGTATGAATAAGGAGGATACAGTAGACTAAAGCAATACTTAAAAGATGAATCAGTATGTAGTGACTGAAATTCTATGGTCTTTGGTCTTTGCATGACTATGAAAAAAATGGATGGGGCTTTCATTTGGAAAATACAGTATACAAGTATTTGAAAATCCAAACCAATAGCAAGAAATGTATCAAAAGTGGCTAACACAAAAAAAAACTAAAAGAAAAAAAGAGAGACAGGTTATGTGCTTTGACTCTATGACATCTTGTGGAGAGGGAGTTAGGACCTTGACCAAAAGGCAATCTTTTGTGGTACCTCCCATGGAGGATGGATGAGGCGAATGGATCCTAAGGGTGGCCAGAATGTTGCCACAACAGAGGAGGTGGCAGGGTCTCTACATTTTTTTCAGTTAGAAGCACCCTGGCAGAGAATGGCTTAGCTTCCCTTGCCTCCCCCCTTGGGCTTGTACCATCCCATGGGGACTCCAGAAACCAGTGGCTTGCCTTCTAATCTAGGGGACGAGATTTCTAGAGCGTATTAGTTCCCCCTGCTACCACGATGCTCGCCAACACTTCCAGCACTGAAAGAAACCTAACACGATGAAGGGTGAAATGAAATGATTTATGTAACAATTTGGAGGGATAGGAAATTCGGGGGATATAGAAATTCTTCCCAGCATTCACCTGGTGATCCGGGGAAACCTCTATAAAAACCCACAGCTCAGGAATGTTGGCCACAGGATTGAACCTGCAACCCCCAAAATGCAGGCCACAGACATTGCCATCTTAGCCATCCCGCTCGTAGATATGTGCTTTAATGAGATCTACAGCTTTTTGTGTAATATCGCAAGAGTCCTGGCCTAGATCTTGCTCACCTTAGTCTCACCTCCTGCTTTATAGATAGAGGGACCTGATCACCTTCAGGAGTGCATCAGTTCATACAATTATCCCTCCCCAGGACTGACCTTTATCATCAGATACGAACATAGTCGTACATGATAATCAAGGGCTGGAAATTATACGTTACCCAATCAAGAGTGTGACTTGAGACTCCAGCAGCTCCAATCTTGTGCTTACCTAGTAGGCTCCTGGGAGGTTCATTTGGTAACCAAACTCATTGGTAATGTAAATTAATATATAACTGGAACACTGAAATAACCTGGCAATATTACAGAATTACAGAGCACTGACTTCACTTCTCTGTTTACAAGCAAAACATATGTCAGATAAGCAGCATTTCAGCTCGATATATTGAATTAATTTCAACACAGCCAACTCACAACCTCTCTGAAGCAAAATTCACTGCAAGAGACTAAAATCAAAAATTGCCTTTGAAAGCTGTAGTGACGAAGTTTAGTAAGGAAACCCTACCTGCACTGGGACATTTTAATGGCCTCCTGAATCTTTAAACATGGCCAATATAGAGAAAATGAAAGTGTATCATTAAAGTACAAACTATAAGCATAATAAAAATGGAAAAAGTAAAACTCAAAATTTTCAACAATTCTTACCAAGTCTCATCAGTACATTGCCTTAAGAATGGCTTGCTATGTAATGGCTTTGAAGTTTTGCTCTCTTTGCTTTACCATGAGAAGAAAACAGATAGCAATTTTTCAGTTGAAAAAGTTTTAAGTATTTCACAATTCAATGCAATAATAAATAATATCTCGGAAATGGTTAAATATTCATTAAAATGTACATTAAAACAGTCGTAAATGTTGGAGGAAAACATGGAATTTAGTGAGTCTTTTTTGGAAAATGATCATTCTGTCTGTTGGTTGGAAACAATGATAAAACGACTTGCTACAAATATTTAATTACAGAGCACATCCTGTAGCTTTAATAAAGTGAATGTTTCTCTCCATAGTTTAGTGGTTAACTAATATCACTGTACGAGTCCTGGCTGGGGAATTATTTAGTCTATATATAAGCACCCCTGTTTGACTTTTGATATATGTACCAAAATATTCATTACTTGTGTCATCTACAACATACATTTCCATAGTGAAAGAAATGAGAATGGAACTTTAAATGTGTTTAATTGAGGATTATATTCTTATCCTTGCATTTACAATACATATATAATGTACATTGTGTAATGTACATTATATATGTATTGTAAATGTGCATGTAATTATGTACATGTAATATACATGTATAATAATACATATATAAGTGAATTCCCATTGCATCTGTAGATGTTGAAAGTAGTTTTTCAATGTGAAAGAGCATAATGACAGACAATTGATGTTCATTTTCCTTCTTTGTAATGCAGAATGTTTCCATCCGATAAGTACTCAATTATCTAACAATAGTTCTCTTTCTCCCCTTCCAGGTATTCCCTTCTTATTATTGTGAAGAATGTTCCATAGACACTGTATAAATCAAAGGACTGAAGTGAACAGTAATTGCCTTCATCTCTAAAATTGTCTCATTCTCATTCTTGAATTTTAATTTAAATATAGTAAGATGGTGTTTGAATTTAATTGTGTGTAATTTCAAGCCTATAATTGGGTCATATGTAGAACAAGAACAAATATTATAAATAAACTAGTATTTCCATGAACATTTTTAGGTCATTTTTTTGTATTTTTGCAGTCATTTTATAGCTCATTTTTAAAGTATTTTAGACAATCAAAATGTGGACTCTGTTAATTAGTATAAGCTTTTAGCATTGCATTGGTTGCATGCAGCTCTAATTTATACATTCCTTTTGTTAAATAGATACAGACTGACGAAAACTGTGAACATCTGAAGTAAATGCTGCATGAGATGCAGCAGGAACATAGCTCAAATGCTTATCCACTGGAACTTTGTATATGTGAAAAAGCAATGTATGCTGCTTTGCATACTGATGAGAACTGGTACAGGTAATTCGAGTTAATGTTTATGCTCATTAAAAATAGTATAAACATGAAGTATAAACAAGAGTGGCATTGAGAATTTTTTTATAATATTTAGATTAGAATGCATATCAGTTGCAAAGTGGAAAGTCTGTTTTCCACCTTGGGATGTCATTTGTTTATAACTGACCAGTGGTATTTTTATTTTCTCCACAACTTATATAGTAGGTAGAGAAGGCATTGCACTCCATTAAAAATGTTGATATCGAGATTTCATCAGAAATACATATTTGAGGCTCACTGAATCCATAAAGGCATCTTTAGCAAAAGGTCCACAAGTGTGTGTGCATGTGTGTGTGCGTGCATACGAACCACATAGCTTGAAAACAAATTGACGGTTCAATACAAAAGTTTGTCTTTCAAGGATATGATACGGTTTTCAAGAAAATTCAACCCCCCCAAATAACTCTTTACATGGAAAATATCAAAAAACTTGATTTTCTCAAAAAGGGCTCTAATCATTTAGAGTTTAATACCTTGTGCTTAGGATATTTTCAGAACAAGCGAAATGTATATCTTAAATTTTTTGGGAATAGTCTCTGAAGTCCTCTTCATTCTGGAAAGCCTTTGCATAGCATATAAAATGTAGAAAATAGACAAAATCTTCGTGCATAAGAAAGTTTAGATCTTGTTAAAGCATACAATTTATGTCAAATACCTATTTTTATTGCCTTCAGATACAAGTATATTGTTTGTTATTGGTTGGAATTTTCCAATACTTATACTTTTCTCTTGATCATGCAAAGAGAACAGAATTTCAAAGTATCACATAAAAAGCAGTTCTTACTGCTTAAGCCCACTGTATTCCCTATTCCCACTGCATCTACAAGGAAATAGTAAAAGCATTTCTCCAGATGTTTATCTCAATTATTATGAAGTAGATAGAAGAATAACCTTTCTAAAGAATAGTTAGTTGGATGGATAGAGTGAACTGCATTATGTTGGCTGAATTGGAATCATTATGTTTCACATTCATATTTCAGGGTAAATATTTTCCATTACCATTTACAACTTCTCTAGTCATTCCATTGTTAATTGTGTACACTAAAGAGATTTTATTGTTCTTGGTTAATTTTTACATCTCTCTTTTTCACAATAGTTTGCTTTGAGTTGCATATAAATAAACTTCATATGATACTCTGAAATGCCCCAGGAAACATTTGCTGGAATTTCATTTGCAACTAGAGGTTGTTCACAACCACCTTTAATAATTTCTACAGTACAGAATCTAATACGTACAATATGGATCTAATAAGTTAGCCTCAGCAACAAAGTTAAAATTTGACCAAGTTTTGTCATTCCTGGGACTCAGGAAAGCTTCAATTAATTGTGAACACTTGCATTATAATACATGTATTTTTAACTTTGTTGTTCTCATTTCCGTTCTTGATTATTTTGAACCATTTCCCAATGAATACAGTACAGAGGGATATTAATCATTATTACTAATAAGGCATTTTTCTTCTTAAATCACAATATTTTTCTGACTTTTCTTTTCTGAGTCAACATTTAGCACTCACATTCCTCACTGCCAAGGACCAATTGAAGAGCGTTTTTTCAAAAAACTCGATAGATGCAAAATTTTATGAAATTGAGTTATATATAGTATCAGCATTATATTCACATTCTGCATCGTTCTGTGAAATCAGATTTTGCAAAATTTGATTCGTGTCATATGTAGAAGGTAGGGAATATTAGCTGTTTTTTCAAAACTCGATAGATGCACTGGCTCACTTAAAACAAAGGTCGATAGATGCAATTTTATGATTTTATGATCCAGAGTGTAGCAACCTCAGTTCTATGAAACGCATGTTGGCATTGACTGCCATCTCACTGTTGCGATTCTTGGAATTCTCAATTATTTCTGCAAGCTTTTTACACTGCTGCTTTGTTGGCAATAACTGCAAACTCAGGTTGTGCACTTGGATTTCAAATTCATTTCTGTAAGCTTTTTTTTTTGTTCCAATTATATCCCGCCTTTAACTGCAGAGGTCATATCGGCGGCCTTGCCTATTGGTAATGGTGTTACTCATTTAACAGTGGGTTTTTTGGTCTTTGGGGATTTTTATATGTTTAATTCACACACATTCACACTTTCATTCATACTTTCAGACTCAGGGAAGAATGAGGAATAATTCTGGCTGGAAAAAAATTCCCACCCCGCTGCTGGGAATCAAGCCCGGGACCCCTTGCACAGCAGGCAGGTGCTTCTGCAAGCTTTGTTATACTTACATGGCATTTTTATTCTTAGTTGAAGCGCTACACTGTACTATGCACAATGGACAGAAGCTCAGATTGTGAAACTGTACCAGTCATAGGATGCGCAGGAGGTAGGAATTGCAAAAACAAGGAAAGAAAAGCAAAATGCAAGTCAAGGAAAGCTCATATTCCAGCAATTACATGTTCATATGGTCTCGAGTGCACTCCACAAAACCCTAAAAGTAAAGGGCATAAGCACTGTGATGTAGCTTTTAAAAAAATTATTTTCTTATTTAACGACGCTGTCAATTGCCAGGATCACATCAGCGTCGCCGGTGTGCCGGAATTTTGTCCCGCAGGAGTTCTTTTACATGCCAGTAAATCTACTGACATGGAGTTGTCGTTTTTAAGCACACTTAAAAACCATCGGCCTGGGCTCGATTTGAACCCGCGACCTTGGGATCAGTAGACCAGCATCTAACCAACTGAGCCACCCAGACCGACTGTGATGTAGCTGATTTGACTTATAATGATATAAGTGGATTTCACCAATGCCTTTCCATGCTCAACAAAATAGATCAAGATAAATTCCTCATGAAATATATGAGTATTACTTCTCCTAATCGCAGAGTGGTGAAGAAAGAAGCTGCAAATAGGAAGCAGACTGTTAGCATTAAATACAGTGTTAGAACTAATGACGGCCGAGTGTTGTCAGTATGTGCTGTAAGCTTCCAAGGAATCACAGAGGTGTCAAAAAATAGATTATCTCTCCTGGCTAGAAAATTTCACTTATCTGGGAATGCGCCAAAGGAAACCAGAGGAGGTGGCATAAGAGGAATATTACAGAATACTACTGCTGCTATAAAGCAAGACATTAAGAAGTACAGATGTAGAGAAAGCCACTATGGAAGAGCAAAATCAAGGAGAGGATATTTACCTCCAGAACTTAATAACAGAAAAATGTGGACCAACTTTTGCAATGAAAGAAGATTAACAAATATACCAGTCTGCTCATTGTCAAAATATAAAAACACATTTTACAACTTCTTCAATATTTCGTTCCATACACCACACACTAACACATGCTCAACCTGCAAAATGGGACTGATGAAGATTAAGACAGAGACAGATGTGGAAAAGAGAAACAAACTAAGAACCATGTACAGACTGCACAAGCACTAAAAGGTGAAAGCTTACTTATTCATATTGTTTGAAATTTCTTTTTGTGTATTCAATATGTTTGTTATATAAATAAAACAAAGTATATTGTTATTGTGAATGTAGCAATACTTAGTTCCTAAGCTTATACCTAATAAAATAATCCTTATAAACATTAATGTATTGGTTGTATAGTACATTATGTATTATAAAAAGTGAAAATAAATAAAAAATAATAAATACATAAATAAAAAGCAACAAAAACAATAAATGACAAAAATAACAAAACTTCATGTGTTAATTTCTCGCTCATGCAGAAAAGTTTGATCAGCATCTATCGGTTTTTGAAAAAAACTCTGCATTTTCAAACCCCAAACTTGCACTAGTTAAACTATGTTATTTGTTTCTTTTCACATTCAATGAGACAGTTTCAGGAAGGAGAATTGAATGACTAATATAGTTGCTATGCTAACCAATTAGTATTGCCAATAAATAGAAAAAACTGTTTTTCGCAGAAACGCATTTTGTGCATCTATCGAGTTTTGAAAAAAATGTTCCTCGATTGTTCTCACTAGCCTAGAAATATGAGTGCTTAACATCAGTTCAACATATAAATTTAATTATTTGCTTCACTGTGTACAAGTGCCAATTAATTTAAATTTAAAACAGAATGTACTAGTTGTTGCTACTTGATGGTCTGTTTCATCAAAAATATATACAGTGTAGGAAGAGCTTCTAAAACCTTAATAAGCTATTAAATAGTAAAAGTAAATACTGTATTCATTGCACCTGATTTGTAGACCAGCAGTCAGGACTTAAGCCTTTCACTGAAAATATTCCAGGTGTTCACCACCAAGAAATATTGAAAAATAGTGTGCAGGTAAGTGGGGAGTATGCATCTTGTTGTAAGATTGTCAATGCCATCAGTTTGCTGACTGCAGAGATGGTGACTACTGATGGTTATTGGGGGTTGTGAAAATTAAATTATTTTGCTGTTTAAAAATGCTGTCAATTGCCAGGATCACATCAGTGTCGCCAGTGTGCCGGAATTTTGTCCCACAGGAGTTCTTTTACATGCCAGTAAATCTACTGGCATGGAGCTTTCGTTTTTAAGCACACTTAAAACCATCGGTCTGGGCCAGATTTGAACCCACAACCTTGGTGGTTGTGAAGCAGTCTTATGTATATTTGCAGCAAAATAAAGTAACATAGCTCTTGAACATGAATAAGAAAAAAAAATGAAATAAGGTATAAATACCTAACTGGGTGTATATGGAGAATCATTGTAATATCCTGCATTTCTTAGTTGATTTTTGTGCAATTATTTCTGAATATGTTCCTTTAAATATGAGACATCTTCCTCACAATGGCCACCTGTTCACTTATCATTAAAATAAACACCACTTGCTTCAATTTACATTTCTAAAATATTAATAAAAATACCTCCTCCTGTTTAAAAATGTATTTGTGATCAAAGTCTCAAATAATATAGGTACAACCCTCTGATCCACTCTTTAATGATAACCAATCCAAATATTAACACTATTGTAAATGAATGAACACAATTGCTGTTGAGCAATTGTTCCAAAAGTAAAAAGTCCCCAATATGACCTAACATGTTAAAGGTGGTATATAAATGGAACATTTTAAAAATATGTTGTTCTTCGATGAATCTGCTGCCAACCGCTCCAAAGTATGATAAGTTTTTAATATTGTTGTTGTTATTGTTGTTGGCTAATGCTGGATTTCTGACAATGAAATCATTAGTCCTCTTGCTCTCCAATATTTCTTACTGATGGATAGGGCGCTAGAAGTGGCTGGGCATATTTGAAGGTGGCCTTGGTCCATTTCCTCTTGCAGATCACATAGAGGACAGAGTGGTGAAGAATATATCCCAATTCTGTTCAAATGTTTTGCCAGACAGTCATATCCCATAATCAACCTGAAGGTTGCAGCTTCTGTTTTTCGAGGATATTCAGGAATTACTGTTTGAATGTTTGGTACTTCTTTTATTTTTTTATTTTTTATAGTAATGTTTTGCAATACTTGTTTTGAATTTAGAGTTCACTAATCTTTTAGCTGCATAAAATGGTATATCAACTATAGATTTCTGTACACTGCTGGTGCCCTTTTCCACTCAGTCTACAGTGAGCTGGTATCCATTGGAAGACTAGGTGTCTTTAAAGTGCTGTTAGATGGGTGAGGATTTTCCAATGTTCTGTAGTAGTTTGGTTTTTTGGTGACAACTTGGAAGTAATTGCTAAAATTGCCGCCCTGGAATCTGAGAGAATAACTGCTTAATGAAAATGTGAGATTCTATGCAAAAGATTTTGTAAGGCCATTCAAATTGCTTCAATTTCTCCATCAAAGTTTGTAGTTCCATAACTTAAAGATTTGTAAAAGGAAAAGAGGTGGCACATGACTCCAGCCCCTGCTCCATCTTGGCTTGATATCAGTGATCCATCAGAACAAATAGGAGCCATGGATGTTCCGAAAATCTAGTATGGATTGTCTCTAATGCCAATAATTTTAGAGCACTAGTTGGAGTTCTAACTTCTTCTGTCAGATGTAAATAACACGTGATGTCTAACATTTGTGTCAGATTGACTTTATATATGAAGTTTTCCTTTGAATTAGGAAGATCTACATTCTTCTTGAAGTCATGAATTTTGGAAAGTAAGCTCTCCTGAATCTTTAGTGTATGTGTAAAATTTCTTTTGTTCCATTTATTGAATAGGAGCCTGATCAACTTTTCGTGTTGAACAAGAGCTTGTTTTTCTATTTCATATTCAATGGGGTATTGGTTGATTAGTATTTCCATAGCTGGTATTGGTGTGGTTTTGATAACACCAGTAATTAGTCTCAGGCTTTGGTTTTGGAAGATTTGATTTTTTTTTTAATTTGCTGTTACAAGAACTTTGCTGCAGTAAGTAAATAATGGCTTTATATACACATTGTATGCCATGTTAAGAGTTGCTCTGGAACATCCCCACTTCATTCCTGTTAGATGTTTTAACAGTGAAAGGCACCTTTTTGCTCTTTGTGTTATGTTTTCTATTTGTTTGGTCCATGTAAGTTAGGTATCAAATATAACTCCCAAATATTTTGCTTCCCTTGTTTCTGGTAATTTTTGAACCTCAAAATATAGTTTTATTTTTAATGGCTTGTTCCTTAGCGAAAAGACTTGGTAGTTTGAGTTTGTTGTGTTCTTCTTCTTCTTCTTCTTCTTCTTCTTCTTCTTCTTCTTCTTCTTCTTCTTCTTCTTCTTCTTCTTCTTCTTCTTCTTCTTCTTCTTCTTCTTCTTCTTCTTCTTCTTCTTCTTCTTCTTCTTCTTCTTCTTCTTCTTCTTCTTCTTCTTCTTCTTCTTCTTCTTCTTCTTCTTCTTCTTCTTCTTCTTCTTCTTCTTCTTCTTCTTCTTCTTCTTCTTCTTCTTCTTCTTCTTCTTCTTCTTCTTCTTCTTCTTCCCCTTCCCCTTCCTCTTCCTCTTCTTCTTCTTCTTCTTCTTCTTCTTCTTTAGATTACCCTCCCCTTATGTAGGACTTACACCCCCTAGGACTTACAAGCCAGTGCCTAGGGTCAGACGCCTATGGACCAGACAGAGTGAAGACCTGGAAGCGGATGGTCAGCCAAGCACCAGTTATGAGAGAGAGGAAGAGAATGATATGAAATGCAGGCAAAATGGATGATTGGAAAGGTGATAATGGAGCAATTGGTGGAATGAGTGGTGGGGGAAACCGAGTTTGTTGTATTAACAGTTATTAAATTTTCTTTGGTCCACTTTTGTAGGTTGGTTAAGGATAGTTGTATGGTTTTTCCTAGTTCTGTACTTTGGTTTTTTGGTTTTGAAGTACACATTACAAAGTCATCAGCAAATAGTGCACACCTCACGCCTGATTCTTGTATTTCTTGTGGCAGATCGTTAATAAATATATTAAGAAGTGTTGTGCTGAGCACTGCACCTTGTGGTAAGCCACAGTGTGCTTGTTTATATTTTGATATATTCCTTCCATATTTGGTAGCAATAAACCATTGAGTTAGGAAATGACATAGCCATGAAAACATTGGACCTTGTATCCCCATTTTTTTAGTTTCTTTAGTAGTTTTGTTCTGCATATAGAATCATTGGAAATCAATAAAAATTGATACATTATCTTGTTTTCTATTGAAATTGTCTTTGATTTCTTGACTTTTCATTTGCAGAGTGGAGGTCTCTGAATACAGCTTGACATGGAGAAATTAAAGTTTGTGATTCTAGAAACCAATTTAACCTATTTGACACCATTCTTTCCATCACTTTTGCTGTTATGCTAGTAAGAGCTATTGATCTATAATTTTTTATTTCTGATACTGTTTTATCTATCTTCAAGAGTGCAACAATCATTGCTTTTCGCCATTTGGCAGGTACAGTGGTTTTCCAGGATAGATTGTAGAGTTTCTGTAGTTGTTGTTTTGCTATTTTTCCAAGGTTCTTTATGAAATCTGGATGTATATGGTCTGATCCAGGAGACTTTTTGTTTTTTAGATTATTATTTGTAATGTTACAGAAGTCAGAAGAATTATCATTGTACCTAGGCTTTGTGGACTACGGTAAAGCTTTTGACTCGATCAAACACAGAAGCATTCTGCAGGCCTTGTCCACACAGGGAGTGGAAGACAAATACATTTGTTCATTGAACAATATCTATAGACAGAACTTTGCAAAGGTAAGAACAGAAGTAGAAGGCCAACCATTTCATCTAGAATGCAGAGTACGACAAGGCGACCCAATCTCTCCCAAACTTTTTATGAGCATCTAGAATGTATTCAGAGAAATGAATTGGAACGAGCAACAGGGGATAAACATAAATGGAAATCACCTAACAGACCTAAGATTCGCCGACGACACAGTCCTGTTCGTGGAAACACCAGAAGAACTTCAGTCAGACCCCATCTCAATCAAAGGAACAATGCTACCATATATAACAGAATACACTTACCTAGGCCAACTAATCTCCTTCAAAGACAATACAGAAAAAGAAATAATAATAAGAATTTCCTTAGCTTGGAGATTCTTCTGATTCCTCCAGTTCATACTCTCAACAAGACAATCAACCGAAGACTCAAATTCAAAACACTAGAAACCTGCATCTACCCAACTCTACTATATGGATGCCAAACATGGTCGACAACAGCTAGACAGATGAGCACACTACAAATATGCCAAAGAAACATGGAACGAAAGATATTGGGAATATCTAAGGAGACAGAGTTTTTAATGAGTCGCTGTCCCAAATGTCTTCAACAAAAACCATCACACTCAGAGCAAACAGACTTAAATGGAAGTGGAGAGGCCACATCGTGCCAATGAAAGACGAAAGATGGACATACAAAGCCACCATGTGGGACCCGCGCACAGGAGACCAACACAGAGGCAGACCAAGAAAGATGTGGGTAGAGTTCTACACAACACAAGCAGGTCAGCAATGGTCCAGCATGGCACGAAGCGGAGGAACATGGAGAATAATATGAAGTCGACTACAAAATGAAGACAGTGCCAACCTACAAATAACATCCCAAGTTGACTCAAAGTGATAGTGAAATCAACCTAAACCAGACATAGAAACACTATACACAACCTAAGGCAGAGTAGCTCTCTGTGTCAGTGAAACAGAGTTACCCTCAAGCAGGAGGCTGTTGCCCTTCAAGGGACACATTATGCTATTATTGTTATTGTTATTTGCAATGTTCAGTTCTTGCATATTAAAATTTTAAAAAAAGATACCGTGTTGAGTGTTATGATCACTTTCTCTTTCCTGTTTCAAATCTTTCTTAAATTGTTTGTATTCCTTTTTATTATTTCTTGTTACTTTATGTGATGATGATGATGATGATGGTGGTGGTGGTGGTGGTGGCTGGTGGTGGTGATAATGATGACGACGATGATGACGATGAGGATGAGGAGGATGATGATGATGATGATGATGATGATGATGATGATGATGATGATGATGATGATGATAGCATTACAGGCCATGTAGGACCTTGGCCTCCTTAACCACCTTCTTCCATTCTATTCGGTCCTCTGCTTTTCTTCTCCAGCCTTTGACCCCCCAACTTTCTTAAGCAATCTTCCACATTGTCTACTCATCTTTTCCTGGGTCTTCCTCTTCTCCTTCTTCCATCAAGCTGTCCTATAATATCTTCTTAACTACACTAGTTTCCGGCATTCTCTGCACATGGCCAATCCAGCTTCTTCCTTGTTTAATTTTCACTACTATATGTGGTTGTCCAAATAGGCACTGTAACTCCAAGTTAGACTGCATTCTCCATCTGTCCAAGTCCCTTATTGCTTCAAATATCTTTCTCAAAATCTTCCTTTCTCACCATAATAACTACTGTTCTTCTCTGGTTGTCAACACACAACTTTCTGATCCATACATTATTATTGGTCTCAGTACAGCTGTATATATTTTAATTTTAGTATTCCTTCTAATGTTCCTTGATTTAAACATATTCTGAAAGGCATAAAAACATCTGTTACCACTTGCTAACCTTTCCTGAATTTCCAATGATATTTTATTATCTACTATTACTATAGATCCCAAGTATTTAAATGTTTCAACTTTTTGATATTCCATCTCGTGCAATTTAACTGTAAGTTCTCTTCTTCTTACACCCCCATCATCTCCCATCTTCATATATTTGATTTTACTAACGTTCGCTACCAATCCTAGATCCTGTGTTTTCTCTTCAAACACTTCATATGTTATTATTTATTTATGCCAACAAACTTACTGTTGGTGTTTTTAAACACACAAGCCATGTGTGGGCAAAGTTTGAACCATTCTGGCAGTTTGTCACAATAGCTCTGTGGTTAGAGCATCCGCCCGGTAAGCGGAAGGGCTGTGGTTCAAATCCCAGTTGTGGCATTGAATTTTTAAGTTCGAGTTCTACCTCTCAAACTTCATATGTTTCTTCAAGAGCTCTTATATTCCTTGTGAGAATTTCCACGTCGTCAGCATATGCCACTGTTTGTACTGATCTGGAAAGTATGTTACTTTATGTGAATCAGCATAATATTTATTTAAGATTTTGGCTATGTCTGCATCATTTAATATTTTATTGTTGTGTATGATAGGTATGCTAATTTTGTTTATCCTGTTCTGGACATTTTTTATGAACTTATGGTTTTTATTATCATCTGTCCTACAACCCATTTTTTCTAAGAAATTATTAAAGTGATTCTTTTTAGCTGTATTAGCTTATTTTTTTAGTAAGGCACATTTCTCTCACTATATTTGTGTAACCGATACGTTTTTTGTTTGTTCAGCTGTATTTCTAGCTATATCCCTTTGCTTTTTCAGTTCTAACTGGGGGTTCCAAAAGGATTTGAAATTTTTTATTCTTCCATGAGGAATATATTTTTTTTGGGAGGGGGTAGGGTTTCTAGGATAGCTTTACAGAAATTTTTGTTCATATGATCTGGTTGGTCATGCAGTGAGTTTGTTTGTTCTTTAAATTTATGTTTCAGTGCAGTTTTATATTTATTCTAATCTGTTTTTTTGAAGTTCCAACACAAATTTATGTGATGTTGACTGACATTTCTATTATCTAGTTTTATATCAGCAATTACTGTGCTGTGACCAGAACTTGGGTCTTCTATAATTTGTTTTTTAATCTTTGAAACAATATCTGTTGTAGCTAACAAGAGGTCTGGGTTACTGCCTGATCCAGAGTAATGTATGAAGGCTGTGGGATCTTCTTTGTTATAAATTAGTTCAAAGATTGTGATATTCCAAAATTCTTTCACTATCTTCCCTGTAGAATCCACTTTTTCATAATCCCATCTGTTGGAATGGACATTGAAATCCCCAATTAGGATTGTTTTATTTAATTGGTCAATAAGTGAGACTTCTGGTTCATTCCTGGGAGGATTGTAAATACTGTATAAGTGTAGATGTGTTTTGTTATCCCAAAAATTTAGCTTTATTAATTCAGTTTTATCTGTGTTATCCATTTGTTTAACAATTTGAAAGGAGGATTTAAAATCCTTTTTGGTTCCAACTAATATTCCACTATTTATCTGTCTGGTTTTGGGTAGTAGGTTCAGTAAGAATCCAGTAAAATTGAAGTATATAAGTCGATCATTTGTTAGATTTGCTACCTGAATGAAAAATATATCTATGTTATTGTCAAATACAATATTATTGAGCTCTATTCTTTTTGCTTGTGTGAGACCACCTGCATTCCATTGAAGAATTCTGGTGTTAGATCTTCTGCTAACATAATGTTTGAGTTCTCGAGAAATAGTTCCCACCCAGAGATCTGAATCAGGGACTATTTTAACTCCGGAATATTTTACCCCTCAAGTCATATTTATAATTTA
Organism: Tenodera sinensis; assembly: GCA_030765045.1. Classification (NCBI taxonomy): domain Eukaryota; kingdom Metazoa; phylum Arthropoda; class Insecta; order Mantodea; family Mantidae; genus Tenodera; species Tenodera sinensis. The sequence continues at coordinate 287,968,067 of CM060964.1, read as the reverse complement.
TATTGGTGAGCTATATAGAAGTAAAAGTAACTACATTTTAAAGTACCACATTTTTACATTTTGGCAGTCACATTGCTCTCTCACAACCCCCAGAATGTCTGGACGACCACACCTGTCATTTGTTTACGGGTCTCACCAACCTGACTGGGAGAGTTATCAAAATAAATTGAACAACCATATCCTATGATTACCAGAGTATGCATTACATGCCATGACAGGTCATGTTAGGGGTTAACAGGTTATCGAGAAATTAGGGAATTGGAAAATCTGGAAAAATAAAGACTCCCTAGCATCAGGGTCGGAAGAGAACAAGAGATGACCAAGCTAAGGTCACAGAGTTAGATAGAAAAGATATACTGAAGAGCAAAACACCAGTAAGTGGAAGTAATGTTCTCCTCAGATTGGGCACCTTGTGGCCACTATCCGCATATCCCCTAGAGGGGCACCCTTGAGGGAAGTTTTTATCTACTATAGATCTATTCCAATTAAACTGCTTCTCTAACTATGGAATTACAACTGTTTAAAAATAACTATTTACATAACAATGTGAAGTGGACGTTGTCGTGAATCACAGAAATGATAGACTACTACCACTAAGTCTATATAACGTGAGCTCTTCATAACTCATAACTTCATAACTTCATCGTAGGTTGTGAAATCTTAAAGTTCTTATTCATATCTGAAACAACTGTCCCATCATGCCCCACCTCATGTACAGCATATATATTATAATTATCAGTATTTGAAAAATTATACATTGTTTTCAATGAAATTTCAGTCCGTCTGTACATTATTTATTTATTCATTCATTCATACATTCATTTATTCACTAATTCGTTGGATCATTCATTCAATCATTCATTCATTCATTCATTCATTCATTCATTCATTCATTCATTCATTCATTCATTCATTCATTCATTCATTCATTCATACATTCATTCATTCATTTATTTCTGTCCGTCCCTCCATCCGCCCGTCCATCCGTCCGTCCGTCCATCCGTCGGTCTGTCCTCCATCTTCCGTCCATCCTCCGTCCGTCCATCCGTCCGTCCATCCGTCCTCCATCTTCCGTCCATCTTCCGTCCATCCTCCGTCGGTCCATCCGTCCGTCCATCCGTCCGTCCATCCGTCCGTCCTCTATCCTCCGTCCATCCGTCCGTCCGTCCGTCCTCCATCTTCCGTCCATCCTACGTCCGTCCATCCGTCCGTCCATCCGTCCTACATCTTCCTTCCATCTTCCGTCCATCCTCCGTCTGTCCATCCGTCCGTCCATCCGTCCGTCAATCCGTCCGTCCATCCAGCCGTCCATCCGTCCTCCATCTTCCGTCCATCCGCCCATCCATCCGTCCTACATCTTCCGTCCATCTTCCCTCCATCCTCCGTCTGTCCATCCGTCCGTCCATCCATCCGTCCATCCGTCCCTCCATCCAGCTGTCCATCCGTCCCCCATCTTCCGTCCACCCGTCCATCCATCCGTCCGTCCATCCGTCCGTCCATCCGTCCGTCCATCCGTCCATCCGTCCGACTATCCGTCCGTCCATCCTCCGTCTGTCCATCCGTCCGTCAATCTGTCCGTCCATCCAGCCGTCCATCCGTCCTCCATCTTCCGTCCATCCGCCCATCCATCCGTCCGTCCAACCGTCCTACATCTTCCGTCCATCTTCCCTCCATCTTCCGTCCATCTTCCGTCGGTCCATCCATCCGTCCGTCCATCCGTCCGTCCGTCCATTCGTCCTCCATCTTCCGTCCATTTTCCGCCCATCTTTCCGTCCATCCGTCCGTCCATCCGTCCGTCCGTCCATCCTCCATCCTCTGTCAATCCATCCGTCCGTCTATCAGTCCGTCCGTTCTCTATCCTCCGTCCATCCTCCGTCCGTCCATCCGTCCATCCATCCGTCCGTCACTCCATCGTTCGTCCGTCCATCCTCCGTCCGTCCATCCGTCATGGGGTCCATCCGTCCGTCCATCCGTCCGTCCATCCGTCCGTCCATCCGTCCGTCCATCCGTCCGTCCATCCGTCCGTCCATTCGTCCGTCCGTCCTCCATCGTTCGTCCGTCCATCCTCCGTCCGCCCATCCGTCCGTCCGTCCATCCGTCCGTCCATCCGTCCGTCCATCCTCCGTCCGTCCATCCATCCGTCCATCCGTCCGTCCATCCGTCCGTCCATCCATCCGTCCGTCCATCCATCCGTCCGTTCGTCCATCCTCCGTCCGTCCATCCATCCGTCCATCCGTCCGTCCATCCGTCCGTCCATCCATCCGTCCATCCGTCCGTCTATCCTCCGTCCATCCTCCGTCCGTCCATCCATCCGTCCATCCGTCCGTCCATCCGTCCGATCGTCCGTCCGTCCGTCCATCCATTCGTACATCCTCCGTCCGTCCATCCGTCCGTCCATCCGTCCGTCCATCCGTCCGTCCGTCCATCCTCCATCCTCTGTCAATCCATCCGTCCGTCTATCAGTCCGTCCGTTCTCTATCCTCCGTCCATCCTCCGTCCGTCCATTCGTCCATCCATCCGTCCGTCCTCCATCGTTCGTCCGTCCATCCTCCGTCCGTCCATTCGTCACGGGGTCCATCCGTCCGTCCATCCGTCCGTCCATCCGTCCGTCCATCCGTCCATCCATTCGTTCGTCCGTCCGTCCTCCATCGTTCGTCCGTCCATCCTCCGTCCGCCCATCCGTCCGTCCGTCCATCCGTCCGTCCATCCTCCGTCCGTCCATCCGTCCGTCCATCCGTCCGTCCATCCGTCCGTCCATCCGTCCGTCCATCCTCCGTCCGTCCATCCATCCGTCCATCCGTCCGTCCATCCGTCCGTCCATCCATCCGTCCATCCGTCCGTCCATCCGTCCGTCCATCCGTCCGTCCATCCTCCGTCCGTCCATCCGTCCGTCCATCCGTCCGTCCATCCGTCCGTCCATCCTCCGTCCGTCCATCCATCCGTCCATCCGTCCGTCCATTCATCCGTCCGTCCGGCCTTCCGTCCGTCCGTCCGTCCATCCATCCGTCCGTCCATTCATCCGTCCGTCCGTCCATCCATCCGTCCATTCGTCCGTCCGTCCATCCATCCGTCCATCCGTCCATCCGTCCATCCGTCCGTCTGTCCATCCATCCCTCCATCCGTCCGTCCATCCGCCCGTCCGTCCATCCATCCGTCCATCCTTCGTCCGTCCATCCGTCCATCCGTCCATCCGTCCGTCGGTCCATCCATCCATCCGTCCGTCCATCCGTCCGTCCGTCCATCCATCCGTCCATCCGTCCGTCCGTCCGTCCGTCCATCCATCCGTCCATCCATCCGTCCATCCGTCCGTCCATCCGTCCGTTCGTCCATCCGTCCGTTCGTCCATCCATCCATCCATCCGTCCGTCCATCCGTCTGTCCATCCGTCCGTCCATCCGTCCGTCCATTCGTCCGTCCGTCCTCCATCGTTCGTCCGTCCATCCTCCGTCCGCCCATCCGTCCGTCCGTCCATCCGTCCGTTCATCCGTCCGTCCATCCTCCGTCCGTCCATCCATCCGTCCATCCGTCCGTCCATCCGTCCGTCCATCCATCCGTCCGTCCATCCATCCGTCCGTTCGTCCATCCTCCGTCCGTCCATCCATCCGTCCATCCGTCCGTCCATCCGTCCGTCCATCAATCCGTCCATCCGTCCGTCTATCCTCCGTCCATCCTCCGTCCGTCCATCCATCCGTCCATCCGTCCGTCCATCCGTCCGATCGTCCGTCCGTCCGTCCATCCATTCGTGCATCCTCCGTCCGTCCATCCGTCCGTCCATCCGTCCGTCCGTCCATCCTCCATCCTCTGTCAATCCATCCGTCCGTCTATCAGTCCGTCCGTTCTCTATCCTCCGTCCATCCTCCGTCCGTCCATTCGTCCATCCATCCGTCCGTCCTCCATCGTTCGTCCGTCCATCCTCCGTCCGTCCATTCGTCACGGGGTCCATCCGTCCGTCCATCCGTCCGTCCATCCGTCCGTCCATCCGTCCATCCATTCGTTCGTCCGTCCGTCCTCCATCGTTCGTCCGTCCATCCTCCGTCCGCCCATCCGTCCGTCCGTCCATCCGTCCGTCCATCCTCCGTCCGTCCATCCGTCCGTCCATCCGTCCGTCCATCCGTCCGTCCATCCGTCCGTCCATCCGTCCGTCCATCCTCCGTCCGTCCATCCATCCGTCCATCCGTCCGTCCATCCGTCCGTCCATCCATCCGTCCATCCGTCCGTCCATCCGTCCGTCCATCCGTCCGTCCATCCTCCGTCCGTCCATCCGTCCGTCCATCCGTCCGTCCATCCGTCCGTCCATCCTCCGTCCGTCCATCCATCCGTCCATCCGTCCGTCCATTCATCCGTCCGTCCGGCCTTCCGTCCGTCCGTCCGTCCATCCATCCGTCCGTCCATTCATCCGTCCGTCCGTCCATCCATCCGTCCATTCGTCCGTCCGTCCATCCATCCGTCCATCCGTCCATCCGTCCATCCGTCCGTCTGTCCATCCATCCCTCCATCCGTCCGTCCATCCGCCCGTCCGTCCATCCATCCGTCCATCCTCCGTCCGTCCATCCGTCCATCCGTCCATCCGTCCGTCGGTCCATCCATCCATCCGTCCGTCCATCCGTCCGTCCGTCCATCCATCCGTCCATCCGTCCGTCCGTCCGTCCGTCCATCCATCCGCCCATCCATCCGTCCATCCGTCCGTCCATCCGTCCGTTCGTCCATCCGTCCGTTCGTCCATCCATCCATCCGTCCGTCCATCCGTCCGTCCATCCGTCCGTCCGTCCATCCATCCGTCCATCCGTCTGTCCGTCCGCCCGTCAATCCATCCGTCCATCCGTCCGTCCGTCCGTCCGTCCATCCATCCGTCCATCCTCCGTCCGTCCATCCGTCCGTCCATCCGTCCGTCCGTCCGTCCATCCATCCGTCCATCCTCCGTCCGTCCATCCATCCGTCCATCCGTCCGTACATCCGTCCGTCCATCCGTCCGTCCATCCGTCCGTCGGTCCATCCGTCCGTCCATCCGGGCGTCCGTCCGTCCATCTGTCCGTCCATCCGTCCGTCCGTCCGTCCACCCATCCGTTCATGCTCCGTCCGTCCATCCATCCATCCGTCCATCCACCCTCCGTCCATCCATCCGTCCATCCGTCCGTCGTTGTTGTTGTAGTTGTTGTTGTTGTAGTGTTTAACGCCCGCTTTTACTACTACGGCACCGCAGGCGGTGACACTGATGATACATGAAGATGGAGCACCGGTGGAATGAGATGGCGGGGGAAACCGGAACACCCGGAGAAAACCCGCCCTGACGCCGCTTCGTCCACCACGAATACCACATGCGGGTCCCTGGGATCGAACCCGGGCCGCCTAGGTGGTAGGCGAGCGCGCTAACCGCTCGGCCACGGCGCCGCCATCCGTCCGTCCGTCCGTCCATCCGTCCGTCCATCCGTCCGTCCGTCCATCCGTCCGACCGTCCGTCCATCCACCCGTCCATCCTCCGTATCTCCACCCTTCGTCCGTCCATCCATACGTCCATCCTCCGTCCGTCCATCCATCCGTCCATCCGTCCGTCCGTCCATCCGTCCATCCGTCCGTCCGTCCATCCATCCGTCCATCCATCCGACCGTCCATCCTCCGTCCGTCCATCCTCCGTCCGACCATCCTCCGTCCGTCCATCCATCAGTCCATCCGTCCGTCCATCCGTCAGTCCGTCCGTCCATCCGTCCGTCCGTCCATCCATCCATCCGTCCATCCGTCCATCCATCCGTCCATCCGTCCGTCCATTCGTCCGTCCATCCGTCCGTCCATCCATCCGTCCACTCGTCCATCCGTCCGTCCATCCGTCCGTCCGTCCATCCATCCGTCCATCCTCCGTCCGTCCATCCATCCGTCCATCCGTCCGTCCGTCCGTCCATCCGTCCGTCCATCCGTCCGTCCGTCCGTCCATCCGTCCGTCCGTCCATCCGTCCATCCGTCCGTCCGTCCATCCTCCGTCCGTCCATCCATCCGTCCATCTGTCCGTCCACCCTCCGTCCATCCATCCGTCCATCCGTCCGTCCGTCCACCCTTCGTCCGTCCATCCTTCCGTCCATCGTCCGTCCGTCTGTCCATCCATCCGTCCATCCGTCCATCCGTCCGTCCGTCCCTCTGTCCGCGCATCCATTCGTCCATCCATCCGACCGTCCATCCTCCGTCCGTCCTCCGTCCGTCCATCCATCAGTCCATCCCTCCGTCCATCCGTCAATCCGTCCGTCCGTCCGTCTATCAGTTCGTCCATCCGTCCGTCCATCCTCCGTCCGTCCATCCGTCCGTTCATCCGTCCGTCCATCCATCCGTCCATCCTCCGTCCGTCCACCCTCCGTCCGTCTATCCATCCTTCCATCCTCCGTCCGTCCATCCATCCGTCCATCAGTCCATCCATCCGTCCGTCCGTCCATCCGTTGGTCCATCCGTCCGTCCGTCCATCCGTCCGTCCACTCGTCCGTCCGTCATCTGTCCGTCCGTCCATCCGTCCGTCCATCCATTCGTCCGATCGTGCATCCTCCGTCCGTCCATCCATCCCTCCATCCGTCCGCCCATCCGTCCGTCCGTCCATCCAACCATCCGTCCATCCATCCGTCTCTCCATCTGTCCGTCCATCCGTCCGTCCATTCGTCCGTCCATCCGTCCGTCCATCCGTCCGTCCAATCGTCCGTCTGTCCGTCCATCCATGCGTCCATCCTCCGTCCGTCCACCCTCCGCCCGTCTATCCATCCTTCCATCCTCCGTCCGTCCATCCATCCGTCCATCAGTCCGTCCATCCGTCCGTCCGTCCATCCGTTGGTCCATCCGTCCGTCCATCCGTCCGTCCACCCGTCCGTCCGTCATCCGTCCGTCCGTCATCCGTCCGTCCGTCCATCCATCCGTCCGACCGTGCATCCCCCGACCGTCCATCCATCCCTCCATCCATCCGCCCATCCGTCCATCCGTCCGTCTATCCGTCCGTCCGTCCATCCGTCCGTCCGTCCATCCATCCATCCGTCCATCCATCCGTCCATCCGTCCGTCTCTCCATCCGTCCGTCCATCTATCCGTCCATCCGTCCGTCCATCCGTCCGTCTGTCCGTCCATCCATCCGTCCATCCGTCCGTCCATCCGCCCGTCCGTCCGTCCGTCCATCCATCCGTCCATCCTCCGTCCTCCCATCCATCCGTCCATCCATCCGTCCGTCCATCCGTCCGTCCGTCCGTCTATCCGTCCATCCATCCGTCCGTCCTCCATCGTTCGTCCGTCCATCCTCCGCCTGTCCATCCGTCCGTCCATCCGTCCGTTCGTCCGTCCTCCATCGTTCGTCCGTCCATCCTCCGTCCGCCCACCCGTCCGTCCGTCCATCCGTGCGTCCGTCCATCCGCCCATCCGTCCATCCGTCCGTCCATTCCTCCGTTCATCCGTCCGTCCATCCTCCGTCCGTCCATCCTCCGTTCGTTCATCCGTCCATCCATCCGTCCGTCCATCCTCCGTCCGTCCATCCATCCGTCCATCCGCCCATCCGTCCATCCGTCCGTCCATTCCTCCGTTCATCCGTCCATCTATCCTCCGTCCGTCCATCCTCCGTTCGTTCATCCGTCCATCCATCCGTCCGTCCGTCCGTCCATCCATCCGTCCATCCTCCGTCCGTCCATCCATCCATCCGTCCATCCACCCTCCGTCCATCCATCCGTCCATCCGTCCGTCCATCCGTCCGTCCATCCGTCCGTCTGTCCATCCGTCCGTCCGTCCGTCCGTCCATCCATCCGTCCATCCATCCGACCGTCCATCCTCCGTCCGTCCATCCTCCGTCCGTCCATCCCCCGTCCGTCCATCCTCCGTCCGTCCATCCATCAGTCCATCCGTCCGTCCATCCGTCAGTCCGTCCGTCCATCCGTCCGTCCGTCCGTCCATCCATCCATCCGTCCATCCGTCAATCCATCCGTCCATCCGTCCGTCCATTCGTCCGTCCGTCCATTCTCCGTGCGTCCATCCATCCGTCCATCCGTCCGTCCATCCATCCGTCCACTCGTCCATCCGTCCGTCCATCCGTCCGTCCGTCCATCCATCCGTCCATCCTCCGTCCGTCCATCCATCCGTCCATCCGTCCGTCCGTCCATCCGTCCGTCCATCCGTCCGTCCGTCCGTCCATCCGTCCGTCCGTCCGTCCATCCGTCCGTCCGTCCGTCCGTCCACCCATCCGTTCATGCTCCGTCCGTCCATCCATCCATCCGTCCATCCGTCAATCCATCCGTCCATCCGTCCGTCCATTCGTCCGTCCGTCCATTCTCCGTGCGTCCATCCATCCGTCCATCCGTCCGTCCATCCATCCGTCCACTCGTCCATCCGTCCGTCCATCCGTCCGTCCGTCCATCCATCCGTCCATCCTCCGTCCGTCCATCCATCCGTCCATCCGTCCGTCCGTCCGTCCATCCGTCCGTCCATCCGTCCGTCCGTCCGTCCATCCGTCCGTCCGTCCGTCCGTCCATCCGTCCATCCGTCCGCCCATCCGGCCGTCCGTCCGTCCGTCCATCCTCCGTCCGTCCATCCATCCGTCCATCTGTCCGTCCACCCTCCGTCCGTCCATCCGTCCGTTCGTCCGTCCTCCATCGTTCGTCCGTGCATCCTCCGTCCGCCCACCCGTCCGTCCGTCCATCCGTGCGTCCGTCCATCCGCCCATCCGTCCATCCGTCCGTCCATTCCTCCGTTCATCCGTCCGTCCATCCTCCGTCCGTCCATCCTCCGTTCGTTCATCCGTCCATCCATCCGTCCGTCCATCCTCCGTCCGTCCATCCATCCGTCCATCCGCCCATCCGTCCATCCGTCCGTCCATTCCTCCGTTCATCCGTCCGTCCATCCTCCGTCCGTCCATCCTCCGTTCGTTCATCCGTCCATCCATCCGTCCGTCCGTCCATCCATCCGTCCATCCTCCGTCCGTCCATCCATCCATCCGTCCATCCACCCTCCGTCCATCCATCCGTCCATCCGTCCGTCCATCCGTCCGTCCATCCGTCCGTCTGTCCATCCGTCCGTCCGTCCGTCCGTCCGTCCGTCCATCCATCCGTCCATCCATCCGACCGTCCATCCTCCGTCCGTCCATCCTCCGTCCGTCCATCCTCCGTCCGTCCATCCTCCGTCCGTCCATCCATCAGTCCATCCGTCCGTCCATCCGTCAGTCCGTCCGTCCATCCGTCCGTCCGTCCGTCCATCCATCCATCCGTCCATCCGTCCATCCATCCGTCCATCCGTCCGTCCATTCGTCCGTCCGTCCATTCTCCGTGCGTCCATCCATCCGTCCATCCGTCCGTCCATCCATCCGTCCACTCGTCCATCCGTCCGTCCATCCGTCCGTCCGTCCATCCATCCGTCCATCCTCCGTCCGTCCATCCATCCGTCCATCCGTCCGTCCGTCCGTCCATCCGTCCGTCCATCCGTCCGTCCGTCCGTCCATCCGTCCGTCCGTCCGTCCATCCGTCCATCCGTCCGCCCATCCGGCCGTCCGTCCGTCCGTCCATCCTCCGTCCGTCCATCCATCCGTCCATCTGTCCGTCCACCCTCCGTCCATCCATCCGTCCATCCGTCCGTCCGTCCACCCTTCGTCCGTCCGTCCATCCTTCCGTCCATCGTCCGTCCGTCTGTCCATCCATCCGTCCATCCGTCCATCCGTCCGTCCGTCCGTCTGTCCGCGCATCCATCCGTCCATCCATCCGACCGTCCATCCTCCGTCCGTCCTCCGTCCGTCCATCCATCAGTCCATCCCTCCGTCCATCCGTCAATCCGTCCGTCCATCCGTCCGTCCGTCCGTGCATCCATCCCTCCGTCCATCCGTCCGTTCATCCGTCCGTCCATCCGTCCGTCCGTCCATTCTCCGTCCGTCCATCCATCCGTCCATCCGTCCGTCCATCCGTCCGTCCGTCCATCCATCCGTCCATCCTCCGTCCGTGCATCCATCCGTCCATCCTCCGTCCATCCACTCTCCGTTACATCCATCCGTCCATCCGTCCGTCCATCCGTCCGTCCGTCTATGAATGCGTCCATCTCTCCGTCCATCCGTCCGTCCGCCCATCCATTCGTCCATCCTTCGTCCGTCCACCCTCCGTCCGTCCATCCGTCCATCCGTCCGTCCGTCCGTCCATCCATTCGTCCATCCTCCGTCCGTCCATCCTGCGTCCGTCCATCCATTTGTTTATATTTATTTTTATTCATTGATTCGTTCACTCATTCACTCACTCACTCTCTCACTCACTCACTAACTCACTCACTCAGTCATTCATTCATTCATTTATGAAGATTTGCAAAATCTGATTTAACGGAACGATGCAGGAGGTTCAAATTATGCCAATATATAAAAACTCAATTTCGCAAAATTTTGCATCTATCGAGTTTTGAAAACATGTTCCTCGATTGCTAGTATTATATCAGCGTCACCGGTGTGCCTGAATTTCGTCCCGTAAGAGTAATCCTATTCTGCCTCTTTTAAGTACACTTAAAAACCATGAGTCTGGATTGGGTTTGAACCCGCGGCTTTGGGATCGCGCCTAACCAACTCAGCCCCCGAGACCTATATCGCCCACTTGTAAGTCCTGGGGGATGCAATGCAATTTCTCCATACTAGGAGGGTAAACAGAGAAAGAAAAATATAGAATTTTATCGATTACATTATAAATTTACGTGTAATAGCTTTGATTCAGCTAATTTAAACAACTGACAAAATGTTTGTGTTTGCTATGCCAACATTCTGTATGAATTTTGTATCAAATATTTATTGGTGGAAGTGTCATATTTCTAGCCATATTTATCGTACAATACGTTGCAGCTTGCAGGTAATTATAATACCACACTGAAATAATTGCGTTAAGACAGTATGTGTGTGAAATTTGCCGTAATTAGCATCAGTAAACACAGTTCATGGCTTCTTCAATAGATGACTCTGAGTGTCCCATTGCTCCTTCTGCCATCTAGTATGTGTTCGAAACGCTGCGTGAAATGCCTGTGCTTTCTGCTGGCGGCCAGTACCATGCGTTCAGGCGCACGTCGTGGGTTTATTTTTGGGAGGAAAAGCAGCATTTACTTGTTTACAAAAAAATCAGAAGTATTTCATTGACATTGTCGTGTGTTGTGAATGATCTGCGCAGAAAAATGAGTTAAACTAGATTTACGGTGTAACAAAACGGATAGGCAATTGCATTTGACACGAAATCATGAAAACGTTGGTTGAAATAAGGTAAGATTACTTTTAAACTTAATCAAATATCGATAGTATCGTTAAGTAGAAATTTAACTGTCAGTTCTTATGACAGCTAAGATATTTAAATCATTGGTGGTCACATTAAAGTGTCAAGCGCATTATTTAGTATCATGACAATTAAATGGGTTTACTGGAAGAAAATAACGAATGAAAACGAGAAATAGACACATACACAAAAACTTTTTTGTACCAGAACTATGATCAACATTTACCTGTAATGAGAATTATTAATGATATTTTATATCACACATTCTATAAATTATTGTGGTAACAATTACACAGTCATATTATGCTAAAGATCACTAGGTAGTGGGCACTGTTCAGAAATTAACTCTTAAAGAAAGAACTTTTATTATTAAAAGTAAATTTTAAGCCTTTATCACACAGTGCATTAAAATGCCATCACCTTAATATATGTTATGATAATATTAAGCACCGAACCACATTTCTGAAACAAAAATCAGTATCGATAAAGCAATAAATTATGAAATCTCTGGTGAGCGGATTCTTAGGTAAATATTTTTTTCTTCGAATACATAAATTCCTACAAAAGAAGGAAAACCGTAAAAGGGTCATGAGCATAAACATGAAATCTTATTTTACATAAAAATACATATTTTGAAGAAAGGAAAAATGAAAATACATTGTTCATATAATCCTCTATAAATATATGTCTAAATTAATTTTTGATTTTTGCTATTATTTATCTTGTCTAGTTTATAATTTATTATGAATATATATGACATATTTTCGAGTTACTTGTGTTGCATTTCGTGTGTCAGAGACTGTTATCATATGCCTAAGGTATTAAATAGCATAGATTATCCATCATAAACATACTTGCTGACACCTTGTTATAGCTCATCTGCTATCTGTATATTTCATATGTTTATGATGCTGCAGCGCTGAGCAATTAGCGCTCACTGAGCGCAGCCCGATCATGGCCTTACACTGATTACTGTATGTTTAACTGGTAAAAAGAAAAGATGGTCGCTCAAGATATTCCGTTAGTTACCCTGGCCTATGCTAGACCGAGCGCTTGCGATGAAGTGTGTGTGTGTGTGTGTGTGTGTGTGTGTGTGTGTGTGTGTATGTGTGTGTGTGTGTGTGTCTGGTGTGTGTGAATGATGCATACGACCGCGTCCCTTCTTCAATTCTAATGAATAAATGCTTTTTTTTTTAACTTGTGCGTCTTGAAAACACGCCCAGGGTTAAATTAAGTGTTGAATCGCGTCTTCAGCAATATGTAAGTTCAGGGCCTCTCAGGGTGCATGCACCGGTGTATCGCACGGTGCAAGGTGCAACATGTGACTACGAAAATTTGGCCTTGGTGCAAACATCCATTCGCTCTCTCCTTAAGCTTGTCTCTCTCGCTGCCTCGCTGCGTAAAGTTCATGTGTGGTGCACAATATTAAACTGGTTAATTTGGATTTTAATACAAAATCTAGTCTATTTTAACTATCTAGAAACCAGCGGTAAAAACTTCACTTTTGGATAAAGAATGCTTTGAGGCGAGATATAGCAAGTTCTTTAATTCTTGTTCTCTGGCGTCCCTATAGTATGATATCATATGTTTCTAGGTGCACTCTGTTATGTTTTTCAACATGATTTTCTCACACACGTAATTATTGTATCGCACATGAGGAATTTGGCCTCTATCGCGAAGACTGTCAAAAAATAAGAAGGTTCCCACTCTGATTTAAATGGACTTCCGGCATTTTTTGCTTCCTTTGGAGCAAGTTGCTCCATAATTAGGTATTCCTATTGCACGTATCTATTTCACTGATATGTAAGCTGTCAATCAACACAGGTTTCCCCTGTAGTAGCTACAAAACAAGAAAGAACATGGGCCTAGCCAATACAGTGATGTTGCTCCCTCGGTGTTGCCAGTTGCCCAGGGAGCGGGCGTCAAGGATGGAAGATTTGACTGTCTTTGTCACACTGAATCCACCTTGCGCGTTAAACTGGCAACGCCGAAAGAGCAGTATCACTGTATTGGCTAGACTAGGGCTGACAAACCTTACTCCATAGGTGTGAGGAGAGGAGTCCCCCCATCCATAACTACATTAGCACGCTTTAGCTATAACCAGTTTTGCGCTTTTTCCCCCCACTTTTCCGCTTTTATAGTCACAAAGGGAGGGAAAGTAGGAGGATGTGTTCACACCTACTGAGTAACGTTCGTCAGCCCTCGGCTAGGCCCATGTTCATTCTTGTTTTGTAGCTACTCTAGTCTTCACTTCTTCGCTTTGCAACGAGCGAGTTGAGCCGAGCTTGACCGAGTCAACAAGATCCATGGCGCAAGGAACCTCTGCACCTTGGATTGCACCCGGTGCGATTTTAAGCTTTGAGGGGCCCTGATGTAGACAAATTTAAGAACATGTTTACAATAGAAAATAAAGGTTTGTTTTGCCAACCATGTGAAAAAACAGCAAATACAGATCAGCGTTTACAAGTCCCTCAACATTTATCTGGAAGTAAACATATTGCTGCTGCGACTCATGTGAACTCACCATTATTGATAGCTGAACCGGCTTTCTCAGGTGTAGGACAATAAAAGTGCTTCCAATATTGTTTACATTTACGCAGAGCATTTGTTGCAGCTGATATCCCCCTAAAAAAAACGAAATAATGTTCAGCTTAGGAACTTTTTGACAAATATTTGGACATTGAGCCTCCTGAAGAACCAACATTAAAAAAGAACTATGGTAGCTACAAAACAAGAATGAACATGGTCTTAGCCAATGCAGTGAGCTGATCTCTTGGTGTTGCAGCGCCAAGGGAGCGGGTGATAGGGATGGTAGATATACAAATATCTTTCATCGCTGTCACTCGCTCTCTGTGCAACTGGCAACGCCAAGAGAGTAACATCACTGTATTGGCTAAGTCCATGTTCCTTCTTGTTTTGTAGCTACTAATGTACTTTCTAACCTGCAAAGCCTTAGGGCAGCATATGTAAATTGAAAGCTTTGCGTGAGCATTGGTGAAATATAAGATTCAAGTTTCAGAAAAATAGAAAATGATGTTTTCGGTGTATTGAAAAATGATGAAATAGTGAACAGTTATACTTAGTGACGTGTAAAGAATATCTGCAGCAATTAATATACCTAACGATTGTGAGATTAATGATTGAAACTATTCATAAGATATGCCCAAATGGAATGGATTCACACATAAACCATAAAGTTCAACAAATCTGTTGAGGTAAAAAATACTTAAGTGCTGTGGGCTACTGAAATGAAAATTAATTCATTACCAGGGTTAAAAGTAATAAAACACAACTTTAAAAATTTGTTTGAGGAAAAAAAATGGTTTTAAAGCACTGTGTAGAATGACTCCAGTCACGGAAGGTAAACAACTGGGTGATTTAGAGTGTGTGAGTGTTAGTGTTTTGTTTAAATATACACGTCTGACATCCTGTGAGGTGGAAAGATCATTTACACAGTATAAGGCGTTATTTAGAGACAATCCGCATGCATTCGTGATGGTAATTTTGGTGAAGAATTTCGCTGCCCATTGCAATTTTAAAAGAACATGCTAGGAGCTGTTATCTATCTACGAGTGGTGAGTGCGTCTACAATAATACATTAGTAATTGTCTCTAACTTCTGTGAATTTAAATAAGATTTTTACCTTTTTGCTTTTTCCACTAGATATAGTAAGTGGGGTAAGTATTGTATTCGACCTAAAATTTTGATGTCCAGATTTCACCGGAAATCCAAAAAAGCAGTTTTAGAAAAAGGTCCGCGCGCGCGCGAGCGTGTGTCTGTCTGTGAACAGCATAACTCAAAAACGAAAAGTCGGTTAAAAATCCCAGTTAGTATTTAAGTTAAATATCTTTCAAGGATGTAACACAAAGATCTTGAAGAAAATTCCTCCACCCTAAACTACCGTTCACATGGAAAAAATTTCAAAAATTTTGACTTTCGGGAAAACGGCTCTAAGGACTGTGATTAAATGCTACATGTTTAAGATATTTTATGGCAAATGAAGTGTATATTTTGGAATTTCTGGCTATAGCCCATGTAGTCCTGTTTACTTTTGATGACTTTTGCAAAACTGGTAAGCCGTAATATATAGACGAAATCTTACTATACAAAGATGTAGATCTTGTTAAAACACATGTTATATCCAAATGCATTTTTTGTGGAGTGGACAATTTCGGAGATATTATTTGTTATCTGTGTGAGTTTTACAATACTTTAACTTTTCTCAAATGGAAGGTCGTTATTCACTTTTTTATCTCCTGGCCGTGCTAAGAGAACGGAATTTCAAAGCCTTCATATAGCGACCAGCTTTAAAAGATTTCACTATCGCTCAAAGCCTCCATTCCAGTGGCGACTCGTGACTTGTCGCAGTGGGTGTGCAGTATATTACATCCTCTCCACCTTTACTCTCATTCTCTGACACACACCACAGAATTCAATTCGCAGCTCATATGGGCAATCGAGCTCTCATCTTTTGCTATTTTTTGTTTCAAACGATCAATATCACAACAATCATTATTTGTCCAGATGCTGTTTTTCTCACTCGCAAATAATAAGCACGGAAAACAGCTTCTCTTCTAAGGATAAATCCGAAAGATTTATCTCCTTCAGTTTCGTTATGCTATTCATTTCCACACTTTCATAGATTCAAATTTCCTGCTATGAGCAGACACAACTGCATGCAATTTGCTGCCAGAAACGCAAACATAACAAACAGTAATAACACTGTAACAAAATAAATATTCCAAACTGAAGTATTAGCCTTAGTAAATTACGACACGAAGAGTAATGATGCTCTTATAATCGTTTAACAAAACTAGGTGTAATTGTGTTTATAACAGTAACATAACTATCATTTTAATATAGAGAATGGCTACACTATATTTAGAACCGTCATGTTGGCTAACTGCCTGGTAGTTCTGCTAAACAATAGGGTTGCTCGTAGCAAGGAAAACGCAGAAAACTTGTACGAGAACGTACACGTACCGCTTGCGCGGTAAGAATCGCATGTGTTGGCCTTGTCAGTTATGCTGCCTTAACTGGCCGTACTCTTAAATGCAAGCTTTGCACCGCTCCCCGCGACCCCTCACCTAAAAGCTACCTTCGCCAGTCGCAAAATCGGGTTTATGCGTCTTTACAGCTTGTTACTGAATGTGCTGCAATTTGGTAAAGAGGGCGCGGGAAAATTAAACAAGCAAGTTCATATAGAAGAAAGCTGGACATTAGACTTTCTTATATGCATGTCTATAGAGGTAAATACACATTCACATACGGAAAAAAATAGTGGGTGTGCAGTTGCGAGTATGCGATCACCCAGGAACCGCCACTACTCCATTCCCACATTCCCCTTGCACCTACAAGAAAGCTAGTAATAAAATAATTTATACAAGCGTTTATCTCTATTAACATGAAGTAGCTAGTCATATGAGTGTAACACATCATAGCTTTTACCAAACATTGTCTTCTTTTTAGCACACAAAAATAAATATTTTAACTTTTTGTACCACATAAAATACGATCTCTAGTAATCTCTATCGATATATTGATTCCATATGACTGACGGCAAACTAATTGATTATAAAACAGATATTAGATAATATCGATTTTATGTTATTAATATTCCTTTATAAGTTGTTATTCAAAAAATTCTGAATGTATCTCGCGTGTATGCAATTATTGCACTTGTAAAAGTTAAAAAATACGCTTCGATCGTTTTCTAAAAAAATTATAGGTGAAACACTTAAATTTACATATAGATTAATGTTAAAATGAACAGCTTTAAGCACGAATCAAACTCAAAGTTATACTTTATTTCATAAACTGGTTTCAAAGTATGATGGAGATTATTATGCTAAACCTTGTCTTCCTCTTCATTCTCTTTCAACTTAAACACTTACTGACTATAACGTTTTTATATTTTACACTTTTATTTATATTCATTTTCATTTACACCAATGTAATTTTAAGATTTGGCATACATAGTATTAACACCAAAGGTACTTACAAGTTCCTGATTATTGATTTATCCGAACAAAAGAAACGTGTTTTGTTAAAAATATGGAATTCTGTAATAGTTTAACAATGGAAGCCAGTATTTTAAGTAGGGCAAATATGCCTAATTCCGTGATACCAAGTTGAGCTTCCTGCCATGCTTTTATTCTGCAATAGTTAGTAGTTATGAAGTATCCAACAGATAGCTGAACAGTTCTACTTTCCTTTATCATTAATTGCTATGGAATATGTTGTTCAGTGAATCTGATGAAACGATAATGATTTTGTGAGCATTGGATTCCCTGCCGAAGTAACATTTTCAATTAATTTCAATTAATTAGAGGTAAATATAAAGGCAATGATGTTAATAACAGTTTGTATTTTGTAACGTAGATGAACGTCAGGAGAATCAATGCACATACGTCGTCATTGTTTTTGAAATCAGAGAATTAAGATGAATTAGGATACCACTATCACGGATTTAGGAATCCTATCACACATTACGAGCCATCGTCACAAACTTTATTTCTAGAATTTTTTAGTATACTTACAGAACTTTTTAATTTTCAATCAGGTAAAATATGTTCTAGAACATTCTAATTGTTTTTTTTTTGAATCGTTTTTAAATGACTTTTGTCCATTTATGACCATTACACAGTTCTTATTCAGAACTATCACGGAATTACTCAACCTTACCCTATAATAGCTTTAAAAGAAAGCTTCTTATTGTCAGTTGGCTGGTAAAATATCCATGTTACACCATTGATAAGTTTTAATGTAGTTAATATACAGTTTTTTATCATATTTGATTTGTTGACATAAACATTATGTGCTGCATATTTCTATGTTACGCAATTTATAATACACATGGCAGTATCTAAGGCGGGAACTCAATGCTCCTTGGAAACTACATGATGATGATGGTGGTGGTGGTGGTGGTGGTGGTGGTGGTGGTGGTGGCGGTGGCGGCGGCGGCGGCGGCGGCGGTGGTGGTGGTGATGGTGGTGCTGGTGGTGGCGGTGGTGGTGATGATTTTATTCATGTAGTTGTTTTTCCCTCTAATTTATTTAAGTTTTCTTTTTCATGTTGCTTTGACATACACAGTTCGATCTTTATAATTTATTTTCATAAAATTTTATGACAAAACATTTCTATAATGTGCGTCCTAGGATCTCCAATAGTCACAGTTCGTAAAATTAAAGCAAGGTCGTAAATTAACACATAATTAAATTTTAGGTATGTTCATCCTCCCTTCCTCCCCCTCCCTCTCCCCCTTCTTTTCTCCCCCTTCCTTTCTCCCCCCTCTCTCAGAGATAATACCACAGTATTGATAAAATGTAATATGGTATTTTCGGAAACTCCCAAAATCATCATGCTTTTGGCGGCTTTCCATGAAAATTACCGTTAATCTTTTACCGATTTTAACCTTATGTTAAATTAGTCGAAAAAGAGTTTTGTTCAAACCATATACCAGCATAAAAGTGAACTCCATATGTGCAGCAGTTTGCTAACTCCCCATACAAATTGTAATTAATTATTCAAATCGAAATGTATTAAGAAATATTCTGCAGCATGTGCATATTAAATTTCAACTCTATATTATGTGCAGTGGTTTATAAATGACTTAATATGTACATACTGACTTTGATAAGCATTCCGCGTAAAGAAAGTACTTCAAAAGCAGAAGAGGAGAATATTAAAGTACATATATCTTCTATAGGAAACATATACGATGGTTTTTAGTTCTGTTCCATTATTTAGGATAATTTCTGTTTTTAGTTCCCTCATTTTTCTTCCCTTAATTCTCTGAAAGTGTGGTTCCGTCCTTTTTACGCCATGAATGGTTAAAGTGATACATCAGCAAAAACACCAAAAATTACGGTTTTCGTTTAATCGAATGGAAATGTTGATCATGTATTATTAACCTACTAAAGAGGATTTACGAAAGTTCATTGAGCAACAAGCACTGATTTCTGAGATACTGACATTGTCGTTCTGCTTTAGATTTTATTTTGGCCTTAAAATACCGTTAAAATGAAAATACAAACAAGTTTCTTAATATTCCAGTGAAGCTATGTAAGAAAAATGTGTTTCTATTTATACATTTCTTGATTTTAGAAACATATCACTAAAGTCTTAATAAAATAAAGTAAAAGCACTTGGGAATAAGCTTGTGTGAACCTTTTAGTACAATATCCGGGATGTACTGAGGAAATTTCAAGTTAATTTGTCAAAAATTGAAACACTTGGATAATTTTAAACATTAAAAACGCTGAGATTTTTTTTAATGGCATTTAGTATAATACTATTATGCAAAGAAGCATTAAGTAGTGTGGGGAGCTTTAAATAGGACCGAAATTAAGGAATTAGAAATATCCAGAAACTGTATGAAATAAATATAATAAAGGTCTAAAAACAAAACTCCAGATTTTGATTTTTCATAATTCACCAAAATTCACAGATGTAAAGTTAGTTAGAGGCTCTTGTGAATGAAATACTCTCCGTATTTATTTGCTTGTCATTTCGTTGTTTTTATAGTCAGCCACATGAGAGATGTCCGTAAAGGAAGCAGAAAAACGTCCTGTGTAGTCGTTAGCCAGCACGCGATATCGCTGACTGCAACAGGTCTCATCGCATTAGCGTCTAAACATGGCACGATATTTTGTGAGCAACCTTGACGTGTTAACCCTATCTGGAGAGAAATGTGGCACAGCAGAAAGAGTAGCCTGCCGTGTTGTTGCTCATTCGGAGGCATTAAAGATAGTCATGTGTGAAAAAAATGACCAAAAGTTGCTAAAATTCACAAATAGGGATCTTTGCTACTAAACGCTGCAAATTTAATTTAGTTCTATGTACATTTTATAGCTGTACTAGCTTTTAAAGCATACCTTAGACTGATCTAAATGTCTGCCTGCAAGTCTAGCTTCCAATAAAATTGAAGTAACAACCAATACGTTTTGCCTATGTTGAAATGGACAACCCATTCAAGAGAGTCCTCAGGAATTTAGTAATTTAGCTGTATAGATAGAGTAAAAGACGAAGGAACACATGTAGTCACTCGAAGTATTCATCTAACTATTCGTTTTAAGTTGAGTAAATGAATATGTGTTATAAACTTAAAGAACAAAACATGGCCTAATTGCTAGTTAATTTATCACGTAAAAGGAAAGCATTGTAATTAACATAAGAAAAATAAACAAAATGAAACTTCTGACTGCTCACACAAATATTCGTCTCCAGCACACAAACAAAAGTTTTCACTTAAGGATTATGTGTTTAATATTTGGTAGGCCGTCCCTTTCTTTTTGATTATCTCACGCAACCTTCTTGGGAATGATAAAAAAAGACTGTTTATCACTTCCTGGCGCTTTTCTTCCACTCCTCTACAGAGGCGACTGATGACTCTGAACATTGGTGCTTCACAAAATTATCACTGCAATTTGAAATGTTTAAGGCAAAAAATACCCGCTTAAGTTTCACACTATGTATGTATGTATATATTTTCTGCGAATGGGTATTACCCGGTGGCAGAGTTAAATGTACAAATTAAGGTTACAAACAAAGTGCACAAACAATAGTAATACAATCATAATACAATAAGGAACAATAATAAAAATATAAGATGAAATGCACTAAATACTAATTAACACTCATTAATTAATTATAACCAAATTAAATTTAGCATTAGTATTCACCATCAGTTCAATAAATGTCAAAAATACACTTGCGTAATCTTTATAGTAAATTACACAGCATTTACTTGATTTACGATATTTTTCGAAAATTTCTTCACAGATAAAGGACAGCCCTGAAAGACTGCTACAGGTAATTCATTACATTCCTCAATGGTTCTATTAACAAAGGAGAACTTTCCTACGTCGGTTCTGTGCCTTCTACCTTTAATTTTATACAAATGATCCTTTCTTCCGTAATATGTAGGGTTGTCCAATCTTTCACTAATACCCACCCATGCATTTGAACCACGATATGCTTGAAATAATGCGCATAACCTCTGCCTCTTACGCCGGACTTTTAGAGGCTCCCATTCAGTCTCCTCCCCCTTTTTAGACCCAAAAGATTTACCTCGTTTTATAAATTTTATAGCCCTTCTCTGTATTCTTTCTAGCGAATCAATTTGACTAAGTCTATATGGGTCCCAGCATACTGCTCCATATTCCATAATCGGCCGCACCAAAGATTTGTAGGCAATTTCCCTGGACCTTCCGCTCCCCTTTTTCAGTACCCTCATTAAGAAATGTAACGCTTTCCACGCTTTCCTGGATGTAGAATTTACCTGGTCGTCCCACCCAGCGTTACTCGCCAGGTACACTCCCAAATACTTGCAGCTATCTACCTGCAGAATTTTTTCTCCGCCCATGTGATAGTTATGAACAATTTCCCTCTTAGATCTTCTAAATGCAATGGACTTACTTTTCTTAGCATTAATCGTCATCTTATTTGTAGCAGCCCAATTACTAATTTCATTTAAATCACCCTGAAGCAGAGACTCATCTATGGCATTCCGAATTTTATTATAGATAATGCAATCGTCTGCAAACAGTTTTATCTGACATTTAATATTTACACTTATATCATTAACAAAAATAAGAAAAAGTAGCGGACCCAGTACTGAGCCTTGGGGTACTCCCGAACTAACTGTGCCTCTCTCGGAGATTTCTTTACCTACTTTTACCTGCTGTGTTCTCCCATCCAGAAACGCTTTGACCCATAAAACCACTCGTTTGTCTATTCCTGTGCCAGCTAGTTTCCCAATAAGTAAATTATGCGGCACTACATCAAATGCTTTAGAAAAGTCTATTACCACTGCATCAGTTCTTCCTCCTGCGTCCACTTCATCTGCTAAGTCTTGAAATAAGGAAGTTAATTGACTTTCGCACGAGTACCCAGGTCGAAACCCATGTTGCGCTTCCTTGAACCATTTTTTGTTTTCTAACTCCTCCCTTATATATTCTGCTATTAAATGCTCCATCAACTTACACACTATTGACGTTAAACTAACTGGTCGATAATTATTTATTTCTGTTTTATTACCCCCTTTATAAATAGGAACTACAATAGCGGTTTTCCAGTCTTCTGGTAAGTCACAGTTATTGATTGACATGTTAAACAAAAACATTAGATAGGGAATCACAGCTTCTCCCCCAATCTTCAATATTTCAGTAGGTATGTTATCGGGCCCCCTCGACTTTCGATTCTGCAACATCTTGATCCTTTTGCGTAATTTGCAAGCCATTATTTGAAAAGTAGATTCCCCACTATCTCCAATTACCTGTTCAGCATTATCATCCAACTTATGAAAAATAGATACAAAATGTGAATTTACTGCGTTCGCTTTGTCCTTATCGCTTACTATAGCAATCCCATTTACGCTAAGATCTGGTATACTCTCCTTATTACCCCTGCGTCTATTTACATAATTGTAAAAGGATCTCCAACAGTTATTTGCCCCACCAAAATTTTGTTCAAAAAACCGTTGGTTGATAAATTTACACAATTAAACAAGTAAATGGGAAATCACAGCATACATCACATGCACATTTCATGAAAACTGTGTAGTACATTGCACTCACCTATTTATAGACAAATCAGCCCTTCTCTCCTTCTTGCCGACTAACTTAAGAATTTATTGAAGTTGTTGATTTGCACGATAAAGTCCCTTTCAATGGAAACCATGGCTAATGCAGATAACCTCTCCTCGGACATTCTGTTACGCAGAAATGATTTAATTCCTTTTAGAGTAGAGAAACAGCTTTCTGCCTCACATGTTGTCATAGGAATGTCAAATCACATTTAGTAGCTTAACAGATATTGTCCTTGAAGAACTCCATTAGGGGAACAACCCAGCTATGTTTTTAAATTCTTCTGTGCTATAAAGATCTGTGATTAGTTTCTTTTCTTCAATGAATACATCTGAAGGGAACTTTAACATATTCCGGGACGATACATTATACTCCGCAAATTTGTCAGGCTGAAAGAGAACTGCTGCTCCTATATGAGCAACAAACGTGAATCTGTCTTCATTTCAGTAATGAATACATGACATACTTCAGTAGCCTCTCGTTTTCTCTGCGTGATCTACAATTTTTCTTTTCTTCGTCACATTCTCATCAACCGCAGTTGAGTTTATAATGCTTCTAATTTTGAGGATTTCTACCTCAAAATAATTAAGTCTACACCGAACAATCACAAGAGTACAGTCACTCTTCTGAAGTTGGTTAAAGAAAATATCGACATGGGGCATACTTTTATGGAAGAAGGATAGCCAGAATATAAAATCTACACCAGTTAAAATTCCAATAAAAGCAGAAGCTTGAAGAATAGAACTTGGATTTGTGATTCCTTTGCCTCTCCTTATAATTTTCATGAATTTTATTAATCCCTTTCAGTATTCGAAAAATGTATTGGCAGATCTAGAGTGAAAGTTCCATCTCATTTGCAGTACCACTTCTGTACCATTTCTTCTAAAATCGATATTCTTTGAGGAGAGTTAGAGAGAAAAAAGCATACATTCCTTGAAGACTTATGAAGAAGCTTCGTACATTAGTATTTGCTGATGCTGCATTTAAGATAATTAACTTTAACTTGTGTGCATAGGAATGAATGTATTCTGCAGATGTACACTACTGTTTCATGATGGACTGAACGTCATTTTCCGACCCAGATGAGGAGCTAAGCAGCAATGTGTCCAGAAAGCTTTCCTTCACTACTGGAAAACATAAATGAATCGTGTATATGTACAGCTATTTTTCGTTCATTATGTTTTGTTGTGTATTACATGTATGTGTTGCAGCAGACGTATCTAAATACACACAACTCAATAATGTATGTACATTTTTATCTCATTCTATCCATTGATGTATGCTCATTGACGCTAAGTTGTCGAGCCGCTGATGGGATGAGGGTTGTTGATCTTTGAATTATCCCGCGTTGGATGTGTCCATTGTATGCTGTAAGATGTTACTGGATACCAGCACCACATTAATAAAGACGCCACTTACAAAGAAAATGCGGTCCCCCTCCTTGCGTCATTACCTCGACTTAGCTCTGTATAAGCGTGGATTCTAAAGTTCTCAGGGTATTCGTGATTATTAAAGGAAAAGTCCAAACTTCGTTTTTATGTGTATCTATTCGCCAAATTCTTCATTCTTAATTTTGAGAGGAGCTGACCACAGCTAAATGCCAAAAACTGTTTCACATCTTACGTCGTCCACTCCATGTTCTGGCTGGCGACTGTTTACTACTGACACTATAACTCGCGCGTCCCCCCGGATTCGAATTTCGTACGTTGATCACGTGAAGCCTGCCCGACAACCTCGCGGTAAACACTTGATCATTGCTACCATAAACTCAATTTCTGTCTCATCATGGTTTAATTTTATTAATAGCCTAGGTCTAATTTAGTTAAACGAGAATCTGTCTTTAACAGAAATGTTCGAGAGTGCCGTTTGATCCCGCTGACGACACCTTTTACTGTATTAACTGGAATATTTTAAAAAAATTTTTTTATCTTAATGATTAGATCATTATCATTAGATCACATAATCATATTGCGTTGGCAATTGCTTCATTAGGTATTGCAGCGACGTTGCTTCATGGTGGCCGGACTGCGCGTTCAGCACTCAAGTTGCCATTGAACATTCACACAAATCCAGATGCAATGTGTCAAATAAAGAAACATTCCGGCATGGCTGAAATTTTGAGAAAATGCGAAATTATTATCTGGGATGAATGCACTATGGCCCACAAGAATTCACTTGAAGCTCTCGATTCAACGCTGAAAGACATCAATAATAATACCAGATTATTAGTGGTGTTCTACTGCTGCTGTCTGGTGATTTCAGATAGACATTGCTGGTCATTCGACGTGCTACATATGTGGACGAGATTAACGAATGTTTGAAAGAATCATATCTATGGCGAAGTGTCAGTAAATTATACCTTGCCATAAATGTACGTCTTCAACTTCAAAATTATCCATTGACATTGGAATTCTCCGAAAATTTTCTCAACATCGGGAACGGAACATTTAAATTGCATGAAAATATACAATGTATCCAACTCCCAGACAATTTTTGTAACATGGTAGATACCAAAGATATTTTGATTGAAAGTATATTTCCAAAATTGCAAATTAATTACACTAATTATGCGTGAACGAGTTATTTTGGTCGCAAAAATATAGATATCGACACAATTAATTTTAAAATACAACAGTCACTGTCTGGCAATTAAATATCATTCAAATCGATCGACACTGTTGTCGATCCTGACGAAGTTGTCGACTATCCTGTTGAATTCTTGAATTCACTGGATTTACCTGGAATGTCACCACATAACTTGCGATTGAAGACTGGTTCACCAATCATTTTGCTTCGAAATTTAAATGCATCAAAGCTATGCAATGGCCCGCGATTGCTCATAAAAAAGAACCCACCGGCAATGTTCTTGAAGCTACCATTTTAAACGGCAAATTTCAAGATGAAGTTGTTCTTCTACCATGGATCCCAATGATATCTTCAGACTCGCCCATTCCATTCAAACGTTTGCAATTTCCGGTAAGGTACTCCGCTCTCAGGCCAAAAATATTATTTTTAAAGATTGCAGTTAGTTTAAGATTGGCATCTGAGGAAGTGCGTGCATATTTAGTGTTATAGTTTATAATGTTATCATCATTATCCTTTGCTGCGTAAGTTTACGTTCTGACAATTTGTGACACGAGAAATGTTTCTTCGTTCCCTCCCCGTAACTTCCGCTCTCTGGCGCATCACTTGGCAACAGTGCATCCATCGTGTACACGCATTGGTTCAGCTCATATGCCTTCTAAAACCGTACGCCGGATAATCCTGACACCACTGGATTAGAGTATCCTGTTGATTACAATAAGGGCACGTCGAGGAGTCGCTCCGGTGAATAGCAGCGAGTTGTTGACGTGTCGGTAGAATGTCATGAACTGTTTGGTACCAAAAGAAGCGGACTGCTTACTGAATTACAACACTGTTGATGTTCTTCCAGTTGTTGGTAGTTAAGATTAGGTGGCGCAACATGTTCAATGTGTATTGACGCACTTCGCAGACTTCCTGACAGATTCGTCGTGCAAGTCGTCTTCCAGATTGGTGACAATCCGGACTTAACACCATTCCAAGAAAAAATGTTTGTAGGTATTGCAGTGAAATCGGGATAGATGTAAGATCGACAGACTTACGTAGATAAACATAAGTGGATCAAGAATGTATCCTAAACTAAAACTAAACCCCGGCGCAACAGCCCACAAGGGGCCAAGGCCTACCGCCCAGCCGCTGCGTCCCCCACCTCTGCCCACTACAGGCGTCATTGGTGAGGTGCAGTATTGGAGGGTGGGACGTGGTCAGCGCCCCGAGCCCTCCCGGCCGGTTATGCGGTCTTCTAGACCTGGGGCCGCTACTTTTCTATCAAGTAGCTCCTCAATTGGTCCCCCCGGGACCTAACGAGGCTGAGTGCACCCCGTGCCAGACCTCCCAGAGGGGATAAAATCCCCATGCTGGTACCGGGGATCGAACCCGGGTCCTCCGCGCCAGAGGCAAGCGCGCTACCAACTGCGCTACGGAGGTGGTCAAGAATGTATCCAGGAGGCAGAAAAAATAGAATTATGTCATTTATCTGTTTCTCAGATTTCCTAAGAAACAAATCTAGACACAAATATTTTACGAGCCCAATCCTCCCTTCAAGGGGATATAAATCAAGTTTGACATGGGCACTCGAAGGATGATCCATAAAATCACACAGATAATCTAGTGTACTTAAAGTCTTGAGTAGCGACACAAGTTGGGCAGCAAGTCATCTTTGGGAGAGTAAAACGACGTCCACTACCCATTGCACTGGTATAGATATAGATCTCGATGGTAGAAATCCGTGGTAGAGCTATTAATGCGCCAACAGTGGGTTTCCAATTTAGGTTCTGAATTTCTCCCAGTGATGCTGTGAATGTAACACACAAAACCTTTGGGAACAGTCTGCCTTGGTGTCAGTTGTGGAGGTGTAGTCCAACGTCCTACTAGAAGAGCCTTAGATTTCTCCTTATTGATCTCGAGAGAGGATACGTCATTGTAGTGTTGCAAGGCACACCATAGGGAACGTCGATCCAGTTCATTGGTGAGGATAACACCTACATCATCAGCATACAACAGCATACCCAGTCTGTGATTATACAAGGAAATCCCAACAATTTTAGATTGCAGTTGACAAAGGAATTAATTTAAGCTAAAATAAATAATGCCATTGATGTTGGATATTCTTGTCCAATGAAACAAGCAATGGGAAACGTACGGGAGAGAAAGTCATTAAGTTGCACACAGCTGGAGATATCAGTATACGGACATTTGATGTGGAAAATAAAAAACATTACTGACGCCATGCCAAGTCAAAAATTGCGAAAAAAAAAAAAAAAAAAAGGTGTGACGAACACAACAAATGCACCTCTGAAATAAATGACAAAGGAACGTGTTGATGACCCTGGGAAGAGAAGGACATGCAATCATGGAGAGCGTGCGAAACATCGTGTTGTATATCATTCCTGAGAGTAAAGATCCATGCAACCCTGAGCTAGAGCCGAACCCAGAACCCAGAAAGAAATTCATGCGGCTCAGCTTAACTCATGTCACCTCTCGCTACGTATACTGCCTTATACATACATGCTGCTGACTTTGCGACCTCATTGAGTGTTTTTTACTTAATCTTTAATAACTCTTCGCAGGTACCGTAAGCATCTGCTTTAGGTATTCCGCTAGCAATTGTAACGTTTTCACGAAAAACCTTGTTATAGTAGGTACTCGTATTTCACTGGTGAGTTAGGATGCTTAACAATAAAATGTTGGTGCAATATTTCTACAGATAGCTCACTGTCTAGGTAGTAGGTCGTGCGGCTGCCATAATGAATTTCTTTGGTAGGGAATGGTTTAATGTGATATGTAATTTTGACAATTTCCTCTAATGGCATTAACACTCATAGTTTTCCCCCATCCATCTTTCGGTGTCTACCCACAGCATAGCAATTTTCGAATTCGTTTAACTCCCTTAATCAGTTACTGCATAAATATTTAGAAAATCTTTTTAAGCTTCTTCCTCGTTTTCATAATAAAGTAATAAATACTAGCACTTCCAACACGTCAGTTCCTTCTACACAGTAGTGCCACACAATACTGCAGTGCCAACAGTTGAAAAGAAAAATAACCAAAGTCCTAGACTTCGGTTGTTTCAGCACCTAGCTCCAACTACCTGTTTCCGCAGTGGAAAAGGTGATTTGGGTTGTTTTCGTGCACGATCTGGAGCTACATACGTTGCAACGTATGTATTTCCCCCTTCAACTCAATCTTCACAAAGGTGGATGTAGAATGCTTTCTCAAACAACTGAATTAATATCGTCTTTTTCAGCCTATTTGACGCAAAAAAAGGAACCACTTTCTCGAACGTATCTTAAAAGTCAAATTTGTTTCACAATGTATTCTGAAAACCTAACATTGTAGACAGATTAGAGGGGTGAAGGCACTTTTTACATGATATGAAATTCTTTCTCTTCCTTTCCAGACTCAGATGGACATTGCATTCAAACAGCTCTTATTGGCCATGGCATCTCTCTTTCCAATCTTGTCCTTACAGGGCTGTATTTAAACACATTTTTCCAATACGCCATTTCTGATATTTTATTGTTGCAGTGTTGCCTGGGGGTATCATCTGCTAGCCTTGGACAAAGTGTTTAAACACAACAGCAGCAGCGCTATGAATACAGGGTGGAAGGTACCGCTTCGGCCAGACATTAACCAGAGATTCTGCATGATGAGTGTAACAAATATGTGCAATACAATTATTGTCAATAAAGAACCGTTTCGATGACAAAAATAAAAAATAAAATAAAAAAAAAACGTGTCAAACATTTGGAGCCATCTAGCTTCTTGGCGAATGGATATAAGTGGTTTATTATTTCACTAACTGTGGCGCAAGCCTCGTGTGAACAACGCTGTAATGCCTTTTTTATCTTAATTGGAATGAATTTAACCACAGTTCAATGTTAAAGTGTCATGCAAAGTTTAACTTCTACGTGAAACATGGCAACGTCGTGGGCCACTCGAAACGTACTTGTTGCGTGTAGTGAAATAAGCCACTCTTTATCTCCAACTCTTCTATTTCTTCCCCGCTTAAGAAACCAAAAATAAAAACAATATCGTCTCTTGTGAACTGAAATGCAACTCAATGTTAAGAACCTTAACTAAGTAATAATAAAACCAAAATAAACACCGTATAATCGGCATAAATGACACATTTTCAATATCTCTTGTTGTAAGGTGCTTACAAATAATAGACAGAATTATGGAATTTGTATTCTTTGTTAAATAGTACTTGCAAACGTGTCTGTGTACATTAACTGTGTCTCAATCACGTATTACATATGGATTTGTTTGTCATATGTATAGAGAAACTCCATACTATGTATACTTTTTTATAAAGGATAGTATCACTCTCGTGCATACGTGTAGAGAAAAAGAATACAATTCATTTTGCTTTTCTTATTTAGGCGTCTTCGTGACCACAGCTGTCATTTATGACGGGCTCTTTGGTTTTATTCCAGCCCGGCAGTATACAGAAGAGCTCAATTGCTTTAGAAAAAGAAGAGGGAGGCTTTTATTTATTTGTGTATTAAAAGTAGTTACTATTATTTTAGCTAGTAGCGGATAATAATAATAATAATAATAATAATAATAATAATAATAATAATAATAATAATAATAATAATAATAATAATAATAATAATAATAATAATAATAATAATAATAATAATAATAATAATAATAATAATAATAATAATAATAATAATAATAATAATAATAATAATAATAATAATAATAATAATAATAATAATAATAACAATAATAACAATAACAAGAAGAAGAAGGAGAAGGAGAAGGAGGAGGAGAAGAAGAAGCAGAAGAAGAAGTAGAAGTAGAAGAAGCAGAAGAAGCAGAAGAAGCAGAAGAGGGAGAAGAGGGAGAAGAAGAAGGAGAAGAAGGAGAAGAAGGAGAAGGAGGAGAAGAAGAAGAAGGAGAAGAAGGAGAAGGAGAAGTGGGAGGAGGAGAAGGAGGAGAAGGAGAAGGAGGAGAAGGAGAAGGAGGAGAAGGAGAAGGAGGAGGAGAAGGAGGAGAAGGAGGAGGAGAAGAAGAAGGAGAAGAAGGAGGAGGAGAAGAAGGAGGAGAAGAAGGAGGAGAAGAAGAAGCAGAAGAAGTAGAAAAAGTAGAAGTAGAAGCAGAAGAAGAAGCAGAAGAAAAAGCAGAAGAAGAAGAAGAAGAAGAAGAAGAAGAAGCAGAAGAAGAACAACAATGATAATAACCATAACAATAATCATAATCATAACAATAACAACATTCACAGTCACAATCACAATCATAATAACAATAACAACAAGAATATCCATTATTAGGAAAATCTGTATCCCTTTATGTCAGCATTGTTTTAACCCTAAAATACGTGATTTCGATTATTTCTTTTTCTGTTTTCTTAGCTATGGAAAACTAATCTTCATTATTACTTGAACGAATGCGTCATTTCAGTTACATTCACGCCTTTCCGGCATAACATTTAGATTCGTGTCGATGTGCCAATATAGTGGCCCTGGACCTTGGGCTCATTTGAGCATCATTTTCTCATTTCATTCTCTCACCGTCCGATATGATCTCACGTTGGAGGACGTTAAAAAAAGTTACGGTAAACGCACGGGGCGAGTGTTTTGTTTACATCGAAGCACACGCCGGTCAGGTGTTTTGTTTACAACTGAGGCAGTACTGGCGTGGAAGCACACGTCGGGTACAACACAGGTCGCTGGCGTGTGCGAGGGCAGCACAGCGTTGCCATTTACAGTGCCGAAAAAAATGAAACTTTTACAAAACAATTAAACCTAAGAAACAAAACTTGTCATTTTGTATTTCTTACACCTGAATCTATCAACCAGGTGATTCTGGCCGAAACAGTGCCTTCCAACCTATATACAGTATGAAAATCAAATCCTGGAGGTATGAATTTAACATGACAAATTAGTTTTTCATAGGTACTCTCTCGCCTGTTGATTTAAGAGGTAAATATCATGAACATATTTAAGGGCATTAAAAGCGGAATCGAATCCAAAAGCTGTACATTTATTTCTTGATTATTTTTGGAGAAATAATAATATTGCAACTTTTATTAACGCATTGCGTCACTAATTTTCTTTGATTGTCGTAGACCATGACTTCGCTACAAATACACAACAAATGAGAACCGTTAAATGAAAAAAAAAAAAAAAAAAAAAAAAAAAAAAAAAAAAAAACCTAATTAACGGACCTCAGATTAATAACATGCGTGCTAGAATGTAAGTAAAACTGTTAACTTTGAAAGGAATCATGACTGACAGAAACTATTGGTAAATAAAATATTTTTTTTTAATTCGGTATTATGATTTACTTTTAAACTCTTATTAAAATAGACCAGTAAGTGTTTTCTTTGAAATTGCCAGGGAGAGACTGTTAGAGTAAAAAATTATTTTCTATCCCTATGTGCACTATTTTGATAGCCACCTGTATGTATACCTATGTTGTGGTAAATACAAACAAGCTGCCACAGTCTTGAAAAGAATCTCATAATACGGTTATGCGTAGTTTGAATAGGAAACATGTTGGCTTTGCCCTTCCTAGTTCTCTGCTCACAAGCCCGTGTCCAGCTTGCGAAAACCGCATTCTCCGGCCGGGTGGGACTCGGGGCGTTAACCGCGTCCCCCCTCAACTACTGCATCCCAATGATGACGCCCGTTGTGGTCTGGGGTGGGTAAGCGGCGTTCGGACGGTAGACCTTGGTCCTGTATGGGCTGTTGTGCCACGGAGTTCTCTTTTTCAGTTTGGTTGTTTAATGTGGATGTTAAAAGTAAAGGTAAGTTCATTTTGCACTCTCTTTTGCTAAGGTATGGGAGATATTGCTTTCCTCCAAAAAGACGATGTCCTCTGGGATATATTTATGTGTTTGTATCTGTCTAAACGAAAAGGCAGATTAGTACCAAATTCCTTTATAGAGCGAGGCATCTTTTAAGAATGCAAGGTGTACATTTTCAGGACATTCCCCTGGATCCCAAACTACCGTGTGCATAGTAAATGTTCCATTCATTTTACAATTTTATTTTTAAAAAATTACTCTACCTGTATTGATTTAAATAACATATGTTCTACTCTTGGGCTTGTACCATCCCGTGGGGGACCCGGAAACCAGTAGGCTCACCATCCAATCCGGGGGGACGAGATTTCCAGAGCGCATCCTTTCCCTTGCCGTGCTACTGCCGCAACGCTCGCCAACGCTTCCAACCCTGAAAGAAACCTAACGGGATGAAGGGTTAAATGAAATGATTAATGTAACGAAATGGAGGGACAAAAAATTCGAAGAATATGAAAACCCTTCCTAGCATTCGCCTGGCGACCCGGGAAAACCTCCGAAAAAACCCATAGGCCAGGAAGGTCGAACCCGCCACCTACCGAATGCGGGCGACAGACGTTACCACCTGAGCCATACCACTCGGTTCGGGGAGGGGGCTCTAATTTGAAAAGAATTTAAAGGGATGAAATTCGCCCAAGTGTAAACTTATCTTTGGCTATGTTTGGTTTACATTCTCCTGGCAACAATATCGTGTCACTTGACTTCTCAAGAGCTGGCGTGAAGAGTTTACTTTGACTGAAGTGGGCAAGCCAGTCCATGAATTAATCTCATTGTTAAGTGACTTGACTGTCGGCGTCATGAACTGCGTACAGTCCATGCCTATTCACACCCTGCAGTACTTTCATTTCATTTGTGAAACTGTGAAGGACTGTTCTTGTGCCACGTGACTAACGGGGATGCATCATGTTTCCTGCAAGATAAACAAGCACAGAGATGGAGACTTACTTGCAACAGAGGGTGCTGGAAGCAATGTAAAATCTGTGGCAAGTTTTTGTTGCATTTCGTGAATCTTCAGTTAGTAGTCGACGAATTTTCCTTAAGGATGCTCATCAGTAAAAAAGAGTAAAAAATTTCCAAATTCTGTGCATAATATACATTTCAGTGTTATTAAGCACTACGAAGCTTCTATGTAGGTTCTATAGCTGTACAGACTTTTAAAGCATGTCATAAAACGATTGTAGGCCTAGCTAGCTATAAAATTGTAGTAAAAACTATACGTTTTGTCTACGTTAAAGTGAACAAACCATCCAAGAGACGCCTCAGCGACCTGCAAATACGAAAGAGCAGAAAAAGACGAAAGAGAGCCTGTGTATGTAACTGTTTTATAAACAACATAAAGTCAGACATAGTATTATTTTAGCGTCATTCCTTTTAAATTCTCTTTCCTTGGGTTTTCATTTGTCAGCACATTCAATTGTTTAAATTGCTTCACAGGATGTTCTTGTTGAATGGCTTAAATGTTGTATAATTTATTATAAAAGATAGATTAAGAATAATGCGATGAACTTTTGTTAACCTGCTTAGTTGATAGTTTTAAATTCATTGTGTAAATTTTTAAACATGAAAACTGAAGTCCCATATTTAACATTTATTTTCTGTCAAACTGAATGGTTATACATTTATTTCTATAATTCATTAATATAAATACTTTTAAAGGCTTGCATTATAAACTATTTTTAAAAATTTCCGTCGTGTGGAACACTTTTTCAAGAGAGTAAGAAAATAAGAAAAATAATGAAATTAATATTTTGGGAACTAGTTTTAAAATATCTATGAAATTTGGTGTACATATTATACATTAAACTCTGTTTAGTCAATTAAAATTACAAATGAATAGGACAGAAATCGTGCGTTTTAAAAATTTCACAGATGTGGTACCCTCAAACTCTTGCATAACGTCGATATCCTATGCAGAGGTTCGTGAATGAATTCATGCGTACAGAAGGACGAGCGATAAGGATTATGCAGATTGTGGTATTCGCATTTAAAAAACGAACTTAAAATTATTTTAGTAGTGCTAGCAAAGAAAATATTTCAGCATCATAATTTAAACATTAAGCTTGAAAGATACAAATGAGATACAGCTTTGCGTGCATCCTTAAATTGTAGGTGCATTTGTCTTGTGATGGAAATAAAGTTTTGTACAGCATTGGTAACACATTCTTGCACTCTATTGTGGTTAGACTCCAAAAACCAGGAACTTTTAGGAGGTTCTTAGTATAAATTATCGTTAAATTCATACGGACTTCCAACAAAATCTGTGTGCAAACATATTGACCTCAACATTTTCTGTATAAAATTTCCCCTCCATTCTTGTAGTGGTTTGTCTGAAAACCGAGAATTTAAGGAACATCTTCATATTTTTGGATTTAGATTTAGATTTGAAAAGGAGGAACTCAACACCTCGGCCTATTGCATCAATTACTACTTCCCTGTATTACAGCACAGTGTGACCAAGGGGGGCGCTTCTTTCTGATTGGCTGTCATAGAATTCTGCCATAGTTTTGCCAGATGCTCTGTCATCTGCATTAAAGCGCTTGCATTCTGCATAAGGGAAGTACGGCGTAGTTTTGCTGCAGCTGAGTCTGTTTATTTTAGATTTAATAGTACAGACAACGCTTAGTAGTAAATAAGGGGTTTCTTATTCTTTGTAGTGTGTGTATGTGTGCGTGTAGGGGTCTGGGGGTGTTTGTGGGGGTGTGGTGGTGGGTGGGGTGTAGGTGGGATGGGGGTGTGGATGGGGTAGGGTGGGGGTGGGGTGCGTTGGTGTGCGTGGATATGTGTGCGCGCGTGTGTGTTTCTTTCGAAGGAGCAAACAAATTTCCAGAGTGAGTTTGATGGCGGCAAAACAAGTTCATTATTTGATTTTTTTGTTTCACGATAAAAATGTTTCCCAAGAATCTTCTTCGGTATATCATGAGGGCGTTATATTCCGTGAGACGTGTAGTTCCTTGACGAGAGGCCGTGTGACACTGTGGATTTCTCCATTTCTTTGTATTTTAAGCATCTGAAACAGTCCTACACACTTATAGTAAGACATTGAAATAATTAGCATATCATTGAAAAGCACTGTAAGAGATGTTTATGGAAAATTCAAAACATGCATTAGTAATCATTCCAGCATCACAAGATCACTCCCCCAGGAGCCTACTACGTAGCTGCGGGTCTTGGCGCATCCGGGTTCCGGAGCCGCGCAATCATTTTAACCCTTCCATGTCCATCAACTGCGCCACGTGTACCTGCTTTGACTGCTATTCTTCATCACCCTCTTCCTCTTCTAGGATTATTATTATTATTATTATTATTATTATTATTATTATTATTATTATTATTATTATTATTATTATTATTATTATTATTATTATTATTATTATTATTATTATTATTATTATTATTATTATTATTATTATTATTATTATTATTATTATTATTATTATTATTATTATTATTATTATTATTATTATTATTATTAGTTCTTAAGGCCTTAGGTTTATAAATCCTGTCTCACCAGCAGGGATCATTTCTATCTCCGTGGTCCTGTCCCACGGTTTGAGCGTGGCCCTCGACATGTGTGCTCTTGGAGTTCTCAGGCGCGAAGGTTGAGCGGACATTTCACACTGCCCCCATGTGTGAGAACTTGGTAAAATCATGGCGGCCCGGCCCTGCCCTGCTCTGTCCTGCCCTGCCCTGCCCTGCCCTGCCCTGCCCTGCCTTGCCCTGCCCTGCCCTGTCCTGTCCTGTCCTGCCCTGCCTTAACCTGCCTTGCCCAGCCCTGCCTTGCCCTGCCCTGCTCTGCCCTGCCTTGCCCTGCCTTGCCCTGCCCTGCCCTGCCTTGCCCTGCCCTGCCCTGCCTTGCCCTGCCCTGCCCTGTCTTGCTCTGCCCTGCCTTGCCTGCCCTGCCCTACCTTGCCCTGCCCTGCCCTGCCTTGCCCTGCCCTGCCCTGCCTTGCCCTGCCCTGCCCTGCCCTGCCTTGCCTTGCCCTGCCTTGTCCTGCCTGTCCTGCCCTGCCCTGCCCTGCCTTGCCCTACCCTGCCCTACCTTGCCCTGCCTTGCCGTGTCCTGCCCTGCCCTCCCCTGCCCTGCCCTGCCTTTCTCTACCCTGCCCTGCCTTGCACTACCCTGCCCTGCTTTGCCCTGCCTTGCCCTGCCCTGCCTTTCCCTGCCCTGCCTTGCCCTGCCCTGCGTTGCCTTGCCCTGCCTTGCCCTGCCCTGCCCTGCGCTGCCTTGCCCTGCCCTGCCCTGCCCTGCCCTGCCTTGCCTAGCCCTGCCCTGCCCTGCCCTGCCCTGCCTTGCCATGCCCTGCCTTGCCCTCCCCTCCCCTGCCTTGCCCTGCCTTGCCCTGCCCTGCCCTGCCTTGCCCTGCCCTGCCTTGCCCTGCCCTGCCTTGCCCTGCCCTGCCCTGCCCTGCCTTTCCCTGCCCTGCCCTGCCTTGCCCTGCCCTGCGTTGCCCTGCCCTGCCTTGCCCTGCCCTGCCTTACCCTGCCCTGCCTTGCCCTGCCCTGCCCTGTCTTGCCCTGCCCTGCTTTGCCTTGACCTGCCCTGCCCTGCCTACCTTGCCCTGCCCGGCCCTGCCTTGCCCTGCTATCTCTAACGGTTTACCAGTTATGCAAAAGTCGTCCAAACTAAATAAGACTACAGGGGCCATAACCAGAAAATTCAAGATATACATTTCATTTGTCATCAAAATTATCTTAAACATATGACATTTTAATCAAAATCGTTAGAGCCATTTTCAAGAAAATCAAAATTTTCGAAAAATTTTCCATGTAAAGGGTAGTTTAGGGTGGAGTTATTTTCTTCAAAATCTTCGTGTCGCATCGTTGAAAGACATTAAACTTAAATACCAACTCTGGTTTTTAACCGACTTTTCGTTTTTGAGTTATGCTGTCCACAGACACACAGACATACACGACACACACACACACACACACACACACACACACACACACACACACACACACACACACACACACATGGACATGTTTCTAAAAATGCTTTTTTTATTCAGAGGGTCTCAAAACATATATTTCGGTGAAATCTCGACATCGAATTTTTGGGTGGAATACAATACTTCCCCTACTTACCAGTAGAGAAAGTAAAAATTAATGAAAACTGTAGACCCACTTCCGTGGTGTACGGTTAGCTTGTCTAATTCATATTCAAACCTCGGTTATAGTAAGTTGCTTAGATTTTTCCGTGCTTTCCTTTATCCTAAGAATACAATTTATACCAACTCCAATGGAACACTAGCTCGTTTGAGCATTATTCAACCCTTTTCATTCACTGTCCAATATGACTTGCCGGTTAATGTATGTTAAACAGTTTAAAACCTTCTGGGATTTTTAAATTTACATTATAATACTTAGAGAGCACTACATATTTCCCCAGTAAAGGCTAAATTGGTACGACTCTGAAGTGTCTCAGAGAAATATCAATAGATGTCAGAAATACACACACACACACACACACACACACACACACACACACACACACACACACACACACACACACACACACACACACACACACACACACACACACACACACCACATACACACATAGTGTGTGTGTTGTGTGTATGTAATATATATGTTGCTCACTTGGTTAATGTTGGCGAACATGTAAAAAACATGTTTACTGCGCATTTTAACAAGGTTTTGAGGTTAGTGATTGTTTTATACAAGAATAAATTGTGAGGTTATAGAAACATTAAAAGTGAGTTTATTGTGTTTTATTACATCACTTTCGCTTAGAAAACAAAATGACGAGCGTGGAGCGTGTTACAATCAGTAAAGTAGAAGTTAGCATCTTTTATATATATATATATATATATATATATATATATATATATATATAAATGTCATGGAAGATGAGTGATAAAATGTGGATAACATGTAAACTGGAACACAAAGCAAGAAATTGATGAACAGGAAAACTGAAGAACAATCTGGGTTGTTGGAATTTATATTGGCTTTATGATCTTATGTAAAATATTCAGTTCCATTCCAGTTAAAAATACTAGCTGAATGGAGAGGGAAATCTGGAAACTATGGCGGTATCCTAAATACATGAGAGCCTGGTGCTACGGCACATTATTTCTGACTCTCAAGGATTATAATAGCTCGTGGACTCAACAGATTTCCCTCAGGACACCACAAGAAACAATAAAGATGACAGTCTTGCTCGCGCATCCAGATGCTCTCTTGTTTTTCTTGGAGGGAAACACTCATTTTCCTTAGCTTCTCCATGGACTCGAATATGTCTCCTGCGTATGTGAGCAGTCGAGATTTCAAATTGTGTATCTTCTAGCTTAATATTTTCGGAATAAATGAAAGACCTCTTTCTATATAAAAAGTATTTCAAAATTTAACTGTACTTATGGAAGCGTATTGTTTTCCACATTATTGAAGTTGTTTAATATCAAGACCAAGGCATTAGCTAAAGATATTAAGTCAACCAGTCGGTGAAATATAACAATATGCTACCAAAATAACAATTTTTGGGCTGTTTACTGATAATTTACTACGGTTCTGTGTGATAATTTTGATACGGCCGCTTTTATCGTATGTTTATGGAAGTATCTGTTATCATGAATCACTATTAAGCATAATACCTAAATTCTTATAAAATTTTAGACATCTGCAACGCTTAAAATACTCCTTAATAAGCGGTTTTCAGCCATTGCTTTGAAACTTTGCAGGCAATTTCTCCAGTTATGCAAGATCAATGGAAATCTAATGCTAATGTTTGGTCGGGAGAACAAAAAACTTAGGAGCTCTGGGAAACCTTTCTCCGCTAATGGCGCACTATACACCAATTGTTTTCGTCAGTAACGGGTACTTCATGAACAATATTAGGTTGTGAGTTATAGGGTCAATTTTTTTCGAGTCAACAGTTGACGCCCGTACATACATGAATGCAATTTTGCCTCTACGTTTTAGAGAATTAACAGACAGGGAACGTGATTTTGCCTTTTCTCAATAAGATTCTGTAACAGATCATACGCCAATCTTTCGATGAGAGCAATTCAAAGTGTATTTCAGCATTTATTGTTAGTAGAGATTTGTGGCCCCCTCGGTCACCCCTGCAATTTCTATCTCTGGGGTAACTTAAAACATAAAGTGTACAAGACAAACCCACACAACCTGGAAGAATTAAAACAAAATATCTGCCAGGAAACTGACAGTATTTCTCAAGGTGAACTACGGCGAGTGATGGATAGTTTCCTAAAGAGATGCCAAAAATGTATGAACAACGAGGGTGGCCAATTTCAGCATCTCCTTTAATAACATTGCTAAGTAAGGCCTTTAAAAGTAGTTTCTAAAACGTTGTATGGTTTCATCCGCGTCTTTCTATGATAGCGGCAGACAACAACAGGCGCCGAGGATGCGGTCAGGTAAAACACTGTGCAGTCAGTTCATAAGTTTTTTGTTCTCCCGTTATGTGCAAGCATTTTTCATACAGCTGATGAACTCTAAGGTGTTAAATTCGTATGACTTTCTAGACCAAACTATTCCCCAAACTACTCTTAAAAGAAAGCTTATTCTATCTACTTCATGTAAATCGAAATAAATATTTGTAGAAATGGGTTTCTTACACATTCTTACACATTTGGTTGTTTTAACAAGATCTACATTTTTGGTGCAGTAAATTTTTGTCTCTCGCTTATGGTTTATTGGCTATATACAAAATTCATTCGGAATGAAATGGCACTGCTGCTTACCAAGCGGAAGACCCTGGTTCAATTCCCGGCACTGCGTGAGGATTTTCTCCCGCTGGGAGATCTAGTCCGGGGTGCACTCAGCCTCTTTCGGTCCCTGAGGAGCCAATTGAGGAGCTACTTGATTGAAAAGTAGCGGTCCCTGGTCGAGCAGACCGCATAGCCTGCTAGGAGGGACCGGGACGCCGAGCACGTCCCACGTCCAGTACT
Source organism: Tenodera sinensis (assembly GCA_030765045.1). NCBI lineage: Eukaryota > Metazoa > Arthropoda > Insecta > Mantodea > Mantidae > Tenodera > Tenodera sinensis. The sequence goes on along the minus strand of CM060964.1, from coordinate 287,927,934 downwards.
GCACCCCACTCATGGTGCCTGTGTGATGGGCCGAGGTGGACGACGCAGCGATCGGGCGGTACAACTCGGCCCGGATAGGCTGTTGTGCCACGGGGTTACGTTACATTTAGAATAAAGTTTTGAAATGTTTATTCGTTAACTTTTTATATGTGGTATTTTAATCCAAATCGTTTAAAGATATTTTGAAGGAAATAAAAAATAAACCCTTTTGCATGTACTCGTACATGGTAAGTTGGGTGGGAGGATTTTCTTGAAAACTTCATGTCGCATCCAACACACACAAAACACACACACAACACGCACAAAGACACGCAACACACACAACACAGACGAAACACACAACACACACAAAGACACACAACACAACAACACACACAACACACAAAACACACACAACACAACACACGCAACACATACAACACACACAACACACACACACACACACACACACACACACACACACACACACACACACACACACACACACACACACAAAAGTGCCCGCGGACCTATTTCTAAAAAAATGTTTTTTTATGTATTCAGAGAACTATATCTCATGTGAAATGTCGATATCGAAACTTTGAGTAAACCACATAAGCCTACCTTCTGGTAGACAAAGTAAAACTTAAGTATATTTGAAACGAAATCAAAATATAATACTGAATTTTCCTCTGTAAATTTTATATAGTACGTTTCTTTAGTCACTTAATCGTGGCTTTAAATATCGGATTTAATGAAATAAAGATTAAAACTCTAGTCGTAATGAGCATTTTTTGGAAAATGATGAATATTTGTTTTAAGGGACACTGGGAGTGAAATTTGAAAGTTCCACATTTCTTGATAGATTTTTGTGAAAGTTCTACTGTGTTTGTATTTACATGAGAATGGGATGTACACAAAATTTAATTAAATTTGGATAATTCGTTTATGATATATAAATTATTTTATGAATTTAATAGGCACATTTTCAAAATGTAGCTTGCGTCTATTGACTTTTCAAAATTGGTTTATATTCCTAGAACTGGTACTCTAAAACATGGGTAACAATTGTATGAAGAGATATTTCAAATACGTTTGCTGATTATGCTGTACATATTTTTTTTAATAACAAAGAAAATTTAATCTTAAAAATTATTGATATTTTTCATACAAAAAATGTTTTTTTGGAATTCATGTTAACGATAACATCAATATTGAATCATAGTTTTGTTTAGCCGCTATTTATGAATACTTTTAGAAATTTTCATTCAACTTTAAGCAAAACTCAGGCGCGACCTTCTTTTAGAATATGCAGAAATGTAGTTTTGAGAAAAACAGGCTTTTATATAGGAACATGCTGTGTACGTTAAGGGAAGGGCACTATTTGAAAGGGGTAATGACCACATGGAGTGGGGGATATGAAAAATGTTAGCTGATCCAAATGCACAGGTGTTCCAGGAGCACTTTAAGGTAAAAAAACAATTTTCGACTTTTTGACAATTTTGACCAACATTTCACTCCCAGTGTCCCTTAAAGAATCACAATTTGGTAAGCTCTATCTGTCCCTACCATCATTTAGATAAAAATTATGTTGTATGAATGTACATCAAGTTGTTTTCATTTTAACACTATTGTCTTTCAGCCACACTTAAAGATGAACAAACTATATAAAATGGTACCACAACATCATCAAGCATGTAGTTTACAATTGGAAACATGTATTTTACTCACTTTTAAACTCAACATCTGAAGCCCCTACCGTCCCTTCCCCAACACCCCACCATTTCACAGAATCTGGCTATGGTACTGTTCCTACTAATCCCCCATCTGAAAGAACGTCATGTTTTATTTTTGGAGCGAGTATTTTTTTGAATAGCAGTGGCTGGGAGTGAGAAAGGAAGTCTTGAAGACTCATTCACTTTGGCTGCTAAGTCGAGCGAAGTCTCAGCTTTGTAAATAAAAAGTATGTATATATCTTTGGTGTTAGGGTAATCGTACCAGTGACCCGCTACTTGGATTTTTTCATAGATGCATATTTACAAAGCAGATAAAAATGGTGACTGTTATGGCACGGATATATCTCAGCAATGTTGGGTTAAAGTAACAAGCAGTGTTAGGAGTAAACTTTACCAAAAATGGTGATTTCAAGCAGTTATGTCATTAGGTATTCGTATATACACCGAGCGAGTTGACTCCGCAGGAACGTGTGAGACTCGCATTCAGGAGGTCGTGGGCTCGATTCCTATGGCCAACCTTCCTGAACAATGAGTTTTTTATGGGGTCTTTCTGGATCACTAGGCGATGGAGGGAAAGATAATTACATCTCCCGAATTTCATTTTTCTTTCAATCTGCTCTTTCAGGGGCGGGAGTGTTGGCGATGGGCAAGTTTGCTGCTGCTGTCTGGGGACTTTACAAACTGTAACTGCTGTTCCCGACGATTGGGTGGCGTTTTAGTCGCCTGGCTTGCTGGGTTGGGCCACTGTCGAACACCATGAGGCTGGTGGTTGCTTGGCGAACCCCGGTGTCGAGATGAAAAAAATTAATTATTTTGTTTAGCGACGCTGTCAATTGCAAGGATCACATCAGCGTCGCCGGTGTGCTGGAATTTCGTCCCGCAGGAGTTCTTTTACATGACAGTAAATATACTGACATGGAGTTGTCGTTTTTAAGCACACTTAAAAACCATCGGTCTGGGCTGGTTTGAACCCGCGACCTTGGGATCAGTAGGCCAGGTCGAGATGAAGAAACTCCAGCACAAGTTAGGAACCCTCATGCTGGCTCACGCTACTCGCCAGTAGAGTGCTGTCATTTTATCCCTTCTTCCCGGGGTCTGACATACAATAGCCTCAACAGTTGACTCAAAATGGAATCCCCTCCATCTATACTCTACTCGTATATACAGTTCCATTATATTATAATTCTCAAGACATGCAGTACTGTAGTTTTCTAAAGTTGGTTTTGTCGTTATTCCTCTTCCGTATTTATAGAAAAGCAGACTAGTTATATTAGCTAAGTCCATTTTAAAATCATGAGATTGTTGCCTACTGTTGTCACTTATCAAAAGTTTCTGCTCCGCAACCTACAATCATAACGTGCCAAACTTACTTTTTAAATCATGAAAAAGCAATGTAAGAACGTATAATAAGTCCAGCAGTTAACAGAACGTCGAAACGAACGATGGTTCCTGTGGCTGAACGAGAGTGCATGACAAACTACATTCAGGTTTCATTAGGCATCAATGTTTGCATACTGTATAGCATTTCCCCCCACGGAAAATATCGCAGTAAGAAACTGTCGAAATAAATACACATTCAGCTGCATCTAAACCAATACTTAAGAATACTTAGCTGAGATCATTCAGTGTACTACCAATCGGGCGGATCCAAGGGGGAGATTGGGGGGTTTATCCTCTCCCCTCTCCCGAAAATTTGGAAATTGTTAAGGACGTATCTAAAAACAAAAGTACTAACATATATATGTATATATTGCAGAAGTGCAAACGTCAACTGTCTAATTACCAATATATTAAAAGGCGAGGTGATAACATCTATAATAGCACTAATTTCATCGAGTGTTTAACATCCATGTTAAATACGCGGGTAGAACCTGGTAATGGGGTCGATGTTTTCATGTTGGACTATAAAATGCGGATTGCATAAAACTCGAGAATAAGGGGCAGCTGACTCACCATATATATATATACGATATGAATACGATGACTTTTCTAGATTTTCTAATTATAGCACCTCATCAGATTCCTCCCCGAAAACAAATCCTGCATTCGCCCTTGCTATCAATATAGGAAGAGGTGCATTAAGCACTGAACGAAATGTAATGGTACTATATGTTAGATGTAGATGTTAGATAAACAGCTAGATGAAGCAGTTTACAATATGTAAGGTAGCTGATATACCGCTCGCGTACTAAATAGTTTTTATTTACCTTTTGAGTCATCAGTTTTTAAAGTTGAGTTGAAAAGAGTTCTAATAATTACTACTGTCCTATAGCACGTATGAGTCTCAGGCGCTTTTATCAGTTGAAGGGCCGAGAAACTCAATGTTTCTGGGTCTATTTTATTTTTACAGCGTATTAATGAAATGTATTAAAATATCTTAGCATAATCTGAAAGCATGGACTTCAAGGGTATCTCAAAAAATAAGAAAATTTGCTCAATCCCAGTATGGATAGTTTGTTGAAAATATATAAGATATATCAAAATGTAATTTTAAAATAGCTATATAAAGCAGTTAACATATTTACACAGTTCCCACACCGCTTCTGTGAAGTGAGGTAAATGAGATTGATTACCTCTGAAGGGCCAGGCTAATGCAGTATGTGACACCATTCTCGCCATGCACCTTCTCTTTCCTGGATATCTAGGAGAAGTTCCGAGTTGTACAGGATTCACATGGGTTGGTGTGGCGTCACATGGTTCAAATAAATCTGACTGTACTTGTCGCTATCAGCATCTAAACATAATAGCATAAACCTTTATGGATATTGTAACTTCTAATAACTTACCAGCATAATCTGGAAGATATTGATGGTTTAAAAGCTCGAAAGTCTCTCCACCAGAATCAAAATTCTCCAGTGCTCCAGTTTTCTAAAACTGCTTTTCTTTATTCAGAGGTCTCAAAACATGTATTTCCGGTGAAATCTTGACATCGAATTTTTGAGTAGAATACAATACTTCCTCTACTTAACGTAGTAGAGAAAGTAAAAATGGTAAAGACGGCTGCGAAGAAAGAAAAAACGACACCGAACTATTGTCACATAGCCCAAACTCGAGTCATAGCGGTGAAAATGCATTGAAATTGTAAGAAATGTATCCCTAAGCAATACTTGGATGTGGGCCGCATACACATTTCACGCGACTGGAGCCCAGGTTGGGCTTGAATGTGCTGGAGCAGGGACAGACAAATGAACTATGCAGGACCTCGCAAGGATGATGACGGAGTTTTGTTATTGAACAACTGGTTAGGGAGGCTAAGGGAACGAAGGAAAGGACAAGCTGAGTGTATCGTGTTTTACGATCGAGTATGTACAAAATATACTAGTATGTCCCTTGCCTAACGCCCTACTTTGCTCCACGGGTTCCCTCTCTGCGCCAGGAATTAGGGACATGTTCCCTAACGTCATAGAGCACATTATGACGTGTAACGAGAGAACGTCAAACCAAGCATGTTGCATTCTACATAGGAAGGACCTGATCCTATTTAATATTTGATGATTGCAAGCTGGTGATGGAACGTACGCTATATAAAACACGTGCATTAACAGATGATATACTGCCATGAAGAACATTTTAAACTTGCCAGTGTCTTATTTCTGTCATGCCTTGCTTCTCTCTTTTTTGTTCGGAAGTAAGAATGTCAACGCGCCTGTTGTTGTGATATCTTTAGTTACTCAGAAACTGGGACAATTTTCCATCAAGAAGAGCTTTCCTCAGAACAAGGACGAAATTGCTTCATATCTGAACGCGGAATAAATGTTGAGCTTCAGTAATCTTATTGCATATTTCTCTCGAGAAGCTCTAAGAGTTTACAGTTTGCTTCCTTCGTTAAAGGTTTTCTCTTCGTTTTACACTTAACATTTAAAGCACGGAGCATTAAATAACACGCACTGGCCTCAAATGTACAGGGAGTGAGTGCAGGGTTTAAGGGTCTGTCCACAATTAGGTCATTAGGGCACAAATGAACCGAATTAAGTATGTAATGGCAAGGAGTGATTCTCGGGTTGTTGACTGCACTGATAACTTGTGACGTCATGTCCACCGAATTTATGACGCTCGCGCTGTAATATTGTGAATTAAAATTCACATTTAGTTGTGTACCTTGTCGTTCTTGGTGGCGTAGAAGTTACCATGCGCGTCTAGTTCTCCAGAGGGTTCAAAGTCGATGTGAGATGGTGGAATTCCCTTTATGGGAACATAAAATCCTTAGTACCTATGGCTTTCTTCGGAAGGAAAGTAAAGTCATTGATCTCATATGATGCTTATTCCGTGAGTTAAGAGCACATCCTTGTAAAGCGGCTCCTCAGCAAACACTGCCTTCCATGGTAATTGTTATTTTATATCAACCAGCTTATTGATAGTTTTAAACATACAGATGTCATTAATTAATGTCATGCTGGCATATTGCCATGGTAACTTAACGGCTAGAATAGCTGCACGTGAAGCGGAAGATCCGTGATTCAAATCCCGGCTATGGCATTGGATTTTTCAGTCCTGATTCTACCCCTCAAACTGTCTTCCATTTTTACACTAACAAGCTCCCGCTTCTCAGCATCGCCATCTAGCGGGCGTTGTGTTAGGCATAACAGATTGCACTAGAAAACTGCTTGACTAGATGAAATCTTGCTAGAAATTCCTATACTAGTTGTCACCAGTTTGGATGACAGGTTTCATATGATGATGATGATGATGATGATGATGATGATGATGATGATGATGATGATGATGATGATGATGATGATGGAAGGGAGGAAGGCACTTCATTTTCCAGTTAAATTGTATCATAGTACATACAATGATGTCGACTTCGTTTGCTTATTTAAATTAATTAACTTGTTAATCGACGTTAAATTCAACAGATGAACATGAAACATTAGCAGTTGAAGAGTTCGAATGTCATGGCACCGTGCTTGTATTTCAACTAGGAGTGAAAAATACTAATAGCTGAGATTTTACCGCCAGATAACATCGTTGGGCTAGCCCCCTAGATCAGTTGGTAGAGCACCTGCCTGCTATACGCGGGGTCCGGGGTTCAATTCACGACTGGGGGTGGGAATTTTTCTGTAGCCAAAATTATTAATTATCCTCTCCAGAGTCTAGAACAGCGATGTCCAACGTTTGCGAAAAGGGGGAGGTTGGCTTCACCTCCTTCCACTATATGCTGACTTTGCCACTCTTTAACCCCCAGTCGTCATTGTGTTGCAATGGCGGGTTGGTTAAATGTGCGTTGCGTTTGATTTACGAAAACACTTCCAAATATTATGTGATAAACATCTGTTTATTAGTGACTACTTTGGTACTGCTTACGTGTAAGAAGTCTATCAATATCACTAGTCTACAAAATTTTTTTGTCTGCTACTGAGAAAACTTTATGTGTTTTATATGGTAGTTGATGCGATGATTCCAGATCTGAAGTCAGATTTCTCCTAGCAAGCCAGATTTTTGAGTTATGAGAATATAACTATTAAGTCTAATATGACATTTCATATGAATACCTGTGCCATAAAGCGAGTGAAATACATTTATATTTACTATGTTAAGTTATTTTAAATACTTTAATACGTTAATGCAGACTTACCTACAACGTGAAGTGAGCACCAATTATCCAGCTGATAATTAGAAACCTAGTTGCCACGAACACGAAGGTGTCTCAAGCTTCGAGTTCAAGAACGCTCAGTTTGGTTCTGAACGTAGTGTCACACATCAACTGTCGTATCTCTGGTCCAATGAAGATTCCTTCCTTCAAAACTTCTTTAGAGGCTTAAAACCTTCACCAACATGTTTCATAGCTTTCACAAAGTTTTTATTAGTCCAAGTTTAATGTGAAGGGGTGGAAGAAATACCTTCTGTGGGTCCACGGGCGCCTTGTGCTTCACATTGTCTTTTCCAACAGTTGGTTCAATTCTTGGAGGCCAGTGTTGAATCTTAAAATGATTACTGTCATCACGGCTATCTCACAAACACAAGAAGCACATGTTTTTAGTATAGCCTAACTGTAGACCAAGTAAAAGTGACATAATCTTTAGATCTCCACAAATGTGCCACTTAAATGTTGTGTAGTTTATTACTCGTAGGAGGATCTCCATGGATTCACATGTCTCCACCAGTCCTGTAGCATGAGCTAAAGGTATTGATGGTTACTGTTCCCAATGTGTAATAAAACACATTTAAACTCAATCTGGATGAGTCAATGAACAGCTTCCATGGTTGGTGTACATAGCCTAATTCTTTGATGAGGGCATTTATATCCTGGCACATAATTATCTTGTGTATAAAAATAAGCCAGTTTCTTATTACGGTCACGATAATGCGTGACTATGTTACACTTCTGCAATAAATTCCATTCCTTTAGTCTTGAGGCTAAGATTTCAGCCTTCTGTTTAGGAAGTGACAAATCCCTGATCAAGTCATTCAGATCGTCTTGACTTAGTAATCTAATTCGCCTTCGTAAGTAGTACTTTCTGTCTCTTCCTCCTCTTCATGAGACAGTTCATTTTCAGGGGAGAAATCTTTGGGGGAAAATGGTTCAGGATTCTCTGAATCATGAGGCACTGGTTTCAAAGCAGAGTCACATTCTGGGTATACAATTTTCGATTTTTTTTTGAGAACCCAGAAATTTTTGTCATGCAAAAATAGCAGTCTGAGATGTGGTCCTTTTGCTCACGCCAAATCATTGGTACAGCAAAAGGCATCGACCTTCTTTTCCCAGACAACCATTGTGTAAGACCAGTGTAACATACTGTGCAACAAAAATAAGGTGCCCAGACTTTGTCATCATCTCCTGTGGTGCATCCGAGGTAATGTCTGTAAGCAGTCTTCACTTGAACTGTCATGTTCTTAAGCTGGCTATGTGGTGTAAATTTTCCACAGATATAGCAGAAGTTGTCTGGGTGGTTAACACAGCTTCTTTTATTCATCATATTAACTTCTGAACTTCTGAAATGAAATGGACACTATCGCCAATAAAAGTTAACATTAACTTTCATGGGTGAAGCTCGTATAGGTTATGTGAAGCAAATGTAAATATGAGTATATATTGAATCTTGGTGTTTAAGTGCATAAAACATTAACAGAAAAGCCTTACAATTTATTCACTTGTGTATTTACTTATATTACAATGTTACATGAGCTTGATTCAGCTATATTTTATTTTACTTCAGCTTTCTGTATTCCTTCACAAATAAAGCCACTTTAATGGAAATCAGCAATTTTTTGCGGGAAAATGAATACGCCTGGTGAGAAGCAGTTGAAATATTAAAACAACTGACTAATTCAATCAAGGAGGCCAAGACAACAATATGATATAATTAATCTGAATATGCAATGAGATTATCACAATTTACTTAAGATTAAAAATGTAAATTGTAATTATTTAAAAATTGTGGCGTGGTAGAGCAAAAATGACTTCAGATCTGTAATCAGCACATTCAAATTGGGTCGGTTCACGTTTTTTGTTTCAGTAGCAAAATCACTGTAAATTAGTGTATTTGGCGACAAAGTCGAAGTGCATAGCCTTAGAGGATACACCAAGTGATCTTTGCGTAACATGTTGCGATACATACTTTTAATATACAATCTGGAGAAACTCTGTTCGCAAATATATGTAAAGCTATACATATTCCTATTTGAGAAAAGTAAAAGTATCGGCAAATTCAAACAAATAATAACGAATACCTCGGAAATGGTTCACTAAAAAGAAACAAGAAGTATTTGAGATAAATGGCGCGTTTTGACGAGATACACATTTTTTATTTTGTAAGATTGAGTCTGTCTCTTACTGTTTACCATTTATGCAAACACTATCCAGAATGAAGAGGTCTTCTGAGGACATTCCCAGAAAATTCAAATTATTACTTAGAAACTGCCATGGAATCGCCTGTTTGTGTCCATCACTGGATACTGACTGCTTGTGAGTCTACACGCCACAGGTGTGATTCACCCTCCGACTGAAAGAGGAGGTGGAGAAAGGCAGCTAATTACGTAAGCGTCTCCAAAGAGACAAGGTTGGACATCGCTGGTCTAGAAGTATGAATGAGAGTGTGATCTAATGTACAAAACCCAAACAAAAACCACTGTATACGAATTAACATAATTACCGATAGGCAACATGTTTCGAAGTAAAGGGCCACCGATATGCAGTTAAAGGGGATGAAATGGAGCAATAAAAAAACACATGTATAAAATATTTCCATGGAAATGGTTTTGAAGTATCGTTTATACTATGTACTTAAGGATACACCGAAGTGAAAAGGTGATTTTCTAAAGTATTGAAGTTAGACTTAATGTTTTTGCACAGGCATTACTAGCAACCAAAGAAATGGGTATACCAAATTTCATTCTAACATCTAGTCATATTCTTGATACATTTATTAATTTATATAAATTTGATTGGCCGTAATCAAAATCTATCTCCTCCAACAGATGTTGAACAATAGAGTTGATCGTTTAAAATTGTATCTCTTGTTACATTTGAACAACTTAAAAGTGTTTCTTAAAAAGATTTAACACTGCAAAGTGCAAAAATGCCATAAAAACAGCGCATTATTATATTAACTATTTTTTAAAAACAAGGTATAACCAATATCAAAATTCCAATACTAAATGTTACTACCCATATTCTGAAATATATTTTAAAAAATTAGATCTCTAACAATATTTTTGTAGGAGAAGATAGATTTTGAATATAAGAAAGTAACAAAAAAAATCGTTTCCGAGAAAAATGAGTTTAAAGTTGAAATGGAAGGCAGAGGCGCACCACTTTTAAAATGGCTTCCAAAATATGTGCCCCCCCCCCCTCCGTAGGGGAATGAAACTTCGCAGATATATTCGTTTACGCATGGTGCATTTTTTGCAATAAAAATCCAAAAATAGATTTTTCTGATCAAACAGGCTAAAATATCACTTCGGTGTTCCCTTAATGAAAACTAGTAGAAGAATACGCCACTATACCTTGGTGTTTAAAGGAGTCTCTCCAAAAGAGCTCAGATAAAATGCGCCCTTCTGCCTACAAACAAAAGGTTCTTAAATAAGCAACAGCAAGTTGTGGATTAAATTATTGAGGTGTACATAATTCTCGAAGGGTTTTAACATTTTAAAATATCTTATGTAAACAAAGCTATATAGTTGAGACAGTTGAAAAGCTATTAAAAGTGCTTTGGATGAAAAGGGAGGCAAGATAGTCTCGTATACTCAAATCTCAACAAATCATAGACAAACCTACAATCAAAACATGACAGTTTGTTTACAAACAGTTTGTGATTTGAGTAAATTCATGAACAGTAACGAATATTGTGTAAAACGACGAAAAGATTGGGTTGTGTGCGATATATAAACTGAATATAAATGATAGTATTACAGTGTCTATAACACGTGGGATGTCCTATGGGTATTTTTAATTATATTTATCTTCTCTGCAATATAGGCAGTCATTAACGATAATGACGTCAACAGCTGCCAGTAAGACGTAAATACCTCGGAAATTAAAACGTGTGTAGATAGCAACATAACGACGTTATGTTTACTTATATAAAAATCCCATAACATAATCAAAATAATCGTTTTAACATGGACAGTTCTTTTAAGGTTAGGAAATGAGTATAATCTCACAATTGTTTCATAGTGTTCTTTGTTTAATCATAATCAAAATCATAGTTGAGTTACATGCATGTTTTCTTTACTTAATATCCATAGCATTCAGCATTCAAAAAATGGTTTATCCGTCGCAAATAAAAATATGTTTTAATATAATATTAAAAGTTAAAAGCTTAAAGTAAAATATTTTCACTTTTCTTTTGTAGGGTCGGCAGTGGTACAGGAGTGATCTACAGATAAGCAAGAAAATGACATGGTGCCAAAAATTACAACACAATGCCCATTTAGTCAATAATGTTGAAGCGTGCGGAGCCTATGACTGAGATTCCATAATGTTTTATGTATTTTAATTTCTGCAACAGGCTGTGATATTCGTGATATAAACGTATTACTGATTGTACAAATTATTCCAGTATGAAATAAGACCTAATACAACTGTCGTGTATTTTGTCTCTAAATATTTTCTCGTGTATTTATAAAACCGTCAAGTGACGACCTTGCTTGAAAAAAAGTGCAACACTAGCCATGGATTGCAACAATTTGAGCAGCAGCAATACCAGCATCGATGGTCCCGTGTGGCCCCAAGTCGGCTATTTTGTACCTCTGCACGTCTGCCAAGGTCTCTACTGTTTTGCCAGGTAAGTCAACATAAGATACTAAGAGACAAGGAGACAAACAGTCAACACGAGCCCTGTATGTGGTCAATTTGTGAAATGCTATAAACATACCTCATTAGAGCTGGCTCGACAGTTGACAGCGGATATTCTTTTTTTTTTAACGAGGTGTATTGGGCCTGGAGGGAATAAAACTGAATATTTATTTTTGCTTGCATTTTACATGTAAATATTCTCGTCTAAGTGCATTAAAGAAGTAAATACTTCAAAGTCGAATAAACCACAAACTCTCTAGAGTGTGTTCTAAAATTTTGTTGAATAAAAAATAAGTGCAGAGGTTTCGTTTCGAGCGTGATCGTATTACGGAGAATTGGCTGTTCTCCATTGCGCTGTTTCCATCCGGTTCTGTTCCTTCTCCATCCCTTCTCTCCGTCTGCCAGCTAATCAATTGACGCGAAAAAAAGTTATTTTGTTGTTTAACGACGCTGTCAATTGCTAGGACCACATCAGCGTCGCCGGTGTGCCGGAATTTTGTCCCGCAGGAGTTCTTTTACATGCCAGTGAATCTACTGACATGGAGCTGTCGTTTTTAAGCACACTTAAAAACCATCGGTCTGGGCCGGATTTGAACCCGCGACTTTGGGATCAGTAGGCCAGCGTCTAACCCACTGAGCCACCCAGACCGGGAATTGACGCGAACTACGAGTATTCATACAGAGGTTTATAAGTTATGAGACCATGTGTTGCAGTCTAACAATGTGTTAATTCTTCTAATGCAAAACAGTCTGCATACTTTAGCACATAGAATCTTCAGGTAGGATTCTCATGTGACAAACTCTTGTAGAGAAGTGAGAGGGTAATTTACAGGCAGATTTCCAGCATTTCTGTAAACTTGTGAATAGATTTAGAGAAACGGGATCTATTCTTGATAAGAAATCGAAAGTAAATCGTTGAGTTCTTACACAGCAATACTCGATGCCATCAGAGAAAGGTTAAAGCAAAGTTGGAAGGAAAACTATATCTAATATACCATTATTAAAAGTGGACGGACCACATATTTCGAAATTTATTTTACAGTTTATAAAACCGAGCTGGATGGCTCAGGTGGTAACTAACGTCTGTGGCCCGCATTCGGGAGGTCACGGGTTCGAACCCCCTGGCCGCGCCCTCTGATATGGGTTTTTGCGTGGTTTTCCCCAGGTCACTTAAGCGAATGCTGGGGTGCTTTATTTCATACCACGGTTTCCTTTCCATCATTTCCTTTCATTCCATTTCCTTATCATCTTTCAGGTGGTGCAGTTCCAGGCGTGTAGTGTGGGCAGTGTCGGGCAGATGGCGTGGATGACTGCGCATGGTAACTGCTGTTCTCGGCGCTGGGTGGCGTCCGGTCGGCCCTTGTCCTCCGTCGAGGGGGGGGGGGCGCTTCGTGCGATACCGAACCGGACCCCCTCCGAAGGAGTGTCGCCTTGCCGTGGCGGAGGGGCTCAGTACCCGAACCAGACGGCCTACTAAGTGTGTCTTTGTGACCACTGGTAGGCAAGAGGTGAGGGGAAGCTAAGAACATTCCAACGGGTAGATGAGGCTCGTTAGTCTTGGTCGACAACTCATCTAGGAGAAGAGGACTCCGAAATCAAACTCCCCCAGGGGAACCTACCACGGTAGGTCCGGGTTTGGCGCACCCGGGGCCCCGAGCTGCGCACAATCATTTCACCCCCTCCACCTTCATTAACTGTGCCACGGGCGACGTTTTATGTTGCTTTTTATATCACCCTCTTCCTCTTCTAGGCTTATTCTGATTATTAGTTTGTAAGTTCCTAGATTTATAACTCCTGTCTCACCAGCAGGGATCTTTCCTATCTCCGTGGTCCTGTCCCACGGTTTTCAGCGCGGCCCCCGACTTGTGTGCTCTTCGGAGGTCTCAGGCGCGAAGGTTGTGCGGACCCTTCACACTGCCCCCATGTGTAGCCTTAGGTGCGGAGCCCGTCCACACGTCATGTACACCCACGTAGCTCCTTGAGGGCACGGCCGGTGTTAATCTCCCGACGGCCGCGTGCCGTCGGGTTAGTATCACCGGCCGGACGTGTTACCGCTGACGGAGCCCCGGTGTAATCAACCCGAAGTCCCCTGAATCCACACTGACTCTGTTGAGGCAGCGTGTGCTAAAGCGGGGAGCCACAGGCGGTTATTCCTGTGGTGGGGGCATAAAACCGGGGTGTCATGTGGTGAACGGTTTACCCATGCGGACAAGCAGTGGAGATCGGAGGGTAGCTCCTCTGAAGTACGCCTTGAGGTCAGTCATGGAGGGGTCTCCATGGCGGCACAGACCGAGGAGATTTTGGTGTCTTTTATCTTTTGACCCCCGGATGGCAGGCTGACGCCGACGGTTCCGGATGGGGGTCCAACTCATAATGCATCCGCGCAAACCCTCCTCATTTGACACGTTTTTGGTTTTGACTTTGGCTTGTGACGGGAAAACGGTAAAGGATCTTAGCCCCTTCTATATTAAACGGGAAGTTGACCGAATCTGTGGCCCTGTAAAAAATGCGACCAGAATACGCGACGGTACGCTATTGATAGAGGTGATTACTGCAGACCAGTCGCAGAAACTACTGAAAGCGAGTTTGTTGGGCTCCTACCCTATCCGGGTAGTCCCACATAAAACACTGAATACTTGCAGAGGAGTTGTCACCACCTCCAGCCTTGATGGTCTGTCTAATGAAGAGATAGTCACCTGCCTTTCAGATCAACGGGTGTGTCAGGCGTACCGTCTCACTCGAAAACAGGATGGAAAAGTGATCGATTTACGCACTGTGTTTTTGACATTTAAGGGTACTCAGTTACCCGAGTACATCTTCTGCGGCTACGAGCGTGCCGCAGTTCGGCAGTATGTACCGAACCCTATGCGCTGTTTTCAGTGTCAGAAGTTCGGTCATACTAAGGTTTCGTGCACCCATCCTGCTACTTGTGAGCGTTGTGGACTACCATACCATGAGGGCACAGCTTGCACCCGAGACCCTTACTGCGTTAACTGTGAAGGGAGTCATCCATCCAGCTCGCGACAGTGTCCGAAGTTTCTCGAGGCAAAGTGTATCCAGGAACTGCGCGTGAAAGAACGCCTGACGTTTGTTGAAGCGCGCCGTCGCTTTCAACAACTGCAACCTGCTACCACCACAGGTTTTGCATCCGCTGTTCGTCGCCCTCCTGTGAACACTGTTGCTATACAGCATGTACCCGTCGCAGATGCTTCGACACAAACAGATTTACCGGCGAGCACCTCTCCACCGCGTCGTGATAAAACTGCACCAGCAACTACATCTTCCGCTGTGCAGACACACGCTCACCAGCCGTCCACAAGCAGAGGCTACACCGTATTGCCTGTTCCCACAAATCGTTCGCGACCTAAACATCGGGCGAGTAGTCATACCTCCACGAAGTCCCGCTCCCGCTCCGCGAGCCGCCGGGGATCTTCTGACTCCCGAAGTTCCGAGGAGTCGCCTGAGGACGGTGAAAAGCCCATCATTGGTCCCAAGTGCGCCAAGGTTAAGATGAAGAAAAAGATAAAGACTATGCCTTAACCTTTTTATTATGGAAATAATTCAGTGGAATGTTAATGGGTACCGGGCCCGTGCCCCGGACATACAACACTTAGCTTGGCACCATTCGCCTTCAATCGTCTGTCTACAAGAAACCCATCTGAAGCCTAACCACACCTTACATCTTCGTGGTTTTTCGGCATTTAGACATGACTCTGCAGCTGATAGACGAGCAAGCGGTGGTGTTGCTACTCTGGTGGTGCATACCATCTCAGCCACAAGCATCCCGCTAAACACGCCGCTGCAAGCTGTAGCAGTGCGTGTCCATATGCAGGGCGTGAGTCTGTCAATTTGTAATGTCTATCTGCCACCGGTCAGTGTCGTACACGCGAACGACCTTCGGGCTCTTTTGGCTCAGATTCCGCCACCGCTTATCTTCCTTGGTGATCTGAATGCCAAACACACTTTATGGGGCTCCGACACTGATGATGCTCGTGGGTGCCTTGTAGCAGAATTTTGCGATATGTCCGGCCTCCTTTTGTTGAACACTGGTGCCCCTACCTTCTTATCATCTGCCTATGGTACCTATTCCGCCTTAGACGTTAGCTTCTGTAGCCCGTCACTGGTACCACTTATTGATTGGTCGGTGCTCTCCGACCTCTTTGGCAGTGATCATTTTCCCATTAACATTCACATTACTGGTTTCCATCCTATTCCAACACGATACCCTCACTGGATTATTTCCAAGGCTGACTGGGGGAAATTCCGTTCCCTCATTCACCTTACGGACGATGGTTTTACCACCATTGACAACATGGTGGAGTATTTTACATGTTCTGTCCTGCTTGCAGCAAATTCCAGCATTCCTCGCGGTTCTACTACACCTCGTCATGTTCCCGTGCCTTGGTGGTCCGAGGAATGTCGTTTGGCTGTTAAAGCCCGCAAACGGGCTCTGAGAGTTTTCAGTGCACATCCTACGGAAGAGAACTTCATTGCCTTTAAGCGTGTGCGTGCCCGGGCGCGTTTTGTACTCCGCAGTGCAAAACGCACATCCTGGGTAACTTACGTCTCTTCCCTCTCTCGACGCACTTCAACACAAAGGGTGTGGACTGCGGTTCGGCGTATGTACGGCAAGTGTCGCCGGACGATTATTCCCGGTCTTGCGGTACAGGGCTCTTATTACACCAACGAGCAGGCTATCGCCGACGCCCTTGCCGAATCTTTCTCTGCTACCAGCCAAACCCAAAGTTACGATAGGTCGTTTTTAGCTATCAAGGAATCTGCGGAGCGGATAGCTCTTAATTTTAACAGCGACGGTAGTGAACCATACAACACGCCTTTTAGCATAGCAGAGCTGATGCACTCCTTGTCTCTGGCGCACGACTCTTCTCCCGGTCCGGATGACATCCACCGACAAATGTTGCTTCATCTACCACCTCAGGCTCTTTCCTTCCTGCTGAGCATCTATAACCGAATCTGGCTCCAGCGGGTTTACCCGTCTTCCTGGCGCGAGGGTATCGTCATCCCTATACCTCGGCCCGGGAAAGACCGGGCACTTGCCTCTAGCTACCGCCCTATTTGCCTAACGAGTGTCCTTTGCAAGACCCTCGAACGTATGATCAACACTCGTTTAGTGTGGTGGCTAGAGACGAATAACCTGCTGAGTAATGTCCAGTGCGGTTTTCGTCGGCATCGCTCCAGTGTCGACAATCTGACAAGCATGGAGGCCTACATACAGAATGCATTTCTCTTGAAGCAGCATGTCGTGGGTGTCTTCTTTGATCTGGAGAAGGCCTACGACACTACATGGCGCTATGGCATTCTCCGTACTCTACACGGTTATGGTTTACGCGGTAACTTGTCGTTTTTTATTTTTAACTTTTTACTAATTCGCCGTTTTCGTGTCCGCATAGGCAACACGCTCTCCCAAGAGAAGGTTCAGGAGAATGGTGTACCCCAAGGGTCGATTCTCAGCGTTACGCTTTTCGCCGTTGCCATTAATGGCATCACCAGCGCTGTTCGTAGCGGAATCCCGATGTCGCTGTATGTTGACGACTTTGCGATATACTATCGCTCTTATAGTTTGGAGCACATCGAGCGTCAACTGCAGATGACCATAACATCCATCGCCGAGTGGGCGTCTCGCACCGGCTTTCGGTTTTCCCCTACGAAAACACAGTGTCTCCACTTTCACCGACTCCGTGGTGCACACCCTCCTCCTGATCTTCATTTGCGTGGCACACGTCTTCCATTTGTTCCGCACCTGAAGTTCTTGGGCTTACACCTCGACAGCAAACTCACATGGGAGCACCATATACGTCACCTTCGTGCTTCCTGCGGTCGCTCGCTTCGGGTACTCAGAGTCCTGTCTGGGGCATCTTGGGGCGGCGATCGCACGGTAATGTTGAGGTTGTATCGCTCACTGGTCCGGTCCAAATTAGACTACGGCTGTTTTATCTATGGCTCTGCATCAGCCTCTAAACTCCGCCTTTTAGACACAATTCATCACACTGGTATCCGTCTCGCTACTGGGGCTTTCCGCACAAGTAGAGTGGATTGTCTGTATGCTGATTCTGGCGAACCTCCACTGTCTGTTCGACGCTCATTGTTACTTTGTTCTTTTGTGGCAAGGTTGGCCGCTCATCCAGGTCATCCTTCGTTTCCACCTGTATTGCGTCCAGACCTCGCGCACCGTCCAAGTGGCATCAGGTTTCAAGAACTACTTGTCGCAAACGCCCTCCGACTGCCAGTTGTAGAGCGGCATTCATTTGGCCACTGTCCTCCCTGGCAGCTCCAGCGTGCACGCTTTGACCTGGAGCTGTCGGGCTGTCCAAAGACTGCTACCCCTCCTTCGGTGTTCCGACAACTCTTCACCGCAGTTCTGGGCCGATACCGGACTTATACACCGGTATTCACCGATGGCTCCCAGTTGGGTAGTACGACGGGTTCCGCATTTATATACAACGGTGAGGTTCACACATACCGCCTTCCAGACGCCAGTTCAGTTTTTGCCGCCGAGCTGTTTGCCATATTTTATTTCTTACTTTTTATCTCCCGTTCAGTTCCTGGACATTTTATTGTGTGTTGCGACTCCCTGAGCGCTCTTCAGGCGCTGCAACAATTTGTTGGCAACTCGGCATCAATTATTAAAATACAGACACTTTTATCTCAGTTGTTATCTCGCGGATACCAGTTCGTTTTTACGTGGATCCCAGGTCATGTGGGTATTCCGGGCAACGAGGCGGTGGATGCGGCTGCGAAGTCTGCATGCCGCCTTCCGGAATATTCCACCCGTACGCTACCCTATATAGATGTGCAGAAGTACTTCCGTCGCCATCTATTTACTCTCTGGCAACAATCTTGGGAAGCGTTATCTGGCATTCAGTTACGGACAATCAAGGACACGGTACAACCCTGGCAAACATCTTGCAGGGATTCCAGGTGTGAGGAGGTGATTTTAACCCGCCTGAGGATAGGCCACACTCGAGCCACGCATGCACACCTTTTGCGCGGTGATCCGGAGCCTGTCTGTGCGACGTGCAATGTCCCACTCTCTGTTGCACATGTCCTTACTGATTGTCCGCGGTATGCTCGTGAGCGCCAGTCCTTTGGCCTGGGTCTTACACTGTGCACCGTGTTAGGCAACGACCCAGCAGCTGTAAATACAGTACTGCGGTTCGTTGCGCGTATCGATTTTGGTAAGCAAGTGTAAGGTTTCTTTTATCTTGGCGGAAAAATACTTTTAGGATGTTTTACCAGTGTTTTTACCCTTTTTCAACAGTATAAGTAGTTTAGGGTTTTCGTAATATGGTTTTATTGGTTTTTAATTTTCCGTTTTTACCTGTTTTAGCTCTCTTTTTAGTGGTTTTAACGTTCATTTTAGGTATTTTAACTTTCACTTTTTAGTTTTAAAGGGGGTGAGGTTTTATTTTCTTTGATTGCTCTTACATTGGACTTCGGGTCCTAATGACCTAGTTGTCGACGGGCCCGTAAACCCCACTACTCACTCACCCCGAACCGGACTCGTGGAGTAATGGCTGCTTGGCGGGGGCTAGCACCGAGATGAAGACATCTCAGCACTTGTTAGGGGCTTCCACGCGTCTCTGGTGGGCCTGTCTAGCTGCGAATCTGATATGCCCTTCAGTTCCCTCATTTCATCCCTGCCTCCTGGGGGGTGGTAGTCACAATAGATCTGTGTAGGTCGACGTGAGCGAGGTGTCCCCCTCTGTAACTGTACCCTTTACCCTTTTTACAGTTTATAAAACAGCCTCAATCGTTACTCAAAATATTTCACAAGCAAATGGACAATTTTTTCCAAGTGAGTTAGGAAGTTGGTAAGGCACAGACAATGCTAAACCACTTTCAGATGATGTTTCGGACAGCACACTTTTTGCCAGCTAAGCAAAGTGATGCATTTATTTACTGATTTATTTGTTTACTTTTGCATCACCTTTCGTTTTCTAAGCTTACCACGAAGTACAAATAGCATAAATTCGTTAAACATAACTATTTTTCTTTGAGCATGTCAGCTTTGAGTACACATCAGCCTTCTGATATTCAGATATTTCGCTCTGGGAGACTAGATTATGGTTTAAATATAACAATAGTAGCAAAAGTCCATAACATGTCTTTGTGCAATAGCACAACTGCATTATTGTGGCCAGTTATTTGACGTCCCTTCGTAGATTTAACACCACAATCTTGACCTTTTAGCTAGTATAGGCGTTCGATATAAATACCTGGATGGACTAAAAGTGATTGATACATTGCAACTAAATACTCTAAATTAGTATTTGCTAGAGAGTACCATATATTTTTAACACGTCCCGAGAAAAAATACGCAAGTTTATTGTTATATGGCTTCTGTTATAGGTTAACCAGGGATTCTACATGATGAGTGTAACAAATATGTCCAGTACGATTATTATCAATAAAGAACCGTTTTGCCGAAAAAAAAATTCTGTCAAATATTTGGAGCCATCTAGCTTCTTGATGAATGGATATAAATCTTATATATTTAAACGAGCAATTCTTATATATATATACATATATTTATTCCCGCAACTTGGAAACGGCTCTAACGATTTTGATCAAATTTTGTATTCAGATAGAGTTTTGCCTTTTAAGTTCATCTATATAGGTGTAATTCCCGAAAAAACGCGATTTTACATAAAAAAGAACATTTTTTATTCCCGCTTCTACAGTGCAATTCTTGTATATATATTCCCCGTATTTCAGAAACGACTCTAAAGATTTGGTTAAATTTTTGTATACATGCATATTACATTCAGTGTTTTCTCTACTCACTTTTGGGTAATACATTCACATCTCTTTCTCTACTCAGTCTTCTAAAAACAATTTTCCATAAAAAACATGATTTTGCACCAAAAACATTTTATCCCCACTTTTAAAATAAGTCATACCATGTTCTGTATGTTTGAAACAGAAGTGCTATTATGCTATTACATTCACACTGTTTTCTCCTCTCACTTTTAGGTAACACATCTCTTTCTCCACTCACTCTTCTGTAAACAATTTTCCATAAAAAGTGTAATTTTGCACCGAAAAGCACTTTTATCCCCACTTTTAAAATAAGTCAAACCATGTTCTGTATGTTTGAAACAGAAGTGCTATTACATTCACGCTGTTTTCTCCTCTCACTATTAGGTGATACATTCACATCTCTTTCTCTACTCACTCTTCTACAAATAAGTCATGCAATTTTCTGTATGTTTGAAATAGAGATGTTGTATATTACTTTCACAGCGGTTTCTCTACTCACTTTTAGGTGGCACATTCACATCTCTTTCTTTACTCAGTCTTCTATAAACAATTTTCCATAAAAAAGGTGATTTTGCACCAAAAACACTTTCATCCCCACTTTTAAAATAAGTCAAACCACGTTCTGTATCTTTGAAATAGAGATGCTGCATATTAAATTCACAGTGGTTTTTCTACTTACTTTTAGGTATCACATTTACATCTCATTCTCTACTCACCCTTCTATAAACAATTTTCCATAAAAAACGTGATTTTGCACCAATAAAACACTTTTATCCCTCCTTTTAAAATTAGTCATGCCATGTTCTGTATATTTTAAATGGAAATGCTATTACATTCACACTATTTTCTCCTTTCACTATTAGGTATCACGTTCACATCTCTTTCTATACTCTTCTATAAAGAAATCATGCAATTTTCTGTATGTTTGAAATAGAAATGCTACATATTATATTCATACTGTTTTCTCTACTCACTCTTAGGTAACACATTCACATCTCTCTCTACTCACTCTTCTACAAATAAGTCATACAATTTCGTGCATGTTTGAAATAGAAATGCTACGTATTACATTCATACTGTTTTCTCCACTTGTTTTTGGGTAACACACTCATAACTGTTTCTCTACTTACTCTTGTAGAAATAAGTCATACAATTTTGTGCATGTTTGATATAAAAATGCTGTATGTGACATTCACAGTGTTTACTCTACTCACTTTTAGGTAACACCTTCACATGTCTTTCTCCACTCACTCTTCTACAAACAATTCATATCATCTATACAACTTGAATGTTTGTATATATCTAACTGTTAATCTCGAAAACCGCTTAACCGATCACCGCGAAATTCGGCACGTATAGGTATGTATTTTTTTCATTGAGAGTTTTTATGGTAACAATTTTACCACACAATATATTACTTTCAAATGGTTTTATACTAGCTTTTCTTTTACGTAGCGCATTCATGTATCCTCTGCTTGCCCTTCAACATACAATTCATATAATATTCTAGGATTGAAATATAAATGCAGCGTATTACATTCACACCATTTCCTCTACTAATTCTTCCTTTACGAAACACAATCAGTCTTCTTTCGCTCTTCGCCCTTCAACATATAATTCATACAATTTGCTATATGTTTGAAACAAATACAACGTTTTACATTCATACTACTTTCT
The DNA here is from genome assembly GCA_030765045.1 of Tenodera sinensis. Classification (NCBI taxonomy): domain Eukaryota; kingdom Metazoa; phylum Arthropoda; class Insecta; order Mantodea; family Mantidae; genus Tenodera; species Tenodera sinensis. The sequence continues at coordinate 287,905,524 of CM060964.1, read as the reverse complement.
CTACTCACTTTTGTTTTACGTAACAATTCACATGTTATTCCCTATGGTTTATCAACTTCATACATACCAAGGCCTATACATATCTTATGTTGAAGAGTGATCAAATTCCAGAACATGTTGACCGATCGCCATGAAAAGTGACATATCTAATTTTTTTCATGGCGAAGGTTTTTATGCAATCCATTCTATCACGCAATGTATTACGTTCACATGGTTTTCTCTACTCCCTTTTCTTTTACCTAACATAATACTCCTTCTTCTGCAAACAAACCATACAGTTTCCATACACTTGAAATATAAGTGCAACGTATAACATTCACACGGTTTTTCTACTCATTTTTCTTTGGTAAAACACAATCACATTTCTTTCACTACTCCCGCTTCGACGAACAATTACGAACAATTCATACACTTTTCTATATGTTTGAAACATAAATGCGTAGTACATTCATATGGCTTTATCAACCGCCTTTTCTTTCTGCAGTATTTGATATTCTTCAACATTGCTTTTGCTTAGTGTCGCTCCGGTGTTTTAATAAAAAATAAAGAAATAGTTAAAAAAGTAAAGTAATCACAATTGGTGTCCGGAGTGTGACGAAAAGCACGATATGGAACAGTTGATGAAACAAATTTTAGCCAAGATGGACATAATGGGAAATGAAATTAATTCCGGATGCGGCAGAGGAAACAAATATGAAAACCGGATTGGAAAAATGTAAACTACGGAATAGAAAATATGGAAACAAAAATGGAAGGCAAATTGAAAATGTAAACTCCGAAACGGAAAAGATGAAGACGGGAATTCCAATATGAAGACAGGTCTATCGAAGAATACTAACGAGCGTACGGCCGGAGTTAAGGAAGCCATGGAAGAACTCGATGGAAGTATGAAGAACCTTGGCCAACGTGTTAACGTCCTGGAGTCAATCACAGCAGCAAAGAACTGAACTCCATAATGGAACAAATGCTTGACGAAAACCTCAAACTGGGTGGATATCTATGGGGGAGGCCTGCTTTCAGCAGTACACGTTTAACAGCTGAAATGATGGTGTTTATGCAATATTTTTATGTATTTCTATATCTCTTGTATCTCGGACATTACTCTTAACAATTGCGATAAGTAGTTTTATTTAGTTAACGTTGTGCCTTTCAGGTTTATCTAAATAAGTATCTTCTCCCACAAAAAACAAGATTTCACAAAAACAGAGGCGAAAAACGCCGAGCGAAGCTCGGTCGCCCAGGTACTGGCCTATTATTTCACTAACTTCTCGCAAACTTTGTGTGAACAATGTTGTAAAGCCTTTTTTGCCTTAATTCGAATGAATTAGCAGCAATTTAAAGTTAAAATGTCATGTAAAGTTTAATTTTTAAGCGAACGGTGGCAATGCCAGGTTGTATGTTCTCACCTTGGTTGAACGGTCAGGACATTCGGATGGGGGGGGGGGGGAGTTAGGGGGGTATCGGCTGGCGTTACTAAAAGTGGGGGGAAGGGAACGGCAGGTGACAGGGGGAGGGGCAGGTAGGCTGCAGGTAGTTCGTGACGCAGGTCCCTTGCACGTGCTGGCACACTGCAATAGCAAAATTCGCTGTTGCAACATTTGCGTCCCTTTCATACTTCTGTTGCATTATTTACATGTTTAGGCTTTATTTATTTGTTTATTTATGCACTTAACTACCATTGCTTCAAAAAAAGTCTGCACATTATTACATATTTAAATTTTTAAATAGATTTTTATTTATTTTACTTTATCTGCTTACGCAGTTTTATTCGTGCACTACCACGCGGTGCTTCATGCTAACTAGATATTTTATATGTGGCTCTTCTTGTGGTAGAATTTATTGTTTGAGCTGGTGCTAGCCGAAGCGTGGCACTAAGTTGGATTCAGGGATGTTTTAAAAATAACTGCATGAATAGTGACTCAAAGAAATAGGTTTGCGTTGTTGTTTATTAACATCAATTAAATAAATCTTGGAATAAATGAAATTAACTTCTTATTCTTTTACTCATCTTGTATTTACTTACAATGCAGGATCTCTTCCCAAACACCTCTTTGTTGTTTTCTGGAGCCTTTGTCAGCTGTAGTTTGTAACCTTGGGCCATCGTCTCTCTCTATTCTTTATACCTGGAATGTGTGTCATTCGTATTTACGAGCTGTAGTAAGTTCAAATGTCCAACATTAACAATTTTGATAAACACTTCAGTGTGTTGAATAATTTTCTCTCCGGGCGTCCAATTAACTTCGTTCAGCACTTTCTTAGTAAGCGAAGTTTCAATATATCTAGCTGTACTTTTCACATTAATATATATTTTTGGAAGTCTAACTTCGCAGCATTTTCAATCATGAAATCGCACTCTAGCAGGACTTCTGTTGCTAAATTTCATGTTACAAGACACATTAGTTCAAACTCGTGGCCTTCTATACTGAAGGTTAACACAACTTATAAATTTGCTTGTTGTGCTGATTTACCAATAGCAAGATAGCACACTAGATTATTAAAGTCATGGGTTTTAACAAACGTTTTATTGTTGTCGCACCAAAGGGAGTAACACGAGCCGCCACTGAGGCAGTGATTTGAAGTCGAATAAAAAGTTACCTCTCGGTGAACGTTTTGCGAGCGCTCCCGTGTTGGTTCATTAAGACTCCTGTCGCCTAGAATCGATCCTGGCGACATTATCGCTGTCAACAGATCATCAGAAGCGCATCACTTGGTGCGAGAACCTGCACTCTCTTAATGAACGGAATGTGTGCACTTGTGTACTACTGGTATCACTTTGGCCCGCCATTTCTATATCTGCACCATTTTGGGAGTATATCTACTTCTTGTACATTGCAAGTAGACGAGGGAAGCATGAGAAAAGAAAACAATGAAGATGCTTCTGACTACCACACATATTTTGGCAGAAGTAAGCATTTTAACGCTACAAAAATGAAACGTCGATGGTAAAGAGATGCATATTACATTCGTTATGAATGTCTACTATACACTACTTATGTGATCCGAAGACTGAGATGTTAAACTAGAGTGGCAAATTATCGAATCCTACAGTTTTACATATAATGGTTAAGTACAACTTAGACCGATGCAGAAGTTGTGGGATTATTTATTCATTCTGCCGTTTTAAACTTTAGTAAATGTTTATGTTAAGTTTTATTTTGCCAGTTTCTCAACATGCACTTTTTAGTATAATAGGTTTTTATTTGAGTATCAGTTGTAATCCAATGTTAATGAATTTTAATGTTTGATCTTCATAAGCATGTTTATTACTTTCTCTTACTTACAGTAAGTAGAAGAATTGTATTCCGCCTAAAATTCAACCCAACATTTTTCCAGAAATAAGTGTTTGAACACAAAAAAGCATTTTTAGAAACAGATCTGTGTATCTGTGTGTGTGCGTGCGTGCGCGCGCGCGCGCGTGTGTGTGTGTGTTCGTCTGTGGACAGCATAACTCAAAAACGAAAAGTCGGTTAAAAACCAAAGTTGGTATTTAAGTTTAATGTCTTTCAAGGATGCGACGCGAAGATTTTGAAGAAAATAGCTCCACGCTAAACTACCCTTTACATGGAAAATTTTGATTTTCTTGAAAATGACTCTAACGATTTTGATTAAAATGCTATTAGTTTAAGACATTTGTATGACAAATGAAATGTATATTTTGCATTTTCTGGCTATAGCTTATGTAATCCTGTTTACTCTGGGTGACTTTTGAATAATTGGCAAATCGTATGAGATAGACAAAATCTTACTGTACACAAGATGTAGATCTTGTTAAAACTCAAAATTTGTGTCTAAATAATTTTATAGAGTGAACCATTTCGGAGATATTCCTTATTTTTTGTGTCAGTTTCGAAAAACGTAAAACTTTCGTGAAATGGAACATCGTTGTTCATTTTTATGTTAAGCGTGCAAAGAGAACGGACTCTCAAAGCTTTAAAAGATTTGACTATCGCTCAAAGCCTACGGTATTCTAATATTCCCCTTGTACCTACAAGGAATTAAGCAATAAGATAATTTATACAAATATTTATCTTAACTAGCACGAAGAAGATGTAGGAATAAGAATTTGTAAGAATGGTTAGTACAAGAGTAGAGAAAGTCATGTGAGTGCAACACATCAGATTTTTTTCTATAAATGCTGTTTAGGATTCAGTGGTGCTCAAAACGTGCATTTCCGATTACATTTTGGTATCACATTTTTAGCTGGAATACCATTTGTCCTCTATTTACTAAGGGTAAGTAAGAGAGAAAGCGAAACCTAAAATAAATAACGAAATTGAAAAATGCAATAGTCAGTACTGAGTGAAAGGCGTTATTGAGTTAGAAACCAGAAAGAGAGGTATTTCTGTGTGTGCATGTGCATGTGTGTGATCATAGGAATCCATAAAAAAGGAAGAAAAGGAGGCGAAGATGAGCAAGCTATTTGAACGAATCTGAAGGAAATGACAAATGTAATAAACGCAGAAAGTGATAGAGGAATCTTGACTTTTAGAGATCCTTGTTATTCAGGAAATCTCTGCGCCTTATAAAAGCGCAAAACAACGTATCTAGTAGTTGCAAGTTTCCACAGTTCTCTTCAACATTAATTAATTAGACCGAGACGTTTCAAGTGCTTCTCATGAAATATATATTGTTAACTCTAATTGGAATACCAGCATGTATCCCTTCAAAACAAACATAATGCCTTCTTTTTTACTCCCGTCTCTTCAAGCAATTTACTAAACCAAGAAGTTAGGAGACGTTATGCCTTCACGTAATTAAATGCAGTCTAATTATACTCTTACATCAGCATCTTTCATCTCTAGATTACTTAGTGGAGAGCAACATCGTTATTATAAGTACATTCGTCATTCAACAGCTTTCGTTTTCTTAGAGTAGAATCTTGTCAACAATAAATACTCAGTCACTACAAGCCGTAAGAATTCTCATTAATGAAGCATTTCACTCGATAGTATTCCGCGTATTGCCATGCAGACGCATACGCTATACCTGGAAAAAAAACTGATTTGTAACAATTTCATAACTTTTTGTGCACTCGTACGTGTTTTACAAATTATGCCTAAGAAAGCCTGCTTTCCTTCCTGTTACTCGTAGTTGTAATCAAGGACGACACTTTGTTCTAGCGTGACATCTTTTAGACTGGTTGTTGCTTGGCTATATTAACGTCATAGCGGCCATTAGTTCAAAGGTAACTAGATTGTGAAAGGGAAGGACAATCTGAGTTGCGTAGGAGAACGAACGTTAAATTTTATTTGCTTGGGATTCGATTCCTGGCTATTCAGAAATGTGTAAGACAACAGAATTCGGCTTAGTTTCAATAACGTACACAACAGCGTTTATTTTAAAT